>VWZW01004863.1:532227-791601 GCA_013397115.1 Edolisoma coerulescens | reverse complement strand
TTTTTTTTTTGCTTTTGCTTTTTGTACTATAATTCTTCCTCAACAGAGAGAGATTAAATGGGATATTGTCTTTTGAAAGAAGAGAAATGTTTGGGGTTTTTTAAATACTTCATAAAATATCTCAGATAAAAATTATTTGATCCTAGACAGATACAGGAGAAAATAGGGAAAAAAATCCTTGCCAAAAACATCTTCATTGATGAAATAACCAATGAATGAGCACACCCTTTAATGTTGTTATTCTGAGAGATGAGAAAGTTTGTGTGTTTGATATGAATTTAAATGTGATGCCTTAGTCAACCAACTGCATAGGTAATAAGCTCCCTTGGCCAACAGTGCCTGGGAAAACATCACGTGATACATAACAAGGTTAAATATTGTTTCTAAAGCAGACATTATTTTAAAGAATTGTGGGATTTACTCAGCCATTCTCCCTAACAGCAGAATCTGTTTCAATGGCAGGAGCTTCATTTCAGGGAGCTGGGCAGTATGAAAGCAAGCAACTCAAAGAATTCTGTCCTTTAAATCTGTGCAAGATATATTTCTTATGTGTTACCGTATAAAATGGTGAAAAATTCTGCTATGAAAGCTAAGTGATTTATTACCTTGATATGGAGCACAGGTGAACATATTTCTTCCTTTTTCACTGATACCATTAAGAAGTATTGCTTCATTTATCTTAAATATTTTACCTTCATTTATCTTACATATTTTACCTTCAACACTTGTTAGCAAGGTCCAATATAAACTTGTTAAAGAAAGTTTTGATACTCAAATAATGAGATTCCTCTGCAAAAAATACAGTTCCAGAGACTTTGGAGCATTGTTCTTTCCATTCCTTCTGTAGGGAGAATATTAAAAATAAATTAAAAAATAAATTAGTGAATAATCTTGAAAGAACAGAAACGTTAGGCCCCATCTTACTAACCATCCTCTCTTTTTATATGTAAACAAACTAGAAGCCTTTTTATATGTAAACAAACTTTAAAAATTCTTAGTTGTGTAGCTTATGATAGCAGGTGAAAATACTTCATACTTCAAAGTTTATGCTATTGAATGATGAATTACATTAGTTCTTGACTCATATGGTGAATAAATCAACCAGATAATTAGTAGTACAATTAAGCCATGGGAAAAAAAAGTAATATCAAGAACATCAAAATGAGATATTACAGGAACCATTTGAGAAAAGTATTAAAAACAAACTAATTTTTAAATATGAGAAAGCAAATAATTCTCCCTTTGCCTCCCCCAAGATGTCAAGAACAGCAGCTAAGCTCCTTGTGGCAAAACTTCAAAACTCAGCAGAGACTGATTTACATAAAACAAGTGTTTACCAGGCTGGAAGACATTCTCTGTGCATTTCTATGAATGGCTTCCAGTGAAGTTGCAATAGTAGCATACATGGGAGACATGTGGAGCTAAGAAATCTGAGTAGAAAAAAAAAAGAAAAATATATATTAGCTAATGTAAAGTCTAGGACTGAAGTAAAATAAATTGTAAGATCTGCCTTCTTTTTCCTAGCTTTGTCACAGGACTCCCTACAATCTGTGCAAATTAATGAAAATATAATTCTTTCTACTATTGCAGGCAAAGTCTGAAAAGCCAAAAATATCTTTTAAATCAAAAAATGTTTCTCTAGCCGTCCTTCCATGTTACTTTGACACACAGCAATCCTAACTCTCACGGAGCTTCTAGCTGTTTCTGGTAGTTCCGACCAACAATAGTCTATATGTCTAACAAAATGTTTCTGCTTCATTATAGAGTCATAAAACAATTAAAATTTCTCTGAGGAACCAAAAGCTTTTCTCTGAACTACCTCCTATATGTTTTTTACCTGTAAAATGAAGTTTGAATAAACAGCATGAGTTTCTTTTCATTTGGATGTGTCATGTAAATTAAAATGACATAAAAATATTACTATGATAAAAATTATGTTAGTAGCAAATTTTGTTTTTCAAACAGTTGAATGATTTTGAGCAAGTGGCAGCCACAATTCTGATATGGTTATGATGTTTTCCGGGAATTGCTGTAGAAAATAACTTTAAGCAGAGAGTCTAAGTTTTCTTCAGTTGCAAGAAATCTCGTGCACATTTTGTTGAGGAATACCTCTGGTCTAGGTACCTGGGCTCAAAAACTGCAGATGGAGATGAAGATTGAGCTTGGGTGGGAGCTCAAGACAAGAGGCTGTGAACAGTCAACCTTTGGGAAAAAAAGGCCATGAAAACTGGTGACCTCAGCCAGGTGAATGGACAGTGGGAGACACAGCTGGAGCTCGGAATTGCCGATCTTTTGGATAATAAAGGAGTTAAAAGGGGGTGACAGCCAGCAAGCTGGATGAACATGGAGAGGGGCAGGAGAGGGGCCTCAGGAAGAAGAGCAGGACTTGTGGACAGACTGTGAGGGTGTGAAAGCCCAGGGGTTCCATCACTGGGGATCCCTCCTCAGAAGAACCAGCTTGAGCTGCTTCTGTGTCACTGCACCGTTAATAAATGGTGATGGGGAACCTGGGATGGAACTGGTGAGGAAACCTGGTCTGTCTGGGTGTGAGTGGGGTGTGCAGGGGGTCAAGGGGACTCCCCTCGGGTCACTGGAGCCGCTGCTGCAAAGGGGCTCCGGTCCCAGCAGTGAAAGTCTCTGGCCTTGGGAGTGGGACTGCCAGAGAGGCTCGAGAATGGTCAGGCTGAGAAGTTTGCTCAACAATCTAAAATGTCAATTTTCATTTTTTTTTAATTGTAAATATTTCATGTATTCACACATACATTAGGAGACACAACATCCCCATTCCATAAAAAAAAAGAACCACCACAGTAGAAGGCCAAGACCCATAAACATACACATAGTTCACCCCACAGAAAAAGCTCGAGGGTATCGCCAAGGCCTCTGCTATAGTGGTAAAACTAATTCATGCAAAATTTTGTACTGACCCCAACAAGTGGGCCATGCCCTCTGCTATGGAGAAATGGCATATTGTATGGAATATCACTTTTGGTCAGTTAGAGTCAGCTGTCCTGACTATCTCGCCTACCAACTTGTCCAATACCAGCCTGCCGGTGAAGGGGGCAATGTTGGTGAGACAGCACTGAGGCTATGCCAGCACTGCTCAGCAGCAGCCAAAACGCTGGTGTGTTATCAACACCTTTCCAGCTTCTTATACAAAGAACAGCACTATGTGGGGTATTGTGGGGAAAATCTTAATCTCAACCAGACACAATACACACCTCCTGTCCTAAAATCTTAGGATAAATTATTTCTCTCACCTTCTTCCTACACCGAGTTGAGTTCATGAGCTTTCTTTTGGTATGACTGTGATTCTTTTTTTGGACAGAGACGATAATGCTCAGACTTTTACTGAATCACCATGCTAAGCTCATTTACCTTTTACATTACAAGAAGCTTGGATTTCAATTAATTTTTCACCCTGAAAGCATTTGCTAATTTTTATTAATACATTAAAGCTACCACTGCCTGACAACTGTGTCTGCAGTACATGAACACGAGTAGCAGCTATTCTTTTATATCAGAAGTGAGCGGAAAATATTTTAAAAACAAAATCCACTCTTTATGAAAAACAGACGGAATGCTTATAGAGTTAAATCTCTCACTGTGAAAATTGAAAACCTTGTCTCACTGTAAATGTGGCAAACATCCAGAAGTCAGCATGCTCTTTGGAGGTGAACCCTTCAAGCTCAGCTCCTTGGTATTGATTGTGACATTTTCTTGTCAGCATGAACATCCAATATCCAACGCAGGCAATATTTCTCATTAAGTTGTATAGACTACAGACAGCATAAACTTAAACAAATGTGCAGTGTCAGAGCATAGGCAAAGTGCAGCACCTAGTTTTAATAAACTGAAAACAATCCAGCTGACAATATTCCCTAATTTTACCTTTGACTCGGTTTATGTTTTATTCCATCCAGCATTCTTCCTTTTATCATTATGTTAGCATCTGCTTTTTTAACCTTTCTTTTTTTCCCAAGTGAGTGGCTTCATAGAAGGCTGCTTCACTGAATTCAGCAATAATGCTCTCATTGGCAGCAACGGTCCAGTATCCAGCTCATCTCTAGCAAAGTAAAATTTTTATTGCTATTGCTCTGGTAAGGGCTCAATACTCTTCTCTAGCTGTATAATTCAAGTATTAATTCTTCACTAGAGTCACAGATTTTAAAGCGTGAAGAAATCAACATGATCATCTAATCTAGTATCTTGCATAGCGTAGAGCATATAATTTCACAATATTTTTGTAATGCATTCATTACTGTCAGCTATACTATCTCTTCCCAAAAGTTAGTTCTCTTGAATGAGTGACATCATATGAAGTAGAAGGTATCCTGGCCTTTGATAAGTTATTGCAATGGCTCATTAAATCACAAATCAGTTATATTTCAATTTTCAGTATGTTTTATTTATGATGAAGTCATCTCTTAAACTTCTTTTGAATAAACCAAAAAGCATGTCTCTTTTTAGGCCACTGTCAAATCATGAATACTTTTATCTGTGTTTTATGAAGCTGTTTCAATATGTCATCTTTGCTCTAAAGAGCTTTACACAGTCAGTATTCAGGTAATGACCTCACTAATGTGGCAATACAATTTCCCTCTTTCTACTCAATAATATTTTGCTTCTTGAGACTCAGTAGTCTGAAGATATTGTCTGCCATAGGTATGCTCAAAGTGCTTTCTGATTACTCACATTTCAGAGATTTGAGTTTTCCCACATTTTTTGTTGGTTAGTTAGCTGGTTGTGCACTTAACTGTCTTAAAGGGCAAGTGAATTTTGTTGATGAGTAGCACAGAGCTGTCTGTATAAAAGCCAATATTT
Organism: Edolisoma coerulescens; assembly: GCA_013397115.1. Lineage (NCBI taxonomy): Eukaryota > Metazoa > Chordata > Aves > Passeriformes > Campephagidae > Edolisoma > Edolisoma coerulescens. The sequence continues at coordinate 786,777 of VWZW01004863.1, read as the reverse complement.
TTGTCATCCATGGAGTTCACTAGTAGTGACTTTGCATTTTCTTCTACAGACCCTCCAGCTACTTGAGTGCTGTCTCAGAAGTTTCTGAAATTGTGTAAAACAGCCTCTCTTTTTTCTTCTTTGGTTTTTTGTTGTTGTTGTTGTTTGTTTTGTTTTGTTTTATTAGTGAATACAGGGGGAAAAACCCATCCTCTAACATGTATTCTTATAGAACAGCCTACAGCTTCCTTTAATAGAACACCCACTGGCAGAAAACAAAGAAATGGAGATCCTGTGGAAACTGTAAAATCAAAAAGACCAAGTGCAGGAAGTTGTAATTATACAATCACTTTGGTGTCAGAGTCTCTGTGTTCAAATGGAGATTGTATGTCTGTGGGGGACATCCTGGGCCTGCCCTGTGATCTCAGAAGCTCCTGATAAATCTTGGCCAAGCTGACTGAGCAGTGAAGCATCCCTTGATTGGATCAGCTGGGCCATGAGTCACTCCCTGATTGACCAGGAGCTCTTGCATGGTAAAGGTGGAAACAGACAGAAACATCTGCTGCAATTATCCTTAGTTACCTTGGTAAATCATTTACCTGAATTATAGGCTGAGTGGAGTGGTACCATTGTGGATTGTAGCCCAAGAGGAACGTCATCATTGTTACCGCACTTTGGGGGAAAAAGCCCAGTAACCGCCCACTTGCATTATAGCCAGGATGGAAACTTACTGCTGATAGAAGTTAGTCATCTTGGGACCCCAGCAGGCTGCACCACTGCCTCCCTCTGTGTGTGACACCTCTCAGAGCTCCCAAAGTCTGTTCTATTTGGAGGCCTGGGCTGATACTCCCCGCCCCCATCTCCACACTCCATGATGTGCACCCCTTGCCTGTGGGGAAACACAAAGGGATTTGATGTGAGTGTTTCTCTGAACTTGAGGAGAATTTTTGATAGGTTCCTTTTCACACACAGAAATAGCTGTACACATAATTTTACCTGTGTGTGTGTGAATTGGTTATGGTGTGAATGTGTGCTGGTTTGTCTGGGTTAGAGTTAACTTTTTTCCCAATGTCTAGTACTGGTCTGTGTTTTGGATTTATGCTGAAGACAGGGTTGATAACATAGAGATGTTTTTGTTATTGCTGAGCAGGGCTTACACAGAGCCAAGGCCTTTTCTACTTTTCATATGGCCATGCTGGTGAGGAAGTTGGGGTTGGGAGGAGACACAACCAGGACAAAGGGTAAAAAAGATCAATGGGATATTCCAGATCATATGACATCACGCCCAGTATATAAAGTGGGGGAAAGAAGGAGGAAAAGAGGGAATGTTTTGAGTGATGGCATATGTCTCCCCAAGTCACTGTTATGTGTGATGGGGCCCTGCTGTCCTGGGGACGGCTGAACACCTGCCTGCCCTTTGGAAACAGTGAATTAATTCCTTGTTTTGCTTTGATTGTTTGTGTGGCTTTTGCTTTCCATATTTAACTTTCTTTATCTCAACCCACAAGTTTTCTTTCACCCTTTTGATTCTCTCCCCAGTCCCACTAGTGGGGGAGTAAGCGAGCAGCTGCCTGGGGGTGGGTTGATGGCTGAGGTTAAAACATGACAGAATGTTACTATTTCAAATCTATAATTAAGTCATTGTTGTAACTGTAGTGAAATCTACCAAATCACTTTGTAAATGTTGAAGTACACGATGATTAAGAGCTGCTGGACTCTTTTGCACCCTTATCTTTCTATCCACCATGATGCTCTTGCCTCCTTTTTTGCATCCCTGGGTTCCATGAAAATCATTCAAAATTACATCTAATTTGATCTTCCTTTGTATTAGTCGTTGTAGCAAGCAATAGAGTGAACTTTGCCATTGAACTCTGTAAAACCGTATTTTCACAAATTCATATTAAACCCTGTTTTTGACAGTACCTTTGACAATTCTTCTTAAAGTGGCCAAGCAATTCATTCGCAACAATGTTTCAAAACAAGTTATGGTCTTTTTACTTTTGTATTTAACTTTGTTAATAAAGATATTAGATTTTACCTTGCAGAAAGCAGAACCTGATCTATTTTACTTACTAGCTTTGAGGTATTAAACAGAACTAAATTTCAGGAATCCTGTGTATTCCTTCCACAGAGGTAATCTGACTTTTCAAACACACGGTAAATTAGGCATGTAATCACAGTTTACCTAACAGAGTCATAGAATTATTTTCAAAACCTTAGATAAATTTTCAAAAGCTTAGAAGACTATATCCTGTGTGTGTATATATATATATATGAGCATGTCTCTATGACTATAAAAAACATGAAAGAAAAATTAAATGTTTAGAAATTCAGATAAACCAGAAATTGGAAGGAGGAGGAAAAAAAGACGAGTAGAAGAAAAATGATAAAAGGGGAAAACCTTAAAAACCAGAGAAGTAGTTTGAATTACAGCATTGGGAATGAGGGAATAACTTTATGGTTTTGTGAAAAAGCTCGACATTGTAGTTGTATGAGATTTAAATTGTAAAAGGCTTTCCATGTTAATGGGAAATAACAAGGTTGCTAAATAACAGTATGATAGATTGTTAAATCAGCAGGTCCAGATAATTTTGCCTGCAAGTGCTGTGAAGAGTCAGCTGAGCAGATCTCTTGATCATCAGTGATGATTTTCAATAAGTCTTGGAGCACTGGAGCATTTCCAAAGGGTTGGAATGAAGCTAATGTTATGCCAATATTTTAAAAGTATAAATGGGACATCTAATTATAGGCCTGTCATCCTGACATTGATCCCAGACAAATTATGGAACAAGAGATATGGGATTTGATGAATAACCTATTAAAAGAGGATAATATAATTAATGGCAATCAGCATGGGCTTATAGGAAAGACATACTTTTGAACTTGCTTGTAAGCTGATCAGGAAAAGCTAGCATTGAACTTGGATAAGGATGATGCTGATGATCTTGTTTTACTTCTATAGGTCATTTAGCTTCATACTGAACATGCTGATTAACAAAGAAGAAATTGTAAACACCAACATATACATACTAAAATCAATAAAATGTTCTAACATTTAGGTTTTAATATACTGTATTTAAAGAACTATCAATGAGCATGTGTTCTAAAAAAATACCAGAGGGCTAATTTTTGGCCTTATTTGCAGCCTCAGTATAACAGCATTATTGCTGGAAAAAAAAATAGTGGATAACACGGCAACTGGAGGAGGGGTAAATGAGGAAAAGGAAAGATTGCTGACAAGCAGTTCGAATCCACCAGATATCAGGTGTAAACAATTCTTTATTATAGACAAGGAAAATTATGTATCTAGCGACAACAGTGTAAAGAACATTTATGAAATAGGAACTCTATCCTAAGAATTAAAACTCAAAAACCTTGGGGATGACAAACAGCAGCGTACTATGCCTGGAAGAGCCTAATGCAATCCTGGCCTGTGCAGGACTCAGACTCTCTTGGAATACGACGGCTATCTCTGTACTCCTCAATTAAAGAAGGACACTCATATATTGAAAAACAAGTACCGAGAAACATTGCAAACGTATCTAAGCATCAGGAAGTAAGTCTTACGCCTAACCTTAAGGTACTGCTTTAAAAATTTTCTGATAGAGCGGCTCCTTTACCTCTTTTAGCATAGAGACCATAGCAACTATTCTGGTAGGAAAAAGTCAGCTTTCATGCCTATTCCAAGGAGTTCAATCTGCTTAAGAATGACAAAAGAAGGTAAAGGATTCATTTGACCATAAGCTGTCTGTACTTAACATTTAGAAAAGAAATACGGCTGTGGAAAAATGTGATAACCAGAATCCATTTACCAGACAGTGAAGCTTCTCTTTTTCCTTTTCTTTAAAATCATATACTAATTCTAACAGAAAGTGTAGTTATATCATTAGCTGTGAGCTTGTTTGACTGCAATAATTTCCCCTACTAATTGACTTCCAAGAGCCACACTGATACATCATTCCCACAGATTCTGCTTTTGCTATGTGCTGTCCTTCATGGGTCCTATTTAATTCAACGGCATTTACGAGATTTATGGTTGATGATCATCCACTGTATAAACCCAAGTTTAAATACTCAAATTTGAATGGATTTTTCCCCTGCCCTTTTTATCTTCTTCCTCATCAAAACAGAGAAAAAAAAACCTTAACAAAAACCCACCAAAAATCTACAGAATAATTGTAGCCAGTAGTAAAAGAAGTAATACAGGTGATTTCTTGGGAAACAGAAATTAATAGTGTAATGTCTAAAGTCAGAATTTGCTTCTCAGTTTAGCTTGTTTTCATTCAGTTTGTAACAAATTTCCCTTCATTTGGAATGAAACACATGAAGTATTATATTCAAATTCTTGTTTTGAATTCTAGAGAACATTACATATTTTTACATTTTAGGGAGTAAAGAATAGGTGTTCCTATTTTTTATGACTAAAAAATAATGCTTTGAAATGATTCAGTTTCACCTAGCTATTTATGCATTAACCTATTTTGAACTCCTTCTCTAAGACTTCAGGGTCTTCTAGCCTACAGTAAAATACACTATTTGTTTGACAGCATTCCCTGCCCTTTCTAAGGAATTCCTGTGAATCAAAATTAACATATTATAGTCATAAAATTTTACTTTACTGGGTGCTGACCATATCAGTTTCCATTGAACTCAACATTTAACTAAAGTTCTCAGTCAGGAATGTCAAGGAGAAACATGATTCTATAATGCTGACTAATTCAGGACTCTTTTGCATAGCAAACAAAAAAGTGCTTGAAGAAATAGCTTCTTCTTTCAGTACTGATTTTTCCACTACTGTCCTTTGATTGTGAAAACAATAGCAATCTAACATTCAAACTGAAGAAATCTTGAAAGATAAGAATATTTTGAAAATCAATCGTAGCACAAAACTGAGTTTGCTTTGCAGGTCCAATGCTACCATACTGCACCAGTACCAGTAATGAGACACGTGAAGCTCATGAAAATAGCTAGAGGTTTTCCACGTAAGGAGAGCTATTTTAAAAAAGTGTAATTAATAAAAGTCATATTTTATGAAATACTGTATAAAACTCTCTAAATATTATCAAAATGTGGTAGAGCAGTTAAGGAGCAGAAACACATATAAGAATACAACTTTCCAAAGACGTAATGCCAGAGTTAAATTTTCACTGGAGAATGATTTTATAACAAGCAAAAAATACTTTATCCTGCTATTAATTGATTAGCAAAAACCAGCATAATGACTATGAATATAAACAAATTACATGGTTCCTAAGTGTTTCAGAGATGCACACCGCCAAGGTACTGGAGTGTGAAAGTAGTCAAGCACTTATGCAATATACAGGCATTGTGCAAATGATTATATCTAAGAGATCATTCTAGTAATGATAACTTGAAGCTCACGCTAGAACAATTACTCATTTTTATCAGGTGATAAGGGTGACAATTTTAAGGTTAAAGGTCTCTGTCTTGATCCCTCCAGCGTCTGTATGGATGTAGCCAATGCAGCCATGCACTAGTGTGGAAACAGTTTATTTTCTGTTGAGAGGGCTAATCTTATCTCAGTCCTGTGTGGTGTTCCTATGGCTAAAGAAATTTCAGTGTGGCACACTGAACACTAAGCCATGAATTGAGACCTAGATTAAAAAGAAACAGCACAGGTATGAATATATATCTTGAATTGTGCAAAGGAGTTTTGACCTTTGCTACAATCTCCAGTATATCTCAAATGTGTATTCAGTGTGAACTGACAGTTCCCTGTGCAGTTGAACATGCCATCAAGGATTCCTAGAGCTCCAGCAGACAAAGTCTGAGTTTTAAAAGAATCCCATTCTCTTGAAATCTATAAATCATGGCAACGCACAATCCCGGTATTTAAAGTTGTTTTTAGACAGTGACTGAATTGACATAGTCTCTTATTCTGTCACTGAAGCCAACTTGCATAGAGCTTCCCAAGCACTGATGTTCGAAAGGAAGAAAACCCCCAACATTTCTTTGAATATGGGACAGAAAATATCTTGTTTTTCAGGCAAATGCAATCACAAATAAACAGAGGTGTTTGTCCTGGGCATCTTTGACTTTCTACTCCTTTGTATTGATGTCCTCAAGCAAGAATTCCTAATTTCATTTTTGAACATATTACCTACTGAATTATAAATCTAGAAACACTGACAACTAGCCTGAAGTAAATTTATTTTAATATAATATGAAACTTTTATTTGGATCCTATCTTCTTACAATGGCAATATAATCACCGAGATAATTTGCATGATTAGCTGGAAAACTCTTTTTCAATACTAAACATGAATACTTGAAAACTCATGCTGATTTACTTTTTTCTATATTTGAAAATGAAACTGAACAGTGTCCTTTCTTGTTGAACCTCAGATTCATGAGTCTGCAGAGTAAGAACATTTTTAAAAAACATTTGAGGGAGCAGATGGCTCAGATATTCCTATAGCTTTCATCTTTCCTCAAAATTTTAATAATAAAAATGGGTGGGATCAATAAAGGTCTCATTCCAACAACTTTCCAGCAACTTGGCTTTAATATGAGCCACAGAATTAATATCTGAGAAGGTAATACATTGTTTCATTCTAAGCTGACCATGAGCTAATACAGCTCCAAGAACTCCAAGAGTTCCAGTTGATGGAACTGAAGGTCCTTGACATACAGTTAAAGACTCGGGCTTTAATGCAAACTGTATCATACACTGGAAATTTTTTGTTTCTTACACTTGCTTTTACAAGAATATGTGTGCAAAAATCCACAATACATCTACAAATACGACATTCAGATTTCCAGATTTCCTCACTGACCTGACACAGAAGGTGTAATAATTTGTAACAAGGCTTTAAACAAGGCACAAGAAGAAAAGAAAATGTTCTCTTAAGAAAAAAAAAAAAGAAAGACTTGTAGGTCAGATACTGGTCTTTCCCTCAGGAGACCAGTATTCACTTCCTGATTCAATAAGAGATTAATTATATAATACTGAGCAGATCTGTGTCTCTGTCTCCCATATCAGAGTAAAGATAATGCTGTTTAACACTCTCTAACCACAACATCCAAAAACCTGCTTTGAGTTGCTGAAACTCTTTAATGATTTTATATTCACAGCTTTGTCTGTACAGTCTCTCTTAGGAAGACGCTGAAGGGAAGGAATAAATCAGCATTGCCTTTCCCAGCAAAAATTTCCTTCTGTGATCATCTAACCTGACTGGTTTTGTTACCGTCCAGATGGTCTCACTGTATTTCCTTGTATTGTCCCGGTAACCCATAGTCAAAGTCCAAGGATGTTACCACTTTGGGGAGTTCTTCAGCTTAGGTACTGTCTTGTTTATTCTTGCTTCTACCAAGAATATCACATTCTCTGCATCTGTAAATTTTAGCTTCAAGGAAAATCAGGGCTGTAGGAAAAAGCATGTAGCTATATCCTTAGAACCAGTTTGGAGCAGAACAAAAACCCACCAGAAATCTGCAGAACAGGCTTGGTAGTAAGATGTGGACAAAACAATATTTGGTGCTCAGCAGCCAATCCATCTCTGCCCAACACCCTCCCATAATTCATAACAAGTCTTGTTAGTTCCTTACTGCAATTCGTGCCAGAATAACATTCCATTTGAGGCTATGACCAGAAAAAAAAATGAAGTAAGTGACATTGTAAAGCACAGAAATAATTTTTGAAAAAATATTGCTTCTAAAGAAAATAATTTTTTATCTTATTTAAGCAACACTGTGAAAATACCATTTCTACGTTAAATTATCTCAGTTGGGTGTCTAATGTGTTCTAGTTTTGAAAAAGTGATGCTTACGTGAGGCTATAAATTTCACACAAATGTTCCTAATATTTACCAAATGATTAAAACCAAATATATTATTGTCATATTACAGATTTTTTTTTCTGGAATCTTAAAAATGCTGCTTCAGACATGCCCCTTTACTGCTATTTATCAATCCTGAAAATGTTTTATTCTCATATGGCAGTGACAGAAAGTTGAATATGAATCAGCAGTGCCCTGGCAGCCAGGAGGTCCAACTGTGTCCTGGGGGGCATCAGGCACAGCATCTCCAGCTGGGCAAGGGAGGGGATTGTCCCACTCTGCTCTGCGGCGGCTTCACCTCGAGTGCTGGAGGCAGTTTTGGGTGTCAGAATGCAAGAAAGACATTAGACTATTAGAGAGTGCCCAGAGGAGAGCAACAAGGATGGTGAAAGGCCTCAAGGAGAAGCCATATGAGGAGTGGCTGAGGGTACTTGGTCTGGAGAAGAGGAGGCTGAGGGGAGACCTCATTGGAGTTACAATTTCCTCATGAGGGGAAGAGGAGGGGCAGACACTGATCTCTGCTCTCTGGTGACCAGTGACAGGACCTGAGATAATGGCCTGAAGTTGTATCAGGGGAGGCTTAGGTTGGATATTAGAAAAATGTTCTTCATCCAGAGGGTGGTTTGGCACTGGAACAGGGTCCCCAGGAAAGTGGTCACAGCACCAGCCTGACAGAGTTCAAGAAGTGTTTGGACAATACTCTTGGGCACATGGTGTGACTCTTGCAGATGGTGCTGTACAGGGAAGAGGGCTGGACTCAATGGTCCTTGTGGGTCTTTCCAACTCAGCTTATTCTGTGGTTCTATGATAATTTTTTTCTCATAAAAATGTTTTGAAGCTGTATTCACTTTAATAATTTAACAATAATACTGATAATGTTTTAAGTGCCTATTTCAAACTCATTTTAGGCTTTTTATATGGCAGCTTTTTATTAAGGAGTTTTCTGAGGTAGGAAGCTGAATTTTTTCCACTCAAGCTGTTTTATATTCATAAGTGAATTTATTTTTATAGAAAAAAATTCATTGCAGGCCAGACTCACAATATAGCGTAATTAGTGTTGAATTCCATCCTTCCTTTAGTTGGATAAGCTCTCCAAAATTAAAAAAGCAGGTTTGAATGCAGTTGTTTTCTTCTGTCTCAGATACCTGGCTTTGGGTGAGAAGACTTTTCTTTGGTAAGTATCTGTCTTTTTCATTTAAGTTTAGGGTTTGTGAGGGGAAGAGGACTCCCTTGTCAATGTTTTGAGCTAGAAATGGGAGCCAGAAATTGTGAGCCCATAGTAGTGGGAGTTTTTTTAAGCACTCTGTCTCTGAGGTACTCCCTCCCTTACTCTAGGACACAGATGGGGCGATCTATTATCTAAACAAATCAATAATCTCAACAAATTAAAAATTTATACAATGGGACTTTTTTATATTTGTGTGTTTCAAATGTCTTGAGGAATCTACCTTCTGCTGACTGATCCAAATCAAATACAGGGAAATGTGAATTCTATTAAATTCCAAAGCATAACCATCAAGCTACTGTTTTCAGGTGGCGCACAACATCTCTCTTGTGAACTGACCATTAGCCTTAATATGCCATTGATGTATTTTACTCAGAAACACAGCAGACATTATTTTCTCTTCCCAGAATGCTAGTGAGTACTTAGTACTTCCCAGGACTAAGAAAAGCCATCAAGTTCTTCTCAGTAATTTCTTTCTTTATTCACTCTTTTGAAATGTCAATGTGGAAAAAAAAATTAAATCAGAGGATATATCATTACATGCATTTCAAGAAAAAATACAACTACCAAGCTGGTAAGAAATGCATTACTTCTAAGCTTTTCTTGTCATGCTGTTGTCATTTGTTTATGTCTGAATTGCAGCAATTCTTAAATTCTAATCTTAAATTAGACCAATAGTATACTGACAGGTATCGCATTCTGTAGTGTGTGCACTTGCTTCAAATTGATATCTGTCTTGGTTTGAAAGATAAGTGTTTGCTAAGGAAGGGAGGACCCTTGGAATGGAAAATGTAAGCCCCTTCCCTCCAAATTATTATAATTTTGAAATTAAGGGGTTTTCAGGCAATTATATGAGAAATAGGAGTAACAGTTCTTTACTAGTATATATAACAAAGCAATAATACAGAAATACCACCTAAACCTGACAGAGTCAGGATATAACCTGACACCCTGCTGGGCAGGGTGGTGGCTGCAATCCTCTCTGAAGTAGTTCTGTTGAAGCGGTGATCCTGTGGAAGGGTCTGGGCCTCCTCTGAGGGTCCAGTGGGGGTTATACAGCTCTTGTCCTCTGAGAATCCAGCAGGTAAAGGCTGTGCTGTTCCAAACCCCAGATTATATCCAGGTGGGAATGCTTGGTTCCTCCCCCTAGGCGGAGCATCTCACAATGGGATGATGTAATTCTATGAGTCATGCAGTGAGGCTTGATAGCCCATTAAACAGAGATAGCTCCAGGAGGGAGTTATCAGGGATGAGTCATGGTAGGAGATAACGAGCACTGCCCCACCTGCTTTAACAGCTTGTGAAGATGATAATAGAATACATACTTTTGGTTACATCTTACATTGTAACCTGAGGCAACATCGCATTGACTGGACACGCAGAATCAATTCTACCTGTAGGATTAAGCGAGAAGCAATAGTGTTGTGATGTGTTTGCACCTTTTGGTGTGTCCCAGCCAAACCATCTTCAATTATTAGCGAAAAGAGAGGCATGCAGGAGAGCAAGAACAGGCTGTAGGCAGTCCCTTGATGAGTTGCAGCTGTTCGGAGCCAGGTGCTTCCACTGAGGACCAGAGAGCAGCTGCTGAGAGAGGTAGAGGATAAAAGAGAACAGAAGAACACAGACAGAAGAAGATTGCCATAGAGGAGGACTGCTGTCATAGAGGAGGATGACTTGCAGAAGAAGATGACTGGAGAAGAGGACTGCTGCTACAAAGAAAAGACTGCTGAGACAGTGAGCAAGTGGGCAGGCAAGCAGGACTGAAACAGTTTTAAGAGATAGCAGCCTCAATTGTAGTTAGGAGAAAAGAATCAAGATTTTTTTTTTTGTTGCTAAACATCACAGTAGAGGAGAGTATAGAAGTACATGTGTGTAACAGTAGCTGCAAAGGATGGGCAAGGTAGCACTTTCATACCTCCACCAAATTTTACTGGAAGTCTGTAAAGCTGATCAGAGAATCGCAGCTCAAATAATCTCAGTGCCAAGAACTGATCCTATTGAGTATTCCAGTTTAAACATTTTTCTAATTAAATCTGTTAGCTACACATCTGTGTGGAGGGGTTTGTGGGGTGGTCATTTTTCTGCTGAAGGCACCCTGAACTTTTTTCATGGATCTTTTTCTCTAATTTACTTAGGCTTTCATAAAGCTGTACGTTTCACTGCAGTATTGGTCTCTACTGCATTAGAAAGTCTAAACTTCAAATACAAAAAATAATCTAGAACCAGCCAAGCTAATTAAAGTCTCAAATGCTCTCTCTTTAGGTAGAAAAACAAAAAAATAGTGTTAAAAACTAGGCTATCCTGCCTTAAATAAAGTATAAATATTTTTTCTTGTAGAAGTGCTGACACTATTCTTTGTTCACCTGGTCCTTCCTAACTCAGTGGGGCACAAAAGCGTAGTCAGTGAGACACAGATGTATAATCAGAAGATGAAATGTGGGGCAGAGAAGTCTACTATTACATGCTGGAGGCTGCTGAGAAGCCATCGTAACTGCTCACTACTGTCAGCAGAAGTGTGTGTTGAGGTGCCTCATCAGCAAGCTGAAGGGAGAATTTTACTTTTTCTTTTCCCCCAGCATGAGGGTGGGTTTATATTGTCAGAATAACTGAGTAAAGATAGTGCCCAGAAGAGAGCACCCTTGGAATTCTTCATGCTGACTGCAAAGGATAAAGGTTAGTGCTTTACTCTGAGCTCAGGTGTAGCTTCCACTCACACTTGAGCTAGAGCGCAAGTCTTGTGCGCTGCACAAAGGCTTACAGTGTCAGGGCTTTTCCAGAAATGCCGGACATTATTCCACAGGATTCCCATGTCTGAGCTGAAAATGCTACTGCATGATAAACTGCTACTTCTATTCCTTTCAAACAAATGAAAATATGTAATGGCACATCTATATCTATATACCTCTCTCAAAAAAAATGTTCCCATTTTATGTCAATTTGTTACAACATGAAGTGAATACATACCTGCTTCTTTTTAAAACATATTTTAGATAAAACAGTGTTTTGGTCAAATGATCTATGGATTAATAATTTCTCTTTGAAAAGTAATTTCAAGGTCAATATGGACACATTAGCTGTCCATCTGTGCCAGAAATACCCAAGTAAATTTCACTCATTGTGTTTTTCAACATTCCAAAACTTTCTGAATTAGAAGTGGGTCAGAAATAAATATTTCAAATGTATTAGGGCTGATCAGAAAATGAAAATATGCTATGGAAAGATTATTGAAGTTTGTAATTTACTCAGTAACTGTACAAAACAGAAATCTTTCAATTTGTTTATAAAGAAATTCATGTAAAGATATAGATTAATAAAAGACATGGTCAAACTTTTACTCTAGCTGCTCTAACTGATGATATTGGATGCTTGAGGATTTAGGCTCTACTATAATTCTGATTTATTTTGACTAGAAAATGCTTTCTTAAAAAGAAAAAAAACCTTGAATTTTATATGCTCCTACTAACTTTTTCAGTCTGGATTGATAGATGTGTTTTGACAAAATTTATTTCATCACAAATTCCAAGCTGCTCTTTCTCCAGCATTCTCAAATTTTAGTGATTTAGATAAACCTGGATGTAAATCTAGATAGTATTCATTCCAAAACCTAATCCACATAAACCAGTGCTGACCAGAGTGAAACTATAAGCAGAATACAATCTCTTTAGTGAGCTGTGGTCATAATAGGCTTAATCACATCAGAAGGTTGAACTTAGAATTGTACTTCTTGATTTCTAGAGTTGCTGCATTCTAGAAACTGAAGCTTAATTATAGACCCTTTCCACACACATACAGTTAAGACAGATGAGACTAATAACAGTTATTTTTGCTTGCTAGCCTGTTAACGAGATTGCATGTGCCATCATGATTTGCCCGTTGCCTCTTCTCTGAGTGTGAGGATACTTGATTTGTTTTATTTGTATTATATCCCACTTTTAAAGCAGAGATTAAATCAATTTAATTTTAATAAAATAACACTACTGGATGGAAATGTATTTTAGCACTCTATCATTTGATTGGTATTGATTTAAAAGGTAAAAAGAGATACAATTCAAATATGATTTTTTAAAAAAGAAATCAGAAAGCAAAACTCATGTCTCACACATGAGATTTTAATTAAGTAAACATACAGTACCATATCACGTACAATTACCAAGAAACTTTTATTGCTAGAAAAATATAGAAAGAACACTTGGAGTCATGAGCCCGAAACACACAATCATTCAAACACGAGCACCGAAAGCCTGAAATTATGCACAGATCTCAGGGGGTCAAATGTAGACAGTCTGTTTCAAGTTCTCCCACCCAAGGGATTCCAGTTTTTCTTTCAACATAGTGGCATGTGTGGCACATTGTTTTTTTAAATGGAGATCTTGTCAAGAATTTTTAAAAATATAGGTTCGTACAACTCTTTCTCTTAACATGTCGCTCTCTTCTCAGAGGATGAGCTTTCATTCTTGAATTCCTTGCTTTAATGAACTCTTTCCATGCCATATGATAACTAAGAAATAAAATCACTTGAATTTTGTAAAGTATGGAATCTGGTGCAGAGTGTAATACCTTCAACTGTATTTAAAACTAGGTCTCCCACTGAAATGCCTAATTATGCTAGACATTCTCTGACTTTATTAAAGCGTGAAAAAAATGGATATTTTGTCAAATACAAATAGTTATTAAAGTTTTTAACATTTTTAAATATTTAAGCCTTATCGTATGTGATTGAGGAAAAATTTCGACATATGAGAAGTCAACTTATGTGCTGTTTGTTACCCAGCTCTTCTGTAAAGAGCACATAGTTAAGCTCAAGAACATAACAAGTTATACCAGGCCCAAGGTTTCAGAATTTAGGATATGTTCCTATAGTAAGGTGTTTGCAATCAGGGAAGCCTTGGTGAGATGTTTGATAACATTCATGGTTACGGTCAAGCTCCTGAAGCTGAATATTCCAGATTAATATCAAGCCACTCCTAGTGAACAGAAGTAAAACAATGTAAGTAAGATTCAAATCATGCAAAACATGCAACATCTTTTATATTTTAAAAACACTTCACAATAGTTCATGAGTGAAATTAGTCAGTTTGCTTTCCACAGTGATGACAAAGGTTTCAACTTCAATTTTATAGTCACAAAAAGAATGTAAAACAAAAGGCTTAGGGTTTAGGGGTTTTTAAACTAAAATCTTAGATGAGAAAGTGGTCCCGTCTCTGAAACTTCATGCTCATAGTTCTTCTTAATGAAGACAGGGTGACAAGGGGTAGAGGGAATGTAACTTTGTAAGAGGTGATTGTTTATTTTTTTTGTCACCTAAGGATAGAATGATAAAATAGTCTTACAGACATTGGTATGTTAAAAACAGCATTGCGATACACAATTTGTCTTGATGAAATCTTCATTACTTGAGATGACTCTTCTCTGTCATATGTTCCTGTGGGTCTCCAGCACATGCTGTACATAACTTCATGTCAGTCCAGCATTTACTGCTGAAGCTGTGGTCAAACACTTGACATCCAATTCACCCAACTTCAATGTCTGTATTAGGTGTTGTTCCTATTATAATTAACAGGGTTAATCACATCAGTATCACTCATATAGTGCTCTTGCAGTGTTTGCTATTGACCTTACAATTTAACTGGAATAGGTCAAGATCCTTAAGATAATATATACATGCAAAAAAAAAAAATAGTAACTCTGCTATACAATAGGTCCTGTATTAATATATATAAATCATTACCATTATGATTTCCTATATCTTACATTTACATTTATGTTTGAGATTTCAATTATTAAGAGCCTTTATATCTTCAAAATTCATCACAAAATTATGAGGTTTATATGTAAATTTTTATTCATATATGTTCTGTGAATAACTGTAAATGAACAAAACTACTAGCATGTCGATGATATAATTTTTTTAATGTTGTTCTACTTTAATTTTACCCTTGATTAAATTTTGTGAAGGTTGTATTCTAAGCTCTGTGATGAGAAGGTATCAGTTCACATCTAAGTAGTTCATAGAGACTTGTAAAACAGAGCGCTGAGATAATTAAATAAGTATTAAGTGGATTAGTTGGTCACATCCCAAAGATCTGAAAGGCCTTCTTAGTGTAAAAGAATGCAAAATTACTACAAAACCTGATGGCAAAATTTCAGTCATGGATTTAGCTGTCTTTGTGAGAATGAGCTTTTACTTTCTGTTGAATTTTGTCATTGCTGCCTTACAACAATTATCAAAAAGTCGTGACCATATTATAATTATTTGCTATTTTCAGTATTAGTTTACATGGAAGAGAAAGGGACTAGAATGAAAATTTGACTCTTTGTAATTCCCAGATGGATTTCATAAAATGTGTAAAATATAGGATCTTCTAACACTCTTTATTTCTACTCTCATAGAAAATAAGCGTGTCATACTACTGGAACCAAGTTATCTTTAAGTTCTAGATATTTGTTATTTGTGAGAATTAAGATAATGACCATTTTTCACGAAAAAAGGTCTTAAATTGTTCATATTAAAAATTAAACTATTTTTTTAACAGTTATTTATTTCTAATTAATACTGATAGCAGGATCAAAAGGTTTCAACTTGAATGGTATCTCAGAATGCAAATAATATTTCTCAAGAAGTAAACATACAGAAGGGACAAAACACTGGATAAATACAGATTTCTTTTTTTAAAAGAGAGTGACCAGACTTGTTAAAGTCAGTCACTTTAGGATTATAATTAATAACTAACTGGAGTGTTTGCTAGTTTCCTCATTCCACGTTGGAAATTTGAATTATTCCGCATCCTGTCCACTGGCAGAGTTCCACTGGCAGCCAGATGATGTGACCATGGCACGGCAGCCTGAAGTGAATATTCCATTTCAAAGTCGAAAGCTATAAGCAGCTACAAGCTGCTCTAAGGTTTCACTTTAAAAGAGTTGATGTCCTTTCCTCATAACAGTGTTCTAATTTTCTCTTTTTTTTTTTTTTTTTTTTTTTTTTTTTTTTTTTTTAAAATCTGGCCTAGAGAAAGGTACTTAAGCAAACACATGGGAACTGTTTCATCACAGAGATTTAAATTTATGGTAATTAAATCAAAAGTCTATCTAATAATTCTTCAAAGTGAAGCTGTACAGAAAATGTTTGTCTTCCTTGGGATTTCCTGGGTTAAAATTATGATGAATTAGCTTTTAATTTCATCTCTAATTTCTTGGAAATCATATTTCATTGACTTATGAGCCTTATCCTTTTCTGAGTCCACTATCATGAATAACACTGCTACATTTTTATGCTGTATTGTGCACATTTTGCAATACCTTTTCATGTCAAACCACATCTTCCTGGAAAACCCTCCATTTTGATTCAAGTATTGATCTGTGATGGATTTTGCTTTAGATATCTGAAGAGAAATTTTCTTTTGTTTCTCAATTTAAATCCTCAATAAGAAAATATTAATCTTCCCCACGGTATTTCACTGGAGATTCTTTTCTTTGGTAATATCCCTGGCTGCAACTTTTTAAATACAGGCACATCCTAAATTTTGAAAATATTACGAAAGGAATTTTGCTTGAACAAGCCAAAGGTTTGTTGACAATGATTTACAAATTTCTTTAAAAATATAAAAAAGAGCAAAGCCAGATCCATAATTAGCAGACAATAGACAGCAGTGTAAAATCAGCAGATAATTATAATTAGTTATTTACTTCCATGCTTTCCAGGTGGCTTTAGTCAGCAAAAATCATTTGTTAGTAACAAGCCTATGCATTATCATAGCTCTGTATAATACAACAAACTACATATCTTCATGACAAATTTTGAAGTAGGGAAATTCCAGACCTTTCAAATTTTTTATGCTTATTGTTTTAAAAGCAATTTTCTTAAAGTAGATGGCCAGTTTTCTGAATAACAGTTATAGAATGTTTTGTAAGAATAACCTTTTTTTGCCAGAAAATATTAAAGGTGGCATCAGAAAAGCATTGCTTAAAGTGGTACATGTGTTACGAAATCATTTTGAACGTCTTTGTCTATAAATATGCAAGCATCCAGGTAAAAGGAAGGTCAAACCACAAAGAAATAATCATTACAAAAAACTACAGTTTTGCCTATTTGGCTTCAAAATTGTCAAGTCTGGAAATTCTGGTAGAAACTGTACACACACAAGGACTTCTTTGCAAAAACTCTATCAGTCAGAAGGTCTTTAAAACTGGGAGGAAAACTGAGATATAAGAATATCTTTTGAAAGGGCAGGACTCTCTCTCTCCCTGTATTGAAAAAAACAGAAATTAGACATTAGAAAGGTAATGGGAGAGACTACGGAGAAGATATAGGAAAAAACCCTGAGTAACAGCAGAGGAAATACCTATATTTTAGTATATGTCTTTAACCATCAGTTCTTGAGGTGTTTTCTTTTTACTACTGTTGTAAACTACCGCTCTTCAGACTGAGAAAATTAGTAAACTGAATATAAAGTTTTCCACTGAAGTGACTTTATGCAAATGATTCATTAATGCAGTCTCCAGGATGTTGTCAGCCCAATCTGTTTCTATCTTAGCATTAACTTCATAACATATGTTTGCATCTATTTTATGATACTGGTAACACTTCTATCATGTGAACCAGGAATTGGCCCCAAAACTTCTGAGTAGTAGCAGCTTGCTATACAATACAGGAAACTGTTGTGCAGATCCTTTAAAAAATGATTTAAAACATTCCCAATACATTGCTTAAATAAATTGCTCCTTTAAAGGATTATGGAATAAATAGATAAATTGGTTCTATCCATTACACATGCTGATGTATTTCTTCATGCTGGGCTGTACTGCAATGTGTCACTGCTGGTGAGTTTGCTATTTTGTTTCCTTACTCTTTCAGATTTGACATGCTGTTACTATGACTAATGCAACCTTACAGGGCCTAAAGAAACTTCCACGCCAGGAATCAACAATAAAGAGTAGCTTTGCTTTGTTTTGCACACTTCTATTTATTTAAAACAAATGAAAATATATTTTTCTTACTAATAGAGACAATACTTACTAGTTCCTATTGGCTATTTTTAAAAAAACCAAGAGCTACAAAAAGTGAAGTATTCTAAATAATATGCAAATGAAAATACTTTTCTGACTGCACAGTCCTTTAAAAAAATCCTTCTTAAACTGACAAAAGCAGAGTTCTGTACATAAATAGCCAATGGGAAGCTGATATTATGTCTCTTCTACTCTCAATAAAAATGAAAATTATAACTCCAAAAGGTTTTCTTTTCTTGGCATTCTTAAAATTTTGATAACTGCCTCTACACTTCAGTTTGAAATGCTGCCTGAATGATTTTAAATTAATTTTTGAGACTATCAGGTCGCAAGAACTCAGAAATTTTAAAATGTTACTAGTATAAAACGCATTAACATCCCACTGAGCAGGGACTGAAATCCTGGATGACTTCTTAAGCAGTCTCATAAGTTTTTGAATGAAGTGTAATTTTTCTACTGCAAGCATGAAGACCGGGGGCTGGGCCAGAAAGAAAGGATATAGTGGATACACAAAGCTCATAGTTTCTGCATCACAGACGGGGCAAGCTGTTGCAGTGTGCAAACCCCTAAAATCCACCTCTCAGTTATGGCGAGTTCCCACAGCCCCCTGCAGCCCCATTAGTTGGGCGCATTCCCCTCCTAGTTTTAGGTATAAGCCTATGTTTATGTGTTTCCCCTGCTCCATATGCATTATGTTCTAGAATGTTCTCCGTTCCTCAGTGTCCCATTGGTTGTCTGTATTAATCCCTCCTCTGCTCTATCCCCATTGGCTGTTCCTCTGTCGACCCCTCCCACGTTCCCTTTTCCCATTGGGTTATACCCTTTACCCCGCCTCCCTGTGTCCCAGTATAAAATTCTTGTACTTCCATTGTTCCTCGTCTCTCCTGCCCCTGAACCTTCAGGGGCATAAACCTCTGGAACCCATGCAGAAGACCCCTCTCCCCTCCTTCACCTCTTCCTGCGTGCCTCACCACTAGCCAGGGGGAAGCTCCCTCGGGTGAGGAAGCTGCGTCCTCGTTGGTTTTTGTGTGCCGCTCTGGCGAGGGTGCCGCAGTTCAGACCTCCGGGCTTCCTTTACCCGGGCTCGCGCGTCCCTAGCAGCCGACCTGGCAGACTGCTGAGGGCATCCCAGTGGCCGGCCAGTGCCGCCACAGGGAGCAGGATGAAGAAAGAGAGAACTGAGAGCTTCAGATAGGAGGGTCTTCTTTGCAGAAGCTGTGGTCCCAGCTTCTCCTTTTGGTGCTGGCAGCAAAGGGAGCCCAGCTTTTCACAGCTTTGATACGGCGGGGAGTGAAATGGTGCAATAACTGGCTGTCTGGCTCCAGCAAGAAACTGGCTTGGAAAACAATACAGTTAGAAGCTGCTCAGCCTTCTTCCTAAGTTATCATTCGTAACAATTGCACTTCAGCTACAATTCCACTTTGTTCTTTTTTGCCCTGGTCTCATGAATCATACGCTTTGATTTGCACAGTGATGCAGCTTTGTTATATAATTAGCCTATAACAAGTGGTCGTGGTGAGATATGGATCTGAAACTGCTGGACTGAAATGGATATTTTATCTTTATCACCAATTTCTTGCATGATTCATAAAACTCTCTATAAAAAGTTGTCTGGAAATAGTGCCCCATGGGCAGTAATTTGCTATAGATGCTTATATAGTGTACAGTCATTCCTTTTTAATTTTATGAGCATATCTACCTGCAGATATGTCAGAGTCCTGAGACTGAAAAGCAATGGGATTTCAGGTACTAACGCTCTGGTCCTCTTTATTTCCTAAATTCCTAATCAACACATGAGTATTTTGAAGTATCTAATTTCTTGGTATAGCACACAGGCTTTCCCACTCACATATTTGACTTCTACTCAAATAAAAAGAAGGATTCAATATATGATTTCAAAAAAAAGTGGCAGCCCAGGAATAACTGGGGGGAAATTTCCGTCTCTAACCCCATTGCAGGATCACAGTGCAAACTAATAAGGAGGTTGTTTCATCTTAACTTCTTTCCACCTACACATTTGCATCTGGATATTGTAATATTCAATGTTTGGAGCCAAAACGTCGTCTTGGATTTTGCTTATTGACCTGTCTGTGGTGGATTTCATCCTTTTTCTCTACAGGCTTTCAATGTTGCTGTTGTTGTTGCTGTGACTGAGACTATTTTTTTCACTGCTAAAATACAAAAGTAAAACAGATATTCTCCAAGTTTAAACAAAATAGTCACCAGGGACATCACTATAAGGGGCATAACTAGACCCTTGGGAGCACAGCAAGAGGAAAATCATTTCCCCAGAAGATTCTGCTTCTGAAGTTATAGCTGTGGGAAAGAAAATAACAACGAGTATACCAAGGAAATCCAAGAGTAAGAGCAGAAAGAAGAATGAAATGAAGTAAAGAGACTCAGTAAAGGTATTCTTTAAGGAACAAATGAAAGAATAAATCAGAGGTCAGAAAACAAAAAGAAATGACTGTTACTCTGGTTTATCAACACTTGAAGCGCAAATACATTTTTATTCCCTATATGAGAATATTTAGAGTAGATCCTTGGATGAGCTGAAGCTCACAGGTTTATTTCATAGTTTTCATTAAATTAATGCTTTGTAAAGGTGTTTTTTTTTCCTAAATTTGAGTTTCAAAGAAAAATGCTTATAGAAAATAGCAGAATCATTTTCTGACATGATTACTTTGTCATAAAAGATTATTGATAAAGACAAATATGGGCTAAGCATTTATATTTAAAACGGTATGTTTAAATATAAACTGTGGCTTTAACCAACAGCATTAGGTATATTCATGTAAGTTTTTTCAGCTGGGATTTTAATCTGTAAATGCGGCTAAGATGTCTAGTGCTCTTCAAGTGTTTGCACATATGAGAAAGAATAGTTCATCTGAGAGATTTAAAAAAGTAGTTGTTTGAAAACCTTTCTAGAACTTCTTCTGTTTATGATATTCCTCCTTATGCATCATTAACTGTAGAATGATTCCGCTTTATATAAGGTAATACTAATTCAAATTGTTTTCATAAAAGGACATCTTAAATCACATTCCCTCCTTGTGTTTCTTCTTTCTTCTTGTGTTGTATGATTTACGTGTGTATTCTTCTCTGAAGAGGCTTTAGTGTGGTTGAAAATAATATGTGAGGGTACATGGAAGGGGCTTGTCTGTGCCATGAAGGTTATCTGGTCAAAGGAGCCATAAACAAGGGCACACAGAGACAAAGCTGACCACACAGATAATAGGGTCTGTGATATGAACAATTGTGGTTAGTCACCCAAATCACTAAGGACATATGGAGGGTGAGAAGGTTCCTTTATTCATGTGGAAGGGTAAGGAAAGGGAGGAAGGCAACACACAGACGTAAAACCTGAGCAATTAATGTTTACGAAGAGAACAGGAAACAAACTTGGTCATTAGCACTACATTATGTGCTTTCAGGAAGCTGCAGGCAAACCAGGACACTGAAACTGACAGGGATATGATCTTGAGGGTTCAGTGCATGGGAGGAGGTCAGTGGGACTATGCCGGCTGGTGAGGCAATGTGCAGGGTGAGGGCAAGCAGGGAGCAACAAAGTGAGCGGTAAACAGAAAATGGTGTAAAAAGGAGCAGCTACATGAAAAATGGGGTCAGTCAGCACACTTGTCTGACTGAGCCTTGTATCTGATCACCTCAGTCTTTCTTCTCATATCTCGTTCTTAAACCTTTCCTTAACTATCTCTCTGTGTAATCTCACTCTCTATCTTGTGTGTGCTTGTGCAACACAGTGGCTGAATGCCAGCTACTGGTGAGATCGGTGTGTGTGTGAGTGGACTTTGGTGCCAGCTACTGGACTCAGACTGGGGGTGTGGGTACCCCTAGCCTGTGGTGTCAGCTATGGGAGCGAGGGTGGTCTCAGGAGCTGGGATGAGTCAGCATCTTTAGCCTCCAGCTATGGAGTGGGAATGGTGCAGGTCCCAAAAACAACTACCCTGGGCACCAGCATGAGTGAGGAGATCAGTGCTGGTGGATGGAGGGACACCACAGGACAGAGGTCATGTGCTATGTGCTGGCTGATGGGGTTCTGGGCAAACTGTTAATTTTCTTTTCAAATTTGTCTGCATTCACAGCATGAAAGTGAAAGGCAAAAGTATTTCTACAGATTTAAATAGGTTCAGTACAAAAATAGGTTCATGACTGTATTTTCAGTGCTGAGTTAAGATTGTGTCTGTCTTCTTATACTTAATTAAAATGGTATCTGTCAAATTTTCTTTTAAAGTCATGGAAATCCACCGGATAATTAATTTTTATTAATTAATTAAAAAGAGTAACTTTAACACTTAGCACAAAGATCACTTGTGTATTGTTTTTGAAGATGGCTCAGATTTGTGTAGAAATGTTCATTTTATGAAATAAGAGTATTTAGTTAGAAAGCTGACACTTTTTCCCTAGCTACAATCTATGACAAAACTTATTTCCAAAATTGCATTAACTATGAAAAATGTGCATGGTTTGTATGCTCTTGTAGAGCATACAAAGAGCATTTCCAAGAAGCTGCAAATGTAGGGACATAATGCAAATGCCTGTGAACAAGCCAATAGAACATTCTCTCACATTAGGACCAGAATGTCTGTGACCTGTTGAAAGACCTCAGGAGTGGAAAAAGGAGTTAAGATGTTTCTAAGCCACATTTCACCTTTCTGAATCCCTCATCTTGTCCCTCATAAGAGTTTCCTGGAACAATTTTGCTGGGCAGAGCAGTATAATTCTCCTTTCTTTTCAGAGATTCCTTCATTCAAAAGAAAAAAAAAAATCGAAACTAGAAGCTAGTTAGAAATCAGAATAAATGATGCTCACTAGGTGGATCTAGACTATCAGAAAACAAATTTCTTAATCCTTCCAGCACTTGTCAGCTCCTCTCACTCATCAAAACAGAAGGTGGATGTTCTGAAATTTTCGTGATCTTCAGAGATTTCAATGAAGCATATACAGTGTATGTTGCACAAAGGGAGTCACAGCAGAGAAGCAGGACTCCTTCCAACAACTGTTTGACTCATGGCATGAATTCATAAGCTAATGACAACTAAAGACATGCACTGTTTGGTGTGGAATCACATTTTTTAATCAGCAGAAGGAACAGGGAGCTGAGCCAGTGCAAAAAAAAACTAAACCCAAAACCATTTCAGGGATAATGTGATCAATAAATTTCAGTCTGTGTCAGGAGTCTGATTAGCATATCCCAGATGTAGTGAAAAGGACATACGGGGCACCAATAAAAAGGTCAGAATACAGCACAGAGCAGTAATTGAGTGTGCTGCTTATAAAGAACCTCTACAGGACTGAGTACTGCCCTTAGTGAAAGAGTGAGAGAACTAACTGTAGGCATTTTTCATTTAAGAAAATTTAAAGGACAACCACTTTTTGCATTTTTTTCCCTAGAAAATTAAAATCAGCATTTTAAAGCAATACTTAACAAAAACAAAGCAATCCACTCCCCTAATAAAATTCTAACTCCCAGCAAGAGCTGATACCTGATCATCTATCTAAATACGGGTTCAGATCTGAGCTCTTCATCTCCAAATTATTATTTCTGTTGAGGTCTAATTCTAGATATCAGATGAGCCAATTAACTATGCTAGATTGGTGTTAACATCTGCTTTCATTCTGTAATAGCACTGTTATTTTTAATAAATGATAAACAGTATAGTGTTCCTCAATCTAAGAATAATGCAGTTTAGATTTATATAGCAGATTACAGATTACTCTGTCTTTACCACTCCTGAAATCAAAATGAAAACTGCAGTTGAAGAGAAAAGTTATAGGAAAGAGAGAGAGACTGGTAATACAAGGATTCTCTGGCTGCAGGTCAGATGAAATTAGTTTACACACCTATTTGTGTTAAAAGGAAGTAATTCAGTAAGAGTTTCTGGCCGTTAATGTATCTGTAATACTTAACATGAGAATCCAGTATCAATCTTCCTAATAACAAATTGAGATTATGGGAAGGAAGAAGTATTTTTGTGTATGCATTCAGCATAGCTGGTAGTCTCCCAGTCACTAGTGTCTGTACCTGCTGCTCTAGAAGCATGCCAGCATGAACATAGTCTGCAAAATCTCATCACAGAATAACTGTGTAACAGTTCCTGTGTTACTGTGATCTTTTTCTAGACTCATTATAGAACTCAGAAGAAACTGATAGGAATTTAAGGAAAAAAAATTTCATCTTTCATTCTGTATAGTACCTATGGATCAAAATCCTGCCAGTTCTACCAGAGAGACATAGTTGAACCTTTGCAACAGACTAACTCAAATACCTGTAGGAGAGATTTTCTGGTCTGAAACCAAATCTTACCTGAATGCCTAACTCAACATGTCAGCTTAGTACCTAAGCAAATGGAAGAGACATATTTATGACACATATGTTAACTATAACCTTCTTTCTCTCTAATGTGTTCTGCTATCAGACTCTCAAATTCCTCTCCTTTGGGACATTGGCTCTTGGTTCCCACTTTCCAGCCTGTGGCAGAGGTAGCATGAACAGTTGATCCCTAGTGAATTAATAGTGAGTTCCTAAGATTGGTATTTCCAGGGTCTGATGTCTCAGTACTGACTTGTAGGTTCCTTGTAGTTGCTGTAATTATTGATAATGAATTGATTAATGCAAGAAGAGACACAGCCAACAAAATATGAAGCATTTTTAAACTGTAGGTCTTCAAATATACAACTAAATTCAACCTGATTATGTCATTAGTGTAAGTGATTTGACTTTTTCATAGTGATTCTTCCAGGCAAAGCATATTGAAGAACATCACAGAGTTTCTTGTGTAAAACAGAAGCAACATGTTCACACATCCTAGCTGGCTGTAATTCCATGCTGAGAGTAGTATATGTGCTCACTGGTAAGGGAGGCTGGCTACAGCCCAACAGGCGTCTTCTTCCCTGTTTAGATATAATGTACATATTTGTAAATTTGCCTGCCATGATTCCTAAAGCACTGCCTTTGCTATAGGAAAGCTTAATCCTGCTGAGCATGCCACAAGAGAAGAGATTTGCATAAGCACAAAAACATACAAACAAAAACTGACAAAAAGCTCCTTACTTTTCAGAGGAATTGTATTCCCTTATTAACTTCTCACAAGTAGCAAGAATTCATATTCACTGTTTGCCTCAGGGAAAGAGCCCTGTAACTATGGTTGATATGGAGATGTGGTTTCTAAGGTAGCCTCACATGCAAGTAGATTCAGTCCTTTCAACTGATGGCAGAAAGGAAACATATTTTATGCCTTCCTCTCCATCCCACTCAGACTATGGCAAACGGTAGTGATACCCTCCTCCTGCTTCATAGAAGGAGGTACAGTGGCTCATATACAGCCAGCTACAGCCATTTCTTTGCCCTATGATGCTCATAGCTTATCGCAAAGCTGACAGACACAATCCAGGACTTTCAGGAGACTAGCAGTCTTTTGAAGCAGCAGCTTGAAGCCAAGAGGGGGACTCTAGGGCATACACCTGGCTAAAAAACAACACGGTAGATGGAAGAGGGGACTCTGAACATTTTAAAGTTCATTGCTAGATCTGCAATTCATGTAGCAATATGAACACAGCAACTGATCCTTACGTCCTTTTAAAAATTAACTTCCATCTCTGACAGCAGTGTAAAGTAGCATTCCATGACCTCTGCATTTTCTCCCATGTTTCTACACACTAGGAAGGAAGATTTGGAGGAAGGATTGAACATGCACATCGCTATGCAGCCTATAACTCTCTTCAGACAGGAGTTATGTGGCTGTAAGCACAAAAAAAAAAGTGAACTAAAGACTCTACTCACCCTTTTGTCCTGGGAGGTGGCACCATATCTAAAGACATCATCTCTTTCTTTCTATTTTTCTGAGTATGACAGCAAGCCCAACAAGTGAATGATGCAGTCCCTTTTAGGAAGGTTCCAAGTCAATCATAAGCACAAGGGGCATATGATTTGCCCTCTCCTATCTTTACCAGAGTTTAATTCACAGGCATTGCATAAGCAAAGTGAGTCAGATGAATGAGGCTGGAAATGTGGTTAAATTGTTTGACTTTCTGTCCTAAAATACTTCATATCACACACATTTTCTTCTATCTTTCAGGATGTCTTTCTTTTTACACTCACTACTTTGGCATTCTGAAGGGCAATGCTCATTTTAAAATATGTATAGACTTCATTTAAAATAAATGAATCTAAAATCCTCTGGGGCAAAACCACGTTTGGTGTATCTCAGCTAACTTCAGTGGAGTTACACCAAGGTTGAATCCAGGCCTACATCCTCTCGTCATGAGCTTAGAGAAAAACAAGGGCACACCATTAAAAATATAGGTTATTTTACATTCTCTCCTTCATTGACTAGCTTTGTTTTACAGCCTTAATAAAACCTTATATTAGTAGGATTTCATGCATTTATCTTTATGTTTGATAACGTTTTTGAGCGCTATGATAAAATCAACAAAAATTATTGTAATTGTTTCCAGCCAGATTCAATAACTCTAGTTACCAGCATTTCTAGTCCAACTGCATAATGTGCTTAACTATCCAATATACTGAAGAAAATATAACTACTGCTGACTCAGTGTTCTTTTATATTTGTATAAGGATAACAATCAGAAGAGTAAATAAAGAAAAAAATGAATTTGCAAATTTCTGTTCATCATAGAATTATCACTATTGCCGAGCTCCATGGAAATATATGAAAAATCCAATCAAGAATCTTTTTTCATGGTGCATTTACAATTAGAGAAATTTGTATGAACACATTATATGAAGAAATGTGGTGACACAGTAATGCATTTTTAAATTGAAGAACATCTATGTTATCTTAAAATAGCTAGTTCTTTCTGGTGTGATATATTCATGACTGTCTTTGCATGCTTCTACATCCTTATTTTTATATTCCTCTTGGCTGAAAATGTCTTCAATGGCTTCATGTGCTGAAAACAACACAAAGAAAAAGATCGAGTCCTGATTATTTATCTAAATTTGGTCAAGGGAAGCAAGGAGAAACTATGACCTACTTGTATCCAGAAAAATTTTAAGCACACATCCATTTAAATACTTCTCTTTCTAAACTGTAAAAAAGTTATGTATATCACTGAATTATGGGCCTTTTGGTTTATATAGATGTTTCTAGATATTTTCATCTAGAAAATAGACTATAAAACACAGGCACAGGGCATGGAAGTTGCCGGCATTTTTTACCTTATCACAGCTGACTCATGTGACTCTGTGCATTATGTTCTACTACTTTTCAAGTTACCAAGTAATTAATAGGGATGGTATCTCTGTTACCTTAAGAGGACAGACTGAGAAGAAAGACTGAACAATAAAGATCATAATGTTCACTTGTGCGCTCACTAGGGATAGAGGAAGTCACTACTCTACCAGATGATAGATAAGCAAAATGCCGGCTTCTTCCCACTGAAAATGCAATTATTTATATTTCAGAGACAGTCAAGATCTGGAAAATGCTTTTGCATTTTCTATGCAAATTAAAGTGTTTAAAGCTTGTTGTGGATATGGGATTATAATTAATTCTTCTCAAGGCTGCAAATACAGTGATTCACTGAGTTTATTACATGTGGCTCAACAAACCATGAGATTTAAATTTATATACATCACACTCTACCTACATTAAAATAAACATTGCCATTATATGATAAACAAGAAATGAGGAAATTTTTTTCTAAAATTCTAATTTCCTATAAGAAAAGATATATTTTCTGTTCGTTCTTGAACTTTACAAAGTTTCCCATGCAATATCAGAAATACACACTAATTTATCTTACTGCTTATATGTTCCAGGAGTATATTTCAATATGCATCCCTATGGTGTTCACTTTTACTTGTCCACAAACCCAGCTGAGGCACAACAAAGACACAGAAATCTATGTATCTTGTATAACATACATGTCCAGAAGCTCAAATATCCATTACTGTTTATTCTGAAGCAAACATAAAACATAAAGCAGAAATTCCCTGTTAGTTTGACATGCTCATCACATCTCTTTTTTTTCCTGAATAGAAAAAATTAATTTCTCTGCAGAGTGGTAGCATAGAACCTCTACGCTGCTTACAGTGCTCTAAATCCCTGAGCTTTGTACTGTTCCTCTTCAAAGCCATCAAATTTAGCAAATTGCAGGACTGGTAAATAGATAACAGTCCGGAGTGTCTGTCATTTTTAGAATGACATACTAGGTCATGTTTATGTTCTCAGCTTTCTTTGTCTATTTTGGTTCTTCTCCTGCTCTGGCCTGCTGCTATATTTTGTTTACTGGTGCTTGTGCCAAGCCTAGTTTTTTCCTGTTCATGTGGAGACCGTCACCTTTACAGTGACTGTGATGATTCCGGTGAAATCCAGCATCTCAAGGAATCAGAGCACTTGGTCTTGCTGAGAGCTGCAGTAAACATTGAAGTTTAGGGATGGAACTAATATTTTTAAATTAATTGATTTAAAGAACAATGACCAGATTCACTCAAGGGGATGCAGGGAGCCTCGGTAACTCCAAACATCCAAGCTTAATTTAGTTCTCAGACTGCAGAGTGATAGAGTGGCCTAAGGAAGGTCAAAGCACCAGACTTTCTTTAGGAGAGACAAGTTCTATATCTTTATTTTTCAATGTTCAACACTCTAGGGCTTCCTTTAAAATAATAAAATATTATTTCTTAATAAAAATATTCCCTATATATGTTTCCATAAAAATGTTTAGTTCAGTAGATTTTTTTTTTAAATAAATGCTTCAGAAGGTGCTTTAATATAATTTTATTCTTTGTTTTTTTCTATCTTTGTAGCTACCATTTTAGTACCAGCCTTTTGTGGGCTACTTTTGATCCTGGCCTTGGTTTTTTTTATCTCTTATTAGAGTTTCACATCCTCATCTGAACCGTGTCAGACAGAAAGCAGAATTGTAGATGCCACACACTGAACACAAGCTAAGCTGCTTACACAGCAGATTCAGATTGCTGAATGTATACAGTAATGATAACTAACAATGACAGCGCACACTGTACGTAGATCAACTTGCTGTAAAGCTGAGGAAAATTGTGTTTTTTCATTTACCTTTTGGATTCTGACCTTTTTAGTTGCAACCAAGATTAAAGATGAGGAGAGGAAAATAAAGTAACAAAATTGCTCCATAAGGAAATTTAAAAATCATTGATGCTAGTAATGAAAACAAATTTACTATAATATCAAGAAGCTAATAAAACCAGAAGGAGGATTTTTTTTCTTCTGAGCAAAGTAATTATTAACAGTTCATTCATAGATTATATTGTCAGAGTTGTTATGCATTTAATAAAAGAGTTGAACATTTTCACTGAGATGTAGAATAAAAGAGCTTTAAACCAATACAAATGTGTTCTATTTTATTATTTTTTCTCACTGAATTTGTTGGGGGTTATTTTCCCAGTATTCAAAGACTCTGATGATTATTTGCTCTCCTTCAAGGAAAATGTTTTAAAGAACCACAGACCCAGTAGAGTTCTTTGTGCATCCGTCCGAGATCTTGGCATACTTCCCTGTGCTCTTCTAGCTTCAACCCTAAGGGCAGCCAAAGGCAAAAGTATTTTCAGCAGACTAAGAAACGCTGTAAGCTTCAGGGATTTCTGGATGACAGATTTTTAACTGTAACCAAAGTAGAGGTGTGATTAAAAATTACAAGAGCTAAAGCCTCTCTCTAAATTGTAAAGGGAAATACACAAATTTAGCTTTCCTCAATATTATAACTGATGACTAAAAAATTTCTAAGTTATTCACAAAAATTAAAACCGGGGTCAATCTATAGGGCATTTGAGCCACATACCTAACAAAGCACTAAAACTTTACATTACGTTTTACTGTTATTTTTTGCTATCAGGGTTCAGGGGTTTTGAAACTGCCCTTGCTGTATACAACGTGCTGATGTCAAATGTCTCTGCTCCTCGTGGTTCTTAAAGATTTTCATTTCTTAAATTCTGAAGAAAGCTTGATGATTTTTTAGTTTGGAGAAGAGAAGGCTCAGGGAGGACCTCACTGATCTTTCTCAACTAACTGAAAAACTTCTGCCTATTCTTGAGTAAA
Organism: Edolisoma coerulescens; assembly: GCA_013397115.1. Lineage (NCBI taxonomy): Eukaryota > Metazoa > Chordata > Aves > Passeriformes > Campephagidae > Edolisoma > Edolisoma coerulescens. The sequence continues at coordinate 756,715 of VWZW01004863.1, read as the reverse complement.
AAGATGAAAGAAAATGGCCTTAACCTGCACCAGGAGAGGTTCAGGTCAGATACTAGAGTTTTGGGGTTTTTTTCACTAAAAGAATGTTTTGGCATTAGAAGAAGTATCCCAGGGAGTTGGTAGAGTGTTCAGGAGGGGTCTGGATGTGGCATTTGGGGATATAGTTTAATGGTGACTGTGGTGGTGCTGGGTTGACCATTGGGCTAGATGATCTTGAAGGTCTCTTCCAACTTCAATGATTCTATGATTTTGTCATTCCTAAAGAAGAGTGTATAATCACAACAATAAAAATAGCCACTGCTTCTATAGCTAGCTCAGTCTAATTAGCAAAGCTGCTTTTAGACAGGTTATGGAATTAAAATCATTTAAAGTAGTGAATAGTTTCAGCTAAAACTTACGGAAGCATTTGTGAAATTTGGAATTAATTCAGTGTAAAGGAATATTTATAGTTACAAAATAAAAATCTATTCTGCACAAACACCCAAATCCATATGAGTAATGGTATATATACTGACAATTCTGCCACACATCTTCAGAGTAAGTGTGGTAGAAGAACAGGGTACATTCAAATTTGTAATAAATTTTCTTATTCCAGACAAAATCACTGTCAGGTGTTAAAAAATGAGGAACCGACAGTGAATATAAAACAAAACCTGTTTGCATTTTATTCAGAGTTCTCTATTTCCTGCACATGACAACGTTAAATCTTTTCTTCAGGTCTTGCACTCGGGATTAGACATGAAGAGTCCTTGCTTTGCTTGGGTCAAAAGGTCTTTTAACCAACTCACAAAATGGTGTTCCATCCCAGCTCTACCTCCAACATAATTTGATTAGTTAAGATGAAGATGTCCTTCCACCCAGTCCTCATTCAACCAAAGTGGGTCTTTCTTTTATTTTTTTTTTAACTTGTAGAGTATAATAGCTTTCTTTTGTCCAATCCCTACCAGCTTTTCCCATTCAAAAGCATGTTAGAAATAAATTGAACACACTTTAAACTCAAAATCAAGAACATATCTGTAGTGTTACATCTAACAAACTAATCAAAGAATTATTTCTACTCCAGTTACAATGATACTAACAATTATAGTTCAAAATGTGTGCCTTTAAAAGGATAAATACAAAAAATAACTTTCCCTGGTGTATTGCTTGTCTATTCTGTGCCCCTCTGTACCATTCAATTTCAGTGTACAAGGCAGAAGGGGGAATATATATATACGTAATATTATGAATAGAATAGAATAGAATAGAATAGAATAGAATAGAATAGAATAGAATAGAATAGAATACTATATATCATGAATATAATATAATTAATATTATTCTATTCTATTCTATTATATGGGGAATTCTCAGGTTTTTTGAGACTATGATGGTGATCTTGGTGATTTCCTTCTTCGCTCTAGGAGTTGCTTAAGAACATTTTTGTATTTACTAATACACTTTACACCTTGCTTATACTTCAGTGGTCTGCAGGTCTACATAGGTGTGAACTTGTTGTCTGTGATGTGTTTCTTTTATGTCGGATACATGTTCTTTGTTGTGTTACCACAGTATTCCAATGATAAGAGGTGGTTGATCACTGGTAGGTGGTTTACAGTTCCGGGGCCCCACATACTGTCCTGTGCCTGTATTTTCAAGGTACTTAAATACAAGTATCACATCACCTGATCTCCAGCAGCCTCTGCAGAAGAGTACACACTGATTTACTGGTTTTGTCATATCTGCCAGACTTAGAGTGTCTAAAATGGAACTGCAGGTTTAAGTCGTGGCAACTGAGTCTCTTCTAAAGTTCCTAAAACTTTCGCGAATATCTGTAGCCTAATGAAACAGAAAATAAAAATACAGTAATTCCCCAATTGGCAAGAAGCTATAGAACTCGGATGATTATCTGCCCAGATTGAACCTGTTTGTCCCAGTCTGGTGAATCACACACCTAGGTCACAATCAGGTCTAAGAGATGTTGCCATTTACTCAGTTTTTAATATTAGGTTACTGAAAGGAGATGAACATACAGCTGAGGAGTTTTGTGGGGATTTCTTTTTTTCTGTGTTTTGCTTCTGGAATTCTTGGTTATTCCTGAAGTGATTTATGTAACAATACAATTTGCCTTGCATGTGTCAGAAAGATGACTTTGCTTAGCACCCTGACAGCCTTGAAGGATTTGTTCATGCTGATCCTCTGAAATTAGACCCGTTCCTCGGAATAATTCTGTCGCTTCAGACCATAATTCCTTTTTGTTTCATCAATTAAGCTGTCCAGTTCTCACATTTTCTCAGCTATTCTACCTACTTCACAGATTCAATTTTTATATGTAAGTCCTACATCAGTCACTTTTTCATCAGCTGATTAGTGGTGGATTCACTTCTTTTCCCCACCAAGTTTTCCATCTTATCTCCTAGAGTCAGGGGCAGAAGAAATTGTTTACAGCAGGACTTTCAGCTCTGATCCAAGACTGAAGGAGAAGGAAGAAATTTCAAAGCCTTTTGATCACCTTTTCCTCTTCCTAGGGAAGAGCTGCAAGGATGGAGAAGAAAGAAAGCGAAGAAGGAAATATCTTTGTACTAAAAGGACAAAGAATCTGTCCTGACAGTCTTGTTCTTTCTGTATCTGTCTTCCCATTTACTTTAGGTACCAAAAACTTCATTGTTTATACCCCAAGGAGATAGGCCTGTTAAAAAAGTCTTTTTCTCCTTAAGAAAGCTTACTGATTAGACAAACTTCCTATGTCACTGAAAAATTCTTAATAGTCCCTGAAAAAACATTATTGTTATTAAAATTTTTATACTGTTGATTGGAAACATTTTCATGGTTCTACATCTATTATAAGTAGATTTCTTATGCATTTAATTTTATGCACTAGGCAACAACAATTTGTCATTCTGTGGTCCTTGTTATAATTATTTTAAGCCTCCAATTTTAACCAGATAATTTTAAAACATACCATGTTTCCTTTCAAGACACTAAGGAATTTCTGATACACAGATAACTGCAGCAGTTGTAATTCACACACTTTAGCTTTGGGTTTTGTTTTTGTTATTTTGAACAAGTCTCTGGACATATCTATTTCAAGGTAATAATAATTTATATGCTAAATTTTTAAGTATTGCAACTGAATATATTTGTCTATAGATTAAGATTTGTATCATTTAGGGAATTAGAAGTTGTGTTGGGAATGATGCTGAGACCAAAAAAGTCAGGTCGATGGAGTTGATTCTGTATTGTTAGCAGCAACAGCTACGGCCCTCGGTCGTGCTAAGTTCCTGTAACCAAGGTGAGCAGGCTTGATAGGTCTCTGACCTAAGAAGTCAATGAAGTAGAATTCTCATCTTTCTCCATCTTCCTCACTTATTCCAGATGCACTTATCCTACTCAGTCCTCCACCCCAAAAGGAGCTTTTTTTGCTCCTGATGTTGCTTATTTTTTTTGGTTTTTTTTTTTCCCAGTCATCCTCATGGACTTGGTGATAAGTACTACTTATTCACAGCCCCTTGTGCTTACCTTCTTCATTGTTCTCTAACTTGAGAGAATCATGGTTTGGATGCTTCCCAGGATCAACCACACAAATATTTATTTGTCCCTCTAGGCTGACATATTGCATATGTATTTTTGCAAAATATCTATACATTTTATTTGGCTATGTCATCACAGTATTACAAGGTACTCATATACTCTTGTTGGTCACATTATTACTATGCAAATTTTGAGCAATCCCATCCTTGCAAGTCTGGGCTGTTCTCACTTATGAGCAACAGATTAATTTGAAAATCATTGCTTTTTTGTGTGTGTTTCTTTGATTTTTCTATTTAGCCATTTTCCATTTAATAAAGATTAGGATTTATCTGAATTTTTTGTGTATGGATATTTATCATTCTCACATATTAATGTATCAAACTGATGTAACTTAAGATCTGTGATCAGCACAAACTTTCAGCCACGTTGCCACATCATTCTACACCAGAGCACAATGGAAATACTCATCCCGTGGGACCTCCTGTGCATTGCACTGTGTTTTATGCACAGTGGCTGGGCTGCACCTTGTTTAGATGAAGATACCTTTAGTGCAGAATTCTATGCCTGAGCTAACTGCCTCAGGATTTATTTAGTCAGTACTTTTTGTTCACAAAGGAATAGACATTTTTTGGGTGTCATTCAGCTGATGAGATGAGACATACCATGACATGCCATTTTCTTTCCATTGGCTCTGAAGGTAACTAGCTCAGGTATCTGTATTTTGCAGGACACCCAACTTGATGCCTAATTCAGGATAATAGCAGAAAGTCCCCCAAGCTGAAAGAGTGATGTCTGCATGTCAAACTATTTTTCTGTGTAGCTGAGTAAAACGATTCTAACATCTCCATGTTTAACTTGGAAAATGTAACTATATAGCAGGTAGTACATGGCTAAAAATCCAGACTGATTAAGATTGGTAGAACATTGGGCATAGCACCAATTTTGACCCTACATTCTTCGTCTTCTGGGTCAGAAAAAAAGGCAGATATATTTCTTTTCTGGAGAAGTAACTGTAGTGGAGTTAGTCAACTGTTTTTTGCCTTTCTGATTAAGTCAGTGCCTAACGGAGTCTTGTCTTCCTTCTTTCAGATCAGCTTGGTAAGCTATATTTGCTTACATTACTTATCTTGTCATTTAGAAACAGGTATTACTAAAATAGCTTCAGTTTATAATTTATGTCTATTTTAAAGTTTAACTTCTGTCCTAAATTTGTCTCATATTTGATCTTTCCTGTGAAAATGGATCTGAGTTTAATAATGTGGGAGTATATTTCTTTTAAAATGCTGTCCTTGCATTTTTCCTAAATGCTACTTGGAAAGACTCCCATTAATTTAGAATATTTGTTTTAGGTCTTTGTTAAGGAAAAACATTCTATTTTAAGAATTCTATGTTGCCAGTTACAGTATTTCCACATGGAAAATAATGTTCAATTTAATTTTTAATTCACCATGGCGCATAAAGTTACTGCAAACATTAAAAATATACAGAGATTTATACAAATTGGAAATCCTTTTTAAGTCAATACACCAAGAACAAGTACTAGGTTATATAATTTACATCAGTATGAAAGTTGATGTGATTTAAAGCAAGATGTAAAAATAGATGTCTGAGATAAGAGTGATTGAAAAGTTGATGTAAAACTGATATGATTTTAGTCCAGAAATTGAAGCAGACAGTGAAAATAAAACAATTCAAAAAACTGATGCAGCTCTAAGTGAACAATGAAAATGGTGAGCTTAAGTAAACTTGAAGCGATTTAAAACTTGAAGAGATTTAAAATGTGAAGCAGTTAAGTGCATCTGAAAAAAATATGTGATTTAAAGAGAAGACTGGAAGAGAGGACCTGAAGTAGAATTGACTGAAAAACTGATTTAGGCTGAAGTGAGAAATAGAAATAGTCAGCTTAATTATGACAGATAAATTTCAAGGAAGACACAGTATTAGATCGCATGCTATGTCCTTGTTGAAGTCCAGGATAATTAATACTTTAAACCCATGCCAGCTTCCAAATGCACATGCCAAATGCTTTTATGAGAATTTCCTCTGATTTCTTTTTGTCTTTTAGGTTGAAATTATTTTCACCTGAAGTTTCCTGGGGAGCCTTTTATGCTTCTGCCTTTTGCTCCTGCAGTTTCAAATGCAAGATCTTGACCCAAGAAGCTGTTCCTTTTTATGATTTAACCATTTCTTTCATACCTACCTTTTGGTCCATGCTCACCTGTGGTTCTCTGTATCCCAAGGTTTTAGAATATTATGAAACATCGCAGAAACATGCTGGTTTCCTTTTTTTGCAGTCAGGGGCTTTCATGGACCTTGAGCAATATCTTCATGTGTTTAGAGAACAGGGATGTGAATCATGAGTGAATCCAGCCTTGGCACTAACTTTGACAGCTCCATGGTACTGGACAAGATGCTTCATGTTTCTTCATCAGTTTCTCTTTTTGTAAAACTATGATATAAACACTTCTCTGTCTGCAGGCTGTTTCAGTGAATAATTGAATTTGCAGGTGTTCAGACCACTATTTGTGCCAGTTTTTTGGCACAGAAAAACTTAATAATGAAGCTGGTGCTGTGGGGAGAGTGCCAGCTCAGGGAAACAAGGGGGATCTAGGAGGTGGATTGGGCCAATAAATAAGTTTAAGTATAAGGTATGACTGTCATTATTGGATAAAACTCTAAACAGCCCCAGGGAGGACCATGACAATGATGTGATTTTTACATGAAGTAAACCTATTATTGATAGAAGTGCATATATTGACGTTCTGTGGGGTTCACAGTAAATCAGATTTTTTATACATTGGTCTATAGTTATATTTCTTAAAATCCTGCACATTGCACACATCAGCTGATGAAGTTAATCTCCACAATTCAGTGCCCCTTCTGAGTTTTAGCCTCTTATGGACCTGCAAATATAAGACTGACTTAGAAGAAAATTGATATTTTGTCTCTTTTACTACTGAACACAAACATGACTCTGTTCTGGATATGATTTTAATTCATAAATTAGCTGTATCAGCATTAAAAGGATGTGAGGTAAAGGGTAGCACAGCAGTAAGGGTGGAACAAGTACTCACACAAGGCACATTATTAACTGCAATTCACTTTCCTTCTCTGCTATATTATCAGGAGGAAAATACAGTGGACATCTTACTTAGGCTGCCCTGTTCCCAGCTGCACTTCACAGCACAAATTTCTGTAGTTTTCCGTGGAGAGTGAAGCAGTGAAGGAAATCAGGAGAAAGGTAACACTGAAAAAGATTTTTCACTCATTCCAGATATTTGAGTGGAAAGACTGAGGATAANGGGGGGGGAAGGGAAAATTACTTTCCACTTGCCCACTTATTTATTTTGTTCTACAAAAGAAATTATGAAAAGAAAGCTCAAAAGAATTTAGATGAATTCTAAAATCACTGTTTCAAATGAGTTATCTACTCATATGGCTGACAGTCCGAGTGACAACTTCATACAAATCCAGACTTCTAGCACTTATGCAAGCACTATTGTTTAACCAAAAGTGTATGGATTATCCCAATAATGTAGTGGGACTGCAGATATATTTTACATTCAGGAATATACAGAAGCATTTTCAGCAATAGGGCCAAAGAAGCAGAGAACACACTCAACCTGAAATAAAATAGTAATTTATCATATTTTTGTCTGCCAGGGGGAAAGGTCTCTGTGAATAAAAATACCTTATTACTAAATCAAAATGTAAACTCTGTTCATCCTTGGTCCACTTTTGGTACTGCTTTGAAGAGAATATTGAAGTAGTAAAATGATGATTAACTTTGATATTCATCCAAGAATAAGTTAAGATCCATGACTAGGGCAGGGGAGAAAAGATTTAATTAGCATCCAGTCTGCTTACTGGCAGATATATTTTTGTTGTTAGCACTTTTTGATGGCACTCTGCCTCTTACTTGGTTCCACTTAAAATCCAGATATTCAAGACAAACCAGTTATAATGTTAGGAGTTACTTCTGAGCCGGACAGTTAGAGATCAGTCAAACTGTTCAATATCTACGCATATGTGTGTGTGTGTGCATATGTGTAAAGTCATCATTCATTGCTTTGACAGAGAATTACCCAGCCAGTGTCTTAGGTTGCTGTTTCCAGATAGATCAAATAAAGAAATTGAAATTTAGTGTACTTGAGACTTAATTTCTCTAATTTCTTCAAGGCACATAGGAACAGGAATGAAACTCCAAAGACCTGAATCCTAATCCCAGTTTTACTATTAGGTCATTCTGCTGTTTCTCCAAAGTCACTAAAATATGCTAAAACTTTAAAGGAAATCAGGAAAAACATGAAAGCTCACTGCCCTTGGCTTCAGGAATGCAGGTTCTGGTCTCTTCACGGACCTACTAGGTAGAGTCCCATGGGATGGAGCCCTGAAAGGTAAAGGGGCCAAAGAATGCTAACTGAATTTCAAGGATCACCTCCTCCAAGCTCAGGAGCAATGCATATCAGCAAGGAGAAAATTGGGCAAAAATGCTAGGAGGCCTCAGATATATAAGGAGCTGCTGTGCAAACTCAGAGTGAAAAAGGAAGCTTTCAGGAAGTAGACATGATGGATAGGTGGCCTGGGAGGAATACAGGGGAATTATATGGGAAGCCAGTGACAAGTTTAGGGAAGCCAACGTCCATTAAGAATTGAGCCTGGCCAAAGATATTAAGGATAACAGGAAGGGCTTCTATAGATATGTTGCAAGCAAGAGAAAGATTGGGGATAAATGTGGGTCCTCTCCAGAAGGAAAAGAGACACCTTAGTTCCCTGGAAATTTTCTCACTTTCATAAGAAGATTGGAGATTAGACACTGAGGTTTTAAGTAGTGCACAGAGGTCTAAACCGATTCACTACTACCAAAATCAATACTGATGTCTACTGTATTAGTACTTTAGTGTCCATATTATTCATTCTCTAGATCACTCTGGCTCCATAAGCCTGTGGGATATAGGCTTGTGTATGACAGCATAAAGTCAGCAAGGTAGTGAGAGCTTTTGGAGTGAGCAAGTTAGTGAGAGGTATTACAGTATGGGTCCTAGATTCTCTTTTTGATCTTGGATTTCTGGAACTCTTATTACTGGTTCACACCCCAGCAAAAAAAAAAAATTAAAAACATGTGGGGAGGATCACACCAAACCCACCAAAGTGTTCTGTAGTCAATGGTGCAGTAAATTTTCTGTATACCACAGGTGAAGGAAGAATTTTTCCTGAGGTCAGCACCAGCCACATATGGCATAGTGCAAGGGGAAGCTACTCTTTCACCTGTCACAGAAAATCTTAATGATAGCTAAAGATCCTTCCAAAGCTCACACAACTCAAGGCAAATGCTTCCTTTGCCTGTGCTGGAAAGGAGTAAGAATTAAGCAGTAGGGAACTGACATGACAGAAGACTATAAGGACAAGTGAAGGTAAAACTGAATGAAAGGAAAGCAAAAGCCAGATAATTAAATTAATAAGGAGAATAGCTCAATGACCTCAATGAAGATAATGAAAGAAATGAGAACTGAAGTATGTGAGACACATAACAAATAGAAGGTACAACACAAAAATTAGCTTGAAGCAGTTAAGGGAAAATTGTCTTTTAAACAGAAATCTGAAAAGTGCAACGAAATTAGAAGGATGACGGATATAATTGACTAAATGCTGCTTAAAAAATCTTCCATGTCTTCATTACTGTTCCTCTTTCCCCCCTCCTCAGTTTTCTGATTCTTTAAAAAATCTGGTGCTTAATTTTCTTCTGCAGTGGTCAGCAGTCAATGCCCAAGATTGTCTTAAAAGGACCACTTACGGTTAATTTCAAAGGCTATTTGAGCTTTGTATTTCTATTAGTCACAGCTTCCAGCTAGCAAAATTTGTAGATACTGCATTTGCTACTATACTGGCCCTCAGCTCCCTACTGATTTTGCCATCAGAAACAAGAACATGGCAATTATACACATTTACTTTAAAAATAAAGCAGTCCATTACTCACCACCTGCCAATCAGGAAATGCAGTCACATGGTATTAGAGGAGAAAAAACATATTTGGAGAAGTTTCTATCAATCAGAGAAAGTCTTCAGAATAAATGAGTTAAAGATCACAGAATAGTTTGGGTTGGAAGGGACTTTGGAGATCATAAAGTTCCAATCCCCCATCCATGGGCAGAGACAGCTTCCACTACACCAAGTTGCTCGAAGCCCCATCCAACCTGGCCTTGAACAATGCCAGGGATGGGGTATCCATGATAGGAAAGGAGTCCAACAATGCTCTGTACTGAGAGGTAGGCACATAGGAGGGGCAATAACGTCACTGACTAAGCGTTGTTATAGAACGGGAAACCTTTCCCTAGTGTGTATTCATTTGCACTTCAGATGAAACACAAATGCTTTTGCGAGGAAAAAACATGCCAGTTATTATATTTACTCTGACTACCACACTGCTTTTGAGTTCCATACTTGGCCAAGGATCTCACTGTGAGGAATTAATTGAATAGATAACAATATTAAATACATCCCCATGGGTGTTTCATATTGCTGGTACATCTAAATAATAAGTAAATTAAAAAATACAGACTGCTGACCTTCAGCATGCCTTTTTCAGCCTCGTTACTCTTTGAAGTAGGACTGAAAGATTCTGTAGTTAGCCCAAAAAATTTCTAGGTTTTTTTTATTTTTCATGGTTTTTTCATAACAGCCTATGTTTTTTGGTGTGAACAAGTGTTGTCCCTGCAAGATAATCAGGTTTTGGACAAGTGGAAGACAAGATTCAAGCAGATTTCTCTGATCTATGGCAAAGAGATTGTTTAGTTCAAGATATGACTTGCCTGTAAATTGGGTTACTTGGTTTTTTCTGTCTTTTTTTTTTTCCCAGAATTTTTTGTCTCAGTCTCTGTGCACATCTTATAATGTACTGAATAATTGTATCCAGAACTTTTCTTAGAAGTAAAAAATAACTAGACTTCTAAAACATAAATATAAATATATGTAAAACATTAGGACTAAGTTTAAACTTAGTGGCAATTTTCAAATCCAAATTAATTGCTTTGCCTGGATGTTCTAAGTCACCAACTACCAATAGACTGACAACTTCTGATTAATTAAGTAGTCCAAAGTCTGAAGTGACATTTTTAAGAATATCATGCAGCCCAAAATAGATAGATCCTAAGCCAGTTTAAATAGTGGTATCTTCCTTCTCTGACTCTTAGCTAAAATCTTACATTTTCCAGAGATTGAATACTAAGATACAGACAGGTTGCACTCTTAGTGATATTCATCTGGCCTTTCCCCAGCTTCTTCCAAGAGATATTCATTGTGTTATAAAACACCTTTTTATTTTATTCACCCCTTCTTGGTGAATAGCTAATTTCCTTATTGTGAAAGATTGGTCAATAATATATCTACAGCATTATGCTATTATGCAACTGTCTCTCTTCCTTGATTTAGAAATAAGAGGGTGACCTCCCAATATAGATAATTTAATCTGCAAAAATAATCTTGCAAATTGACTCGCCAGAAACTAATATTAGATGAAATCTTTGTTCTATTGAACCTGACTGTCATTTGTGATTCTCCATAAAAGGCTTAATCTGCAATTGTAAAAAATCTCTACTAATGTTGTCAGGTTTCATAAAATATCTATTCTATTAAAGAATTAGTGATGCTGATTCTGGTGGATTTGCAATATTTGGGTAGAAAGCTTGGATCTGATTCAAATTCAGATCACCTTTTGTATTAAAGTTCGGTAGAGCTGAAAAAGTGCTGCAGTAGCTACTGTGGGTGTAAGTCAAGAGCATACGGTTTTAAGAAAATGTTAATTCTTCTAGGAATGAGAAACATTTTTGTTTTCTATGAAGAACAAGAGTTAGATCATTAGAATATTTTTCGGCAATCCCCATTCATGTGACTGCAATTTTCTTTTTACCTAAATAACTGTAGTCTTTATTTTAGAGTCCCTATTTCACCATATAGGAACAATTAATCTTCACATCAAAACAAATATATGGTGGTGTTTCACATTGTAGGTAGTTCTACGAATTTCAGTATTAAAGCAGCAAATCAATTTGAAATAGATTTTAGAGCTAAATACATTTAACTTTGCTAAATACTCCAGCAAAGATACAACAGCTATACTGAAAAGTTAAGTAATTCTTTGTGCATATCTGGAACAACCTCTAAAATCATATAAAGGTAAGTGAGGATAAATAGGAAGATGATTCTCTAATGCCTAGGCTGTGCAGTGTTTGAAGTGGTCTCCCACCAGACAGAGTGAAATGCTAACACTTGATCATTTAAAATTAAAATGCATAGATCAAAGTTATACAGAAAAATCAAGCTTTGGCTGGCTGAAAAATAGATGGGATTAGCTACTTGTGACTTCTCTGGTTCTTTTTACTTACAGAAAGTGCTATGAATTGCATGAGGACAAAGAATAATTTTTTAATGTCCAAATATAATAGAGTATATTACACTAGTGAACAGACCATTCTGTGAACTAACCAATGACCATCAGTTGCTATGTGTATGCTCAGTGCATATGCACGTTTTTTACTAGGTCAAGATTGGAGGCAGAAGACAGGTTTAGGAAACAAGCAAAGTCTCTTTGAATACCACTTCACAAACTGGTGAATGTGAATTCAATTTAAAAGTCAAAGCTAGATGTTAGAACTCTTCCTTCTAATGGTCCATTGTACAGTACAATTAAATGCTGAAGTTTATCTGAGGCCACAGCAATATATATATGCATATATATGTATGTATGTGCCTGTGTATATATTTGTATATGTCTTTCTAGAATTTACCTCAATTACATTTTGAAGCTAAGCTGTTCCTTGAGTACTGTTTTCAGTATGTTTGAAGAGTGTCATTGGACTTTGGGCTGTTACATCAAGATACGTACATGCATGAGGAATACAAAGGCTTATATTTATCTGAAGTATGCATATATATTGTTTATGTATATTGTTCTATACCATACCTCCGTTTTTAAAGCTGTCAATATGTGATTATACAAAAACACCCAAAAAACAAGATACGTGTAGTTGGTTATGTCTGCAGATGGTTGTGTAAGTACCAACTAATTGCATAGATGGATGTATTCATATCTTTCTGCAAAATACAACCAGGTAGAGTCTGTTTTATAGTTGCTTATAATTACAATAACATTTGTAACATTTAAGTGGTTAAAAGCTATTCAGTAAAGCCTAATTTTGGACATTATGCTTATAATAATGAATCAAACTATCATACTGCCATTTTATTTTCAAATTTAGTAAGAGAATTCAAAGGTGAAGCTTGTTTTTAAATTAACTGCCAGCACTGTGTAGAATGAAGAAATTATTTTAATAAAGAAGACATGTTGATATTACATAGAATGTGAACAACACATAGCAATTCCAAATAGGCCATAAAAATTGCACATTTGAATTGAAATGGGGGTTTTGCATCATATTAAATAAATAAACATGCTAATGGGCCAAATAACTTGTGTCCAGATAAAAAAAAGTCAGCTGTCAAAGTGTATGCCACCACTTTCCATTGATTCCTATATGTTTGGCTTGAGCTTGGGCTATAGTTATGTAAAACATCAGGACAATATTTGATTAGCTTTTAGCAATCTCATGTTTTCCTAGTCAAAAAAGCCACTTTAGGAACATCAAAGTTTCTCTTGACAGTATCTTTTCATGAAGTAATACAATCAAAGGAAAGCAATTTGCATCCTTATAGCACGTCTGTCTGCATCAGGATAGTCAGTACATTTCTCAGGTACTATGAATATTTCCACCCTACAGTTAAAAATTACTGGTTAAGAGAAAAAGCTTTCTTAGGGAACAATGTGAGTCTGAATATGTAACGAACTACAAAAGGATCCTGAGACCTCATCATTTTGCTATTGCTGCTTGTATGGTGACTCATTCCAGTGGGGTTTGTTTCTCTAGCAGGCTGCAGCTAGGTCATCCGGAAAAAGTCCCACGTTTTCTGTGTTTCAACTATTGCAGTCTGAGTCACCCAAATCCTCCAGATGGTGGAGGTGAGAGAGGAGTTGTTCACATTTGGAAAATGAAAGGGTAGGGCAAGGAGTTGGAATGACAGTAAGGATGGAACCTGAGGCACCCAGAAAAAGATGGAGCTTGCTAAAATGAACCAGGGGGCAGGCTCAGCAGTCAAGGGTTGAGAAGTGATTATGTAGACTTTGTTGCAAAGCAGACACAGCTGGAAATTTTTGGCCTTAAGGCTTAAAAATGTTACATCCAAATTTTTTTTTATGGCAAAAGGAAACCAGATATTTGGAGCAAGGAATTTATTGTGTGTTAGTGCTTTAACAGTCTAAAAGAGTAAATTATCATATTGTAACAGAAAAACGATGTTAATAATTCAATTAAAATTGTATGTAAACAACCCACTACTGCTCCTGGTTTATACTCACCTTTCCTCTAGATTTTGTGTTTGAAAGTTTCAATCTTTCTCAAAAAGCACTGGGTGTATGTAAGCAGGTGATACATAATATGTCATTAATAATCTAAGACTTCCACGGGGGGAAATATGATGTTCATGGTGAGAGTCCCCCCCACCGAGCCTTGGGGGTCCTACTCAGGCAATTTTTATATTCTGCCTTACCCTGGGCCCCTGCCATCTGGCTGCTCCCAGCTGAGCGTGAGCATGGCCCTGCAGCCTCCCCAGGCTCAGTCACAGGGGCTCTTCTTATTCGGGAAAGGACCCCCTTCCCACGGAGGCACTGGCAGAGCTCAGGCCCAGGCAGGGAAGGTAACAGGCACTTGGCTCCAAGGCAGGACCTGAATCCAGCCCAGCCCAGCCCCTGCGAGTTGAGCCCAGGCCGGCTCTGAGACCAGCACCTGCAGCTCAGGACAGAGTGTGTGATTTCTTACCAGGATTGACGAGCCTTATTGGTCAGGCTATGCCAAGAGCATTTCTCAAGCTGCCCTTGTACTCCATATGAATTGCAAAGATCAGAGACAAAGAAAGGATGTTCTTTAGAGATCAAACATTGCCCATCCAGAGGTCTTGCCCTAGACTCTTCTCCCTGCCCCAAGTTGCTCATAAGCACATATGCACAGGCTTACTGAAGGTGGAAATTTTTACATTCATTTACCCAGGCACTTGGTAAGAAAGGTAGGTGCAAAATCACACCCCACTTACCACAGAATTACTCATTCTGCACAGGAAATTCCTAATAATATGCTAATTCTTTGTACTATACAGCTTCAAAATGTACCAAATCATCATTTTCTTGAGATCTTATTAACATAATATAACTACACATCAACATAAACATAGTCCAACCATTAAGCTCAGAAGAAATGTGCACAAAAGGAAAAATAATACGATAATTAGGAAAGAAAATAAGGGAGGAAGAAGTTTGACTAAGATCATCAAAACATCTTCAAGAGGCAGGAAGAAACCTAAAGCTTTTTCAGAAACCAGCAAAAGCTGCACAACTACTAGTCCTTTGAACTATCAACTAATGAACAAAGGAATCAAAGCAAGGCAAAAATGAAAAGCAGCTTTCTACGCTCATATTTGCTATGAAGGGCAATGAGGAAATTTCTTGACTCAAAGATAATTTTTATAAGAAATTAATGAGTGGACTTAACAAAGGCTGATGCCTCTAAGAAAGATGTTATTGAGCAACTCAAAGAAACTCCAGGGCAGTAAATCACTGGGACCAGATGGTGCTGATGAAAGAATTCTGAAGGAACTGAAGTGTGAAATAGCAGAGGTAGCAATGAAGATATGCAATATATCCTTAATAAACCGCACACTGTTCCCAAAGATTGGGAAGTTGTTATCTTAGGTTAAAAATAAAATAAAAAAGCCATATATGATCCTTGGCATTACAGACCAGTGGGTCTTATATTTGCTCCAAGGAAACTGGTTTCAAATTTAATTAAAGACAGCATTCATGCAATTGTAGCCCAATAGGGTATGGCTTCTGTAAGGGCAAACCTTTCAAACCTCCTAGAAGTTTTAAATGACAGTGGAAAAAATACTGGTGCTTCTTAACTGACCAGAGTAATACCGTTTTATAGGCTCAGCATATCACCAAACACATGGGGATCACAGTATACAATCTAATAGATACAAGTGCAGGAAAGGTACTTAATTTTACCTTCCCAGAGTTATGGTGTCAGGAGAGGCAACTGGGTACTTCTGAAATGCTGAAAATGTAATTGCAATCTGAAATGAAGATAATCTCACTTGCCTGCTCCTTAAAACTGTGATCTCAGGAGAAAGTATTCTCCGATGACCTTTCCAGAGTCACACAAGTAAATTCTATTGACTTCTCACCGATACATTTTTGAACTTCCTTTTATAGCAAGTGTAAAGGAGGTGGTAATGAAAATTTAACTTCGAATAAGCAGACATCTACTTGGAAAGGCTGAAAAATGTTGCTTTAGGGGGACTACTATCACTTTTTTGTTATGGTCTCTTTTTTTCATTGCCAGAATTCTCATTTTCTACCTCACAGCTTGAAAGAAGGTAGCTGCTAGAGGCTCTAAGGTAGCAAGAATTCATCATTAATCTTCTCATCATTTCATCTTTCTTTCTCTTCTTCATACCTAATTAGAACTATGCAGAGAGGGAAAGTTTTATTTAATCAAAGATTTTGTGTTTTGAAATTATGTTATGAAACAAAAAAACCTGACCAAAATAACTATTTCTTGGTGGTGAAAGAAAACAGACCCCTATCAAAAGAGTGGAAGTTGTGGATTGTCTAAAAAGTTTGCATCCTAGAAACCCCAGAATCCATGTTTCTGGGTTCAATCCACAGGGTTCAAGACTAGACAGTATGGAAAAATTGCTTGGTGTTACAGTACTGGGGATCCTCAGCCCTGTGGCAATCAAGGTTTCTGGCAGCTACACCAGCCGAGTTACCTCCCTCAGCCAATCTATCTCTAAAATGTCAACAGTGCACACTGTAACACCATGCAGATACATTAGCACAAATCCCAAAGCAATATATTCAAAGTTATATTGAATTCACTTCAAGGTCTTGCTTGTTCAGCACAAGAGCATGACTCTGGGCACCATGCAGAGCCACATTTATGGAACTGCAATCCTAGGAAGACAAAACTGCTGATGGATTGTGCAGGGAAATTACCAGGACCCTAAGAATGCCATATATTTAGGGCTGATTTACTAAACTTACAAGGTTTACGTCAGATTATTTTTTTATAGAATTCCTAAACTTCAAAAAAATACTGTGCTTAGGATAAAATGACACCAAATTAGTATGTACCTGATGCTTTGGTTCATCCTATTTCTCTACTGCAAAGCCCTCACTGGATTTCCACCTCCTTGCTCCTCTACCACTTTCTCTATTTCTTTTCAAATAAATACTGTATCATAGACTGTGGAGTTCTATTTTATTCACCCTATAGTGCGATGAGTTGTTCTTCAGGTAATACTTCAATACAGATGTTAAATAGCAGTAACAAAAATTTCATGCAAAATACAATTATATCAGAAGAAACTTGGGTTCTTACTTGAAAGAGGATTATATTTTTGCTTGTTTTATGACAGATTCATTTTTTCACTCTTGTAAAATAGTTTTCTGGTACAAATGGTCAATATGTTTTCACATGCTTATTAGCCTCCCTTGTAAATCAGTAGTACATTTATAAATGTTTATTTTTGACATACTGAATGTTATAGCTTCAAAACAAATTATTTTTCAGCATGGTATAAACAGAACAGAGGAGTTAGTTATGAATGCTGTTGAGTTTCACAGTAATAACACATCTGTCTTCATATCACTTTTCTGACTGTACAATACTCTTTTGTAATGCAAATACCAGAGTAATGTAAGCATAATGCTAAGCTTAATTGCCTTACAAAATCTTTATCCATTTCTCAACATGCATTTTAGTCATTCAACTATTCATTAACAGATAGTTGCTGTGTGGGAATGATATTTTTAATATGTAAGGCAATTTATAGAGTGTAAGAGTGCTTACAGTACAGAGCTGTTATACAGGTCATTGACCTGTATGGAAATTAATGAAGAAGGCTTCTTAACTTAAGAGTGCCAGTGAAAAAAAATGAGACATGCCAGCAATGCAAATACATAACATTTATCTATGTAAATCTCTTCTAAATACATCAAATTCCAGACAAAAATCAATAAATTCAACACTTTTTCTTTTTTCCAGCAATCCCTCTATTACAGGTATCAATAACCAAATCAGGCAAACGAGAAAATGATCTTCAAGTATTATTTGTTATGATTTAGAGTAATATCTGAAAATTAAGATCTACCAGTCACTATCCTTCTAAAAAAAACCTTGCACATAGATTCGAGTGTAATTAAAATCTGTATCAGCTCTTAGTTCTGAGGTCATCCTAATTATGTCAGAATACTAAGACAGGTGCAGGACCTTGGCGTTATTGAACTTCATGAGTTTCAGGCTGACAAGCTCCCTCTGGATGGCATTCCTTCTCTCTAGTGAATCAACTGCGCTGCTCAGCTTGGTATCATCTGCAAATCTGCTGAGGATCCACTCAATCCCAGTGTCTGTTAATAAATATATGAATAATACTGATCCCAGTTTAGACCTCTGAGGGACACCACTTGTTACTAATCTCCTTACGGACAAAGTGCTGTTGAGTACAAGTCTTTGGAAAATGCCATCTGTCCAGTTCCTTATTCATTTTATATTCCATCCATCAAACCCATATCTCTCCCATTTAGAGACAAGGATGCTGTGTGGGACCACTTCATAGGCCTTACAGAAGCCAAGGTAGATGACATCCATAGCTCTTCCCTCATCCACTGATGTGGTCAGTCCATCGTAGATGGCCACCAGATTACTCAGGCACAATTTTCCCATGTGAAACCATTCTCAGTGTTTCTAATCACCTCTCTGGCATCCACAGGCCTTGACATAGCTTCCACAAGAGTCTGTACCATGATATTACCAGGGATAGAGACAAAGCTCTCTGGAGAGTAGCTCCCATGAACTTGCTTATCATATAGATTACAAATTTTGGACATACAAATTAGTATAACTTTCAAATTTTTGAAATGCTAAGCATGTACAGAAACACTACTAGTATTTTATTAAATACTTTTTGACACAGGTGTTGTGGAAAGTACTGTAAATTTTTTTTGCAATCATACTTTAGATTTCAGTGATAAAGAGTCCACTAGCATGTACTGGCTATTTCAGTGATTGATACTGCATGCTGTTTCTTGACACTAAATTAATCTGCTTTCTGCTTTTAGTTTGTGTTAGTTTCATGCATTTGAAATCGTATCTGATTCCGTAGGACTCAGATACTTTCTGCTTTTTGCTTTTAGTTTGTGTTAGTTTCATGCATTTGAAATAGTATCTGATTCCGTAGGACATCTGTAGAGTGTATATTGAGATTTTTATTTTTCATATTTCTCTAGTGTTTTAAATAGTTGTAAACATGTTATAATGAAATTTCTTAAACTACTTTATAAAGGTCGGTTAGCTAAGCCCTTCACTTCAAAGCTCTGAAATGGGGTTTCCAAAACTTGTGTCATTCTTCTAGCTCTTTTCTAAATCCTGAATTATTTTTCTATGTACTTTAGAGGAGTGGAAGTAAGGAGCAAGGAAGCAAGGATTATCAGGTGATACATTGAAAGCCTTGCACCAGCTGAAAATCTATATCTACAGATACATGATACAGTATCCTTTAACATCTCTAATGGTTCTCATTCTTTGTAATCTCTGCATTCACACTTAGTAGCACCATAGAGTTGTGCAGAATCACTTTCAAAATGTATGATAAATTTAGCTGTTTATTATGTTTGCTTTTGCAAAATCATTTGGGTTTTGCAATCCTCTCCTTGTAAGTGTAATGCAAATGCTGCAATTCTACCTGTGTGATTCCAGCCATTTAACATGTCCTGTAGAACTGACTTGTTCCATTCCAATGATGCTAGTATGTTCTTCAGAGTGCAAGACTATTCATAGCAATCTACTCAGCTTTATTAAAAGTCAACAGCATTAGGGATCTTATTTCTCTCTTAGAATTGTTAGGAATAAGCTATTCAAACCTATAGTTCAAACAAAAAAGTCATTTTCCATTTAGATTTTGCCTTATTATTTCTGAAAGAGAAAATATGGCTGATTTATTGAAACTGTGAATTTCTCATCAAACTATCCTGTAGGTGCAGTAGAAGAACATTTGTTGAGCATCTTACTGCACCTTCCCATGCACTTATTAATCTTCTACAACCTTTATTGAAAGAAAATTGAAAACAACAAAAATCTGCGACACAGATCACTTTCAAACAGCCTCTCACTTTCCCATGTTTAAAGTAGCATTACTCTTCCTGTATTCACCTGTGCATTGACTTTTACATTCCTGGTTGAATGTTTAAATGCATTTCTTTCATTGGCACAGTCACCTCTACTTGTGGTCTGTATAAATATAACCAAAGCCAGTGGAGAAATGGATAACACCTACATGTTATAGATTCCTAGTCTACTGTCAGCTCTGTCAGCAGACCACATGAAGACTTGTCAATATGATGAGGATCCAAGTACATAAAAATTCAGGGCTGTAACAAGCACAGGGAAAGATGAATAGTGCGGTACTGTTCTTGTAATTGCTGTTGGTACTGTCACATAAAAATAAATACTGAAGCTTTACAGACACATGGTTGAAAAAAGAAAAGGGCAAGAAAAACAAAAGGGACAGAATACTGTATAGAAGGCTCCAGGAATATTAATCCCAAGATTTAGGATTACATTTTTATCCTTTGTTCTCCTTGTTATGCTGGGGATTGGTTCTTTTGGTTATGTTAAATTCAAAATGTTAGGAGACAGTTGAAAGCAAGAAGATTATCACCCACTGTTTCCAGAAGGCATAACTACATAAAATCTTCTGGCAGCTTTGTAAGCTAGAAGAAACTGATCACGATTGGCCATTTCAGCACTGAATTCATGCATATTTCCCTCAATATTCGCAGTTCCCATCCCTAATGGGAGCTGACAGAATGTAAATGAGTTTCTAAAGGAACCAGCAAAAGTGGCAATTTTTCTCATTTAATCTTCAGATGAGCTGTCTGTCTCCCAGCTGCTGAGCTTCATTAGAATTCTGAAACTAATTTCACCTATCAACACATGATTATTGGTTTGAGTGAGGGTTTTGGGATACTCTGAGTAAAAATCACTCTACAATGCAGAGTTGGCTCAATAAAAAAAAAAAAAAAAAAAAAAANNNAAAAAAAAAAAAAAAAAAGATTTGAATAGAACTGGCAGGCTTCAGAACAGTCAGTTCTTACCCTGAAGAAAACTTTCATCTATCTTTGGAGTCTGGGAAAAGTTCGTCCTGTACAGATTGGAAACGTAAAATAATGTGATATGTAGGAAAGCTAGAAAGAGATTACATATTACTTATTAGCATGAAGTAAGTTAGAAAAGATTAATATTTTTGCCCAACGACAAAAGCCAGTATTTAGCAATCACTGTTGTGTTTAACCAAATAAACTACAATGAGTAATAATGAGATTTAAATTATAAAGTAGTAGAATATACTGAAAAAAAAAAAATAGAATCATTAATTGATTCTTCTGTGCAAAGTGAGAAAGTTTTCAATATTAACATCAGATTAATATTGTCTTTTCCATATCTTCCCTGAAGTCATGCTTTGGTCATCTCCAATATTCATTGTCTGTCACTTGTTCTTAATCAAGCAATCCGGTATGTCTGTTTATCTGTTTCAAGATCTGTGATGACCACTGATGTCATCACAAATTAGTCAAAAAACTATGTATACAAAGCAAGAAATAAAAAATAATTAGTTTTATACATTTTAATTTGTCCAGAAAATTACATATGTCTGCTGGAGATGGGTATAATTGTTACCATGACTGTGTGTCCTTGGCACTGGACAATTGTGTTTTGCTGTGATTGCCTTCCCATTTATTACCAAGAAATCTGTTCTCTGTCATCCATTTACCCCTGTATTTTGTCTTTATGGATCAGTACATGCACATAACAAGGTGCACTTCATTTATATCACTGCTTTCATTTGGGAAGTCAAGTTTTCCCTAATCTTGCAAACTATTCAGTGATCTCTTAAAGTACAGTCCATTTCTCACAATAATTCAGCTTCAACCTAGTAATCAGTTACATCACAAATAATTTTTCTCTGTTGGTCCATCTCTTATCTGTGCAGCTTACATGATTTAGCTTTATTATGTAGGGGTAACAGAATGGCTAACAGTCTCAACTGGCAGCCTGTTTCTTGTAAAGAAAATTCCTTTCCCCTGTGATATTATTGAATGCATCACAGCAGTCTTGAAATTTCTAAGTGACTTTGCCTAGTATTTCACACTCCCTTTCTTTCTCCCAAAAGAGCATTGCTCTCAGCTTGCCAGACAACATTTCGATTGTTTCCAGCTCTGATTCTTCGACACTACTACCCACTTTAACTTAATGCAATTTTACACCAAGAACCTCTGACATATGTGTTAACCTACCATAGAGGCACTGAGCAAAAAGAACAATGTTGATTTCTTATCCCTCAGTCGAATGGCATGGGGAAGTTTGCAGAAAGATAAATATACCACAACAGAGATTAGCATAACCTGATACACCGGAGATACAGTACAAAAGAAAAGGAACAAGTTAAGCCTAAAAAAGAGAACCTTGAAAAACAGGGCCTCATATTCCCTTTTCATTTCTAAGGGCAATGGAGTACAAGGATTTCTTAAAAATATAAAATTAATTAAATTAAAGAACAAGGAATAATCATAGAGATAAATATAATAGTAATTTGTGTTTACTAATTAAAACTCAACAGACACTTTCCAATAAAGCACTTATAAGAAATAAAAATTAAAATTTCATCTATTTTCAATTCTAGTATACATATACAGGCTTGAGAGGTGGGCCCCTGCAAACCTCATGAACATCAACAAGGCCAAGTGCAAAGTCCTGCAAGCGGCTTGGGGCAATCCAAAGCACAAATACAGGCTGGGCAGAGAATGGACTGAGAGCAGCCCTGAGGAGATGGACTTGGGAGTTTTGGTTGATGAGAAGTCTGAGATGACCCAGGAATGCGCAATCACAGCCCAGAAAGCCAAATGTATCCATGGACTGAATAAAAAGAAGCATAGCCAGGAGGTTGAGGGAGGTGATTCTTCACTCTAGCGAGGCCACACTTGGAGTAATGCATCCAGCTCTGGGGCCACCAACATAAGAAGCACTTGGACGTGTTGGAGAGAGTCCAGAGGAGCGTCACGAAGATCATCAGAGGGCTGAAGCACCTCTCATATGAAGACAGGCTGGAAGAGTAAGTGCTGTTCAGCCTGGAGAGAAGGCTCCAAGGAGACCTTACAGCAGCCTTCCATTACCTGAAGGAGACCTACAGAAAAGCTTGAGAGGGCTTTGTACAAGGGCATGTAGTGATAAGAAAAGGGGTAATGACTTCAAACTGAGAGTAAGTATAGATTAGGTATTAAATAAAAATTTTCACAGTGAGGGCGGTGAGGCACTGGAACAGGTTATCCGGAGAAATTGTAGATGCCCTGTCCCTGGAAGTGTTCAAGGTCAGCTTGGATGGGGCCCTGAGCAACCAGGTCTGGTGAAAGGTGTCCCTGGCACGGTAAGGAGCTTGGAATTAGATGGTATTGAAGGTCCCTTCCAACCCAAGGCGTTCTCTGATTGTACATTACAGAATGCATGGTCAGTAAGCCATGTCCTATGTGCAGATTCACATCACAGGCTTAAAAAAGATAAGTCTGAAAAATACTACAAGAGAGATAATTGCAGTAGCCTACAGTTTGTATGAAAAATTTGTAACTGTATCAGAGATACTTGTCATTTTTCCAAACTAACATATGTAAGAATTTTTAATTACACAACTGTTCTTTATGAATTTGTAGCTTCTTTATGGGAGATTCTGCAGGATAACTACAGAAAGTCATTATTGTTCCATACATATCAAGTGACTTTAACAGGACTCTTTTTCATTTCTCATATTCATGCATTTTGTACAGCTAATAACCCATAAAGCACCTTTACAGTCAATTTAACCTGCTTTAAATTCTTATTTATCAACTATACAACATACTCCCACTTGCTGCAGTTGTTTCAACAGGTTACCACTATACTAATATATTAAAACAGCCTTCCAGTAGCTAAACAGGGCCTAAAAAAATCTGAAGAGGGGCTTTTTAGAAGGGCATGTCATGACAGGACAAGGGGTAATGACTTCAACGAGAGAGTTTAGATTTAGATTATATGTTAGGTAAAAATTCTTTACTGTGAGATTAGTGAGGCACTGGCACAGGTTGCCCAGAGAAGTTGTGGATGCCCCATCCCTGAAAGCGTGGAAGACTGGGATGGATGGGACTTGGAGCAACCTGGTCTAGTGATGGTGTCCCTGCCCATGACATTGGGCTTAGAACTAAATGATCTCTGAGGTCCCTTCCAACACAAACTGTTGTATGATTCTATGATTCTATAATACAATAAAGTCAATGGTAAAGGATTTAACATATCATAGGAGTGAATCTTAAAACACTATTACCTTTGCTACCATAGTCTTTCCTGCTGAATGCCCTTTTTTAAAATGGTTTTACTGCTTGCTTTAATTCTTATAATGGGTGTAAAAGAGACAAAACTAACTCTTCTGTGCAAAATTTTTCGTAGCTAGCTAGAAATGGCAATTTTTCAACAGGTTCAGTTTAGAGGCTCTCACTAACTGGATTTCTGTTTCTGGTAGATAAGTCACTGATGATTCTTAATCTCATAATGAAAAAAAACAGGTCCTGGGAACAGATATTGTCACACAAGTTATTAATATGTGTACCATGTCTTAAAGAAAAAACCCATAAAAATTCTCTAAAAGGTAATAATTATAGTAGGAAAAGAAGCAATTTATTAAATAATACTGAAATGAAAAGCACCTTGAATTGGATAAGCAGCTGAAGATTAAGCAGCTGAAGTTGGGCAGCATATAACATTTGTGTCACAGGAATACAAATTCATTCAAATTTTCAGTTCTAACAACTAACTCTTACCTCTTCACATGATGTTGGTTACCTGAGAGGTCAATCTTTTTGTCTTATTTATATGTAATACTTTTTAGAGAAAGCCACAGTTTCAAGGGTATGTACGGGAGAGGCAGGACATTAAAAAAGGTCCCACAGTCTCAGGGACCACTGCTGTTTCCCTAAAACCAATGAGATCACTTATGTTGCTTCCAAAGCTGTCAGATCAATCTTAGAAACCTCTAACCAGACAAAACTGGAAAAATGCAGCTGAGGTTATATTAAATGAGTCTGAGTTGTTTTCTCTTGCTTTTTGTTTTGTTGGGGGTTTTTTATTTGTTTGGTTTGGGGGGTTTTGTTTGGGGTTTTTTTGTATCATGCAAGGGTTTTTTGCTGGGGAGGTTATACATGGATTTGGGGTATTAAAGGAGAAACCAGGATACAGGTGTTATGGCATTCCAATTACTTTTACAAAGAGACATTCAGAAAGAGCATGAGACATTGCTACATTCTTCTGCCTGTGAAATGGCTGATGTTAAGAAAACCTCAGAAGTGAAATAACCTTATTTCAGACTTCTTTACCCCTTGTCATCTACACACAGGACATGCATTATACCGGACCACGGCCCATGGTAAAATTTCCTTTACATAAACGTGCTTCATGAATTGAACTTGCATTTTTTCCATCCTTTTTTCTCGGTTTCTAGAACTATTAATGTGGATCTGAAGCTTTTTCATAGTGTCATTCATGTGGTAGGTTATACTTATTCATTTGCTTAATTAGTTCATTTATCAAATGGATGTGCTCCATTGTAGAGAAGCCTGATTAAAAGCCTGTCTTTTCTGTCGGTTGGTTGGACTCCAGCTCGGCTGTGAGTTGATTTCACTAAAACCAGCCAAAAAGTTTATGGAATGAAGACATGAGCCTGATCAATCTCCAGTTCCTCCTGTTGTGTTCACAAGAACATTAATAACAAGTAATTTTTCTGAAATTACAGAAAATGAGGAATTTTCTTTCATTTGTCTGCTGAGGACAGAGATAAAATTGGCCTTATTATAATTATTATTTATATTGCAGTGGTTTCATTGTGCATGCTATAAATGTGTAATATAGACTCTTTTGAAAACCTTAAATTCTAAAGAGAAGAGACAAAGGGGGAAAAAAGAAATGGAGACAGAGAAAGGTGAAGTAACTTCTTAGAGACCACATAGCAAGTCACAACAAAACCAAAAATAGAATAAGTCTCTTGTCTTTCAGTTCACATTGTCTCCAAAATCCCCTGTAAAAAAATCATTAATTGTCTGAAATAAGTTCTCTACATGTTGAATATCAGTTTTTTTGCTATCGGTAGAGTGAACATCTGCTGTTTTCTTGGCAGCAGTTCCAGCCATTTTGAGGCACATAATATGTTTTGTTCCTTTGCAGTATTCATCATGGTACCTCACAAACAATAAATACAATTCAAACTATGCTAATGTATAGAACATATATTACAATATGTTTCACCGAAGGGTTGACTAGAATGGGCACAGGAACAGATCAAAGTTTACATGTGCATTTTTAATATTTTATGCCCCTTTCTGTTGAAAAAAATGCACATTAAAGGAAAACAAAGAACCATATTTATGCTGTGAAACACAAGAGTGAAACAGTACCTAAAAGATAAGGTGTTCTCTCACAAATAGCTGCATTTAATAGACTTTGAATAAATAAATTTTAGTCAAACAATCTGAGTGATTTTGACAAGACAGAAAAGATTGCTCAAGAAACTTGTATATTTTTAATTAGGCTGATGGTTGGATCTTGCTGATCAATCTATCTTTTCCAAAGTAAATTATAGTCTAAAGAAATAGCAGTGCAAAACCATTGCCAGCCGGTCATCTGCAGTGCAAACAGAACATGTTTACTGGGAATAACTAGCAGCAAACTTGGGGATTGGAAATTCCAGGCGAACTGTGTCATGGAGATTGATGAGGTATCTGGTTCCTCAGATAGAAGGTTACAGTTGACTTAAGTGGTTTATGGTAAATGGCTAACTCAGTAATCTTGGTGAGGCTGCTCTACACAGCATTCTAAATTTGACCTCTCATTGTAGGGCCCTGAAAGCCCACCACATCCTTCAAGGATAAAGAGTAAGTGGTATGAAACAAGAGAAGAAGACGATGAGAAGCTTCTCCATTAGATAATAATCTGCTTTCATTTAAAAACGTTGTGATTTGTATGAAATTTATAATGCCATTTGAATACCACTTTTCTTAAAATGACACAAACTGAGACTAAATAAAGACACGATCCTAAAAACAGCCTTGGTGATTTAAACCACAGCTGTGGGCTTGACTGAATTCAGTCACAGTATTTGAACTCATTAAGTAAAAAGTTTGAACGATTCTTGGATTTAGGTCACTGTTTTAGTTGTATCCCAACTCCATATAAAGCCAAGATTGAAGCCTTCCTATCATATTTCCCATCCAAGACCTTCATTTTCCTGGGAAATAAATCTGGAAACACAGAACAGAAGGAAGAGGAGCAGGTCTGAGCTGGTTCCTAGTCAGGACACAGAAGAGATGAGGCACTCCCCAGTATGCATGAAAGGGCAGAGAGAAGGACATCTTTGTCTCACTGATTTGCTTGCCAAATTAGGGGCTCAAAAAGCTTGAACATTAAGACTACAGCCAAGTGCTATGAAGTTATCTTTCACTGAATTTTAAAAATTCAGGAGTTTAAGTTTTGGTGACTTTTTTTTGTATGTGGGTTTTGTGGAGGCTTTTTGTTTGGTGGGTTGGGGATTTGTTTTGTTTTGTTTTGTCTTGTGTGTCTGGGGTTTTTTTGGTTGGTTAGTTGGTTTGTTTTGTTTTGTTTTGCTATACTGTGGTATACCTCCTAGTAAATAGGCACATGGGCCTATTGAATTTGCATATTAGTGATGCTTTCAGCTTAAACACAGCACAAAATGGAGATATAACAGTATATGAAGATGAAAGTGGGAGATGAGAAACAGCTTAAGGTAAAAGTCTCTGAAACCACTTTAACTTTGATGATAATTTTAGCCTAATTTTAACCATCTCCAAATCAGTCATGTAATCGAAACCAATCTCACAGTTCTAGCCACAGAGAAGGGAGGGTTAGGCATTTCCTCATTCTCTGTAAATTTCTTATCTTTATTATTTTAAGACAGATTGAAATATTTTCTAACACTTTTACTCTGGATGCAGTCCACATGTCTATGAACCTATGGAAGAGCAGATGAGCCTTAGAAAGTTACTTCTCTCAGTCTGATGTTCTCTGAAGTTAGAAGGAGCATCCTTATGCCCTTGTTGCTCGGTCAGTGATTTATAACCTATTATCAATATATATTAAGATATTTCATAGCTCAGCTTCCCTCTTGATTAGCCACAAAAATTGCTAGACTTTGAATTAGTAGAGACAGGAATAATATAACTAAAAGCAAAGTAACTACTGTAACCCTTGAAAATGTCTTCAAATTAGTAGAAAAGACTCTCAGACAAATACCACAGCACAGCATAAAGCACCACGAGCGCATATTTTATTCACTTCAAATTTACTTGCATGTTCACTAAGGTTGCTGAGATAGCTGTGCACAAGGCTCACACAAACAGATGGACGCCCTTGTTATTCTAGCTAGAGCAGAATATTTCTTCCCTCATCTTTCTGCCTCTTCCAAATGGCATTGTAATTTCCCTTCTTAGTTTTAGCTATCTTTTTCACCTTACTTCCTGTTTCTTGAATTTATTTTCATTGCATTTGGCTAAATTCACTAATATCTTTTTTTATAAGTTTCCTTTTGAGTCCTTAGTGTTATTACTCTTCAATGTCAAATTCACTTTTGTAACCCACAGTGCTATGTTGTTCCCTGCTGTTCCTCAATTTCAGTCAAGTGATTTCTATTCAAAGCTAATAAAAAACTGTTTGGCATTAGCTGACTGTAGGTAAAAATATTTCTAGAGAGAGAAAGAGCGCAAGAGATGCATATACAGTTCTAATTATTTTTATTAATTACTTCATCTGCTAGGTTTTTACTTATACCAAACACAGCTTTTTATAAGCCTAAGGCCAAAATGCTTGTTTGCCCCTTACTTGCTTTCATTAACATAGGCAACAAAATGGACACAAATGAGAATTAGATCATCTATAGACAAATAATTTTTCTTAAAAAACACCTATAAATAACAAACCAGGTAACAGAGGTAGTCTGATTGTTAGGATGCTCAGCAGATGACAGAGGAGATGTGGATTACGTACAAGAAAAAACATGCATCATCATCCCAAATGACTTCTACAAATGTCAGGTTATGAGGTAAACACCTTCAAAAATCCTGTCTTTCTGAACATATGTCACTTTTTTAAAGTACATAATTATCAGACTGAAAGGAATGAACAACTAAGCACACAGTCCGGTGACTGGGCGATGATCAACTGTTTACACAAACAGGACTTGCATGAAAGATTGAAGAAAAGCCACTACAGGATTCCCACTAGGGTGGTAATTAGCGTAACCAGAAAGAAATTAAGAGTTTGAATGCAGATGTCCCTTCTGATTGGTCTGGGATAACCACACTCACCTACGGGGCTGTGCATGGACAGTGTGCAAGAACATGACAATTTCATCAACAGTCACTAGCCAGTTTGAGCTGACAGCCAAATAAATGCCTTTTTTCTTCATATTTCCTAAATGAACCTAAAATAAGTTATGGACTGGCAGAATATATTGTTTCTAGTAACTTGTAGCACCTCTGTAAACTTTGGTTAAAAAGATCAAACAAGAGAGCTTGTACCAAGGACAAAGCAGGACAAAGCATCAGGAATAAAAGACCAGTGGTTTGTACTAAGAATGGTGGCATGAAGGTGTGAGACACTGAATTCAATTAAAGTCTTTAGGCTGTGGAAGAAGAAGACTTAGTGCAAGGAGAAAAGGGAATGAGACAAAACTCCATAGAACAAAATTGGTGAAACACGAAAACTCCATTGCAATGAGAGGTTACATTATAAAGACTACATAATATGCTACTATCCTTCACTTCATAGCAGACCTATTTAAAAAAAGAGAAATAGATATAGTTGCTAGAAAATACTGTTTCCTTTATGACCTTATGTGATTCTTAATAATTTCAAGTAGACCAGTGGTGATAGATATTATATGTTATTTTCATATAAGATTTGTTCATAAATCTTCATATTGTTTATACCCACTAGGATTCAAACATAAAAT
Organism: Edolisoma coerulescens; assembly: GCA_013397115.1. Classification (NCBI taxonomy): domain Eukaryota; kingdom Metazoa; phylum Chordata; class Aves; order Passeriformes; family Campephagidae; genus Edolisoma; species Edolisoma coerulescens. The sequence goes on along the minus strand of VWZW01004863.1, from coordinate 727,000 downwards.
CTAACAAACCATTATGAAGAGCACATTTTGTAACATGTAGCAAGACTGCAAAGTCTCTCACATCTCTTTTTGTACATTTAGTGAAGAAAGAATGGGGAGAGTATGTATATACCCATTTAGTTTTCACATATATACTGTTTTGAGCAAACAACAGCTATATTTTAGGCATGACTCTTCTAACTATGCATATAGTACAAAGCATTGGCAATACTCTTTAGATCTACAGATTCTATGATACACATAAAATACAATGATTCCATATCTGTAAATCAAAATTTGCTTTTACAGTACACTAAGATTTTTTTCTCAGACTACTGAAAAGACTGAGATAATTCTAATGGACTTGGATAACTGTTGCATTTTGTCTAAGTAATATTTATAATATTTCATGCATCTTTGGCATTTCTTCAAGGCAGTGTCTTCCTGTAGCTAGTCTGACACAGGTTTTTAAGGAACTTGGAAAAGCACATTTCATGATTTACTTCAAGAATCTTGGCTTTAAGATCAGCTACTTGAAAGTAGAATACTTGAAAGAATATTCACAAATTAGAATACCTCTGAAGCTCATCCAGCTTATGCCAACCATTATCTTGAGCCCATCAGCTCTCAGAGAATGTGTTAATAAGGCCAACAGTGGTGTTAACTCTCTTATCTGGGTGAAACGAGCCGTGTGTGTGCAAGAAGGCAAGTTTGCACACTCCATTATGTAGTTTCATGTCATGTTCCAGACATATCTTGGTAGTCCAGTGTTTAGGAATTCACTTCTCATTGCTTTATACAGCTGATTACACATATAAAGAGTCTGCTTTGAGCACGCAGTGCAAGGGACTGTTTTGTTAACAAATGTTCTGTGCCATGGATGAGGTGGCACATAATTACAAAAACACAGATCTTTTTTTCCCTTTTCCTTTTGTTATTTTGTGAATACCTGTTTTAAAACAAGTAGTGAAACATTTTTACTCACAAAATTATTCTCTGTAGCAATTCAAGTTAACTTCATTTCTATAGTCTAACATTTGTGGTCTCTACATTTTTCCCTTGTCAAATAATACTTTGAAGAATGTATGATCATACTCTTTGCTACAGCAAGTCTTTCTTTTCGTATCTCCATAGCTGTGTGAATAGCTGAGGATGCATTCAATCTTTAATTATCATCAGTAGCAGCTTAATGTGGCTATATAGGTTTCAAGACCAGAGCAGACACTTTGTTACGGAGCTATACGAACCCAGGAGATAGCTCAGAGCTAAATCTAAAAGGCCTTAACCCTGTTTTGATATGGCCTTCTTTTTGTTTTGGCTTCTCTTAAAGGGTGGAATGAAATTCATGGGAACAACTCTAGTCTACAAAAGGAAAAATATATAATATAAGTACCTTAAGGAGATTATGGTGAAGTAAAAGTCATGTATATATTGAATCATTATTGCATTACATTGCGACACTGAATTATTTAACTGCAGAGAGCAGAGCAGAACAGATACACCTAATTGAAATCTCATGTTCTAAACTGGCCTGTGGTTTTGATTCCCTAAATAAACATGAGAATGTGTAAGTTCCTCTGTTGACCAAATCTTGACTTCACTCACAATCAGGTCTAAGAAATGTACTGTGAGCAGCAGAGAGGAACTGACCATTCCCCTTCCACTCATGTTGTGCTGCTTGAGGGGGGAGCAGAGGAGGTAGAGGAGTCAGGAATGAAGGAGTGAAGGTGAACCCTGGAAAAAGGAAAGTGTTTCTTTAATTTTGTCTTTGCTTCTCACCATCCAAGTCTATTTTAATAGGCAAAAAATTAAATTCATTTTCCCAAGTCAAGTCTGTTTTGCACATGACAGAAATTGGTAAGAGGTCCACTTGTCTTTATCCTGACCTACAGGTTTTTTATATCTTGTCCCCTTGTCCTGTTGAGGAAAGGGAGTGATAGAGAAGCCAGGTGGGCTTCTGGGAGCTGGCCAAGGTCAATCCACCACAGTCAGTAAAAGAAGAATAATCACAAACACAAGAATGTCATTCCCAATTTCCCAAAGAAATCCTTTGTGTACTTTCCAGCAGTGAACATATATCTAAGGGGAACTGAAATAAGTTCTAAAAAAATTAGAAAAATTAGTTGCATGCCAAGACCCACATTAGTGAACAGGAGCCTTCAGAGTTCTTTGGATCTTTCAGGTCAGCAGCTTTAAATATTACAAATCCTTACTAAACAAATTCATAAGATGTTATTATACTTCCCTGATTGCACTTAAGAATTCAATCTGACTATTTATAAAGTTAATATTTTGGAGCCTTATCACAGTACAGTTAGACACACTTGAAAGTCATCATAATACGTACATACTTTCAATAAAATGTTTTAAAGAGAAAGCTTCATCACAAGAATAATTCACATCTTCCCAATTTATTTCCATAGAGATCTCCTAAATATGAAAGAAGGTTGGAACGATTTTACCTCTTTGACTTTCCATTGTGTATATTTATAATGAAAGAAAAATAAAATAAATTCTCTGTTTCTTGATGTATTCCTGCTCTGGTTATACTGTCGATGGAAAAAAACCTCAAAGACCCAGGAATGTTTGAGACTCCTGGGAACGGACTTCAGCAGTTAATCGAACGCCACCTAGTGCTAGAAGAAGAAAGCACTACTTCTTAGTTCTGCTCTAAAATAAGGTGGGAAAATGAGAAAAGGGGGAGACTTAAAAAGAAGGTCGAATTGTATTTTATTTTTAAAGCAACATTTTAAGATGTAGTCTGTTTACTGCTGTTGGGCTATTAAATGGAAATTGAAAAAGATAATGAATAGAAGAGTAGGCATGAAATAGTGGGGGAAAGAAGTTTAACCTTCAGTTTTGAATTGTTAGTTTGAATATCTATTTCAGGTAGTGTTGATAAAAGTTTAATATTGAATCTATAATTGACTAATTTTCAAAAATTTTCCAACAGTTAGCCCACATTATTTAAAATGTTTTCTTTCTTTTGAGTAACTGGAGCTCTTGAGAATTAATGGATATTAGTAGAGAGACAATTTTGAAAGCTATGTCCTAAGCCCCAGACATATACTCTTCAAAGATTAATTATATTATTTTAGACTCAGGAAAAAAAAAAAAGAAAAAAAAGGGTCCTGTTATATTAGATAGTTGAAGGAAAAGAGTACTGGGAAAAGAATAAATATATCCATATAATTCAGGAAGTTTCTGAGAAGAATAATCAATACAGAGATATAAAAAGCAACAATTTTGAAATAATTTGTGGACATGCCTCATAAAACATCAGAGAAATGCAACAGAATCTTTGGGGGCGGAAGGAGGGATTTTGCACTCAGTCACTCGTGTTTTTAGTATTTGTGACTGATAACTCATTTGGATGTTGCTTCTTTTCCTGGTCCCAAACTGTTGGTGAGCAACTCACGGTTGATTCACTTCAGTTTATTTTTTGCTGAATGACTGCTGCTATTGGTTGATCTCTTGGTTGTTCATGTTCACTTTGTTACTCTTGATTCTAAATTAAAACCTGCTTTGACTACCCACGCAACAAATCAGCATGACAACAGAGAGCCAAACCCAAACACTTTGTACACTGTGCAGTACTCAGTAAGAGAAAAAGAAATATCTGAGAAAACAGTGACGTTTACTTGGTTGGCTTGGGGTATTTTATATATATTTCATATATATTCACATATATAATGTGAATATTTGTGCTGCAATCTGAAAACTTGTTGTACACTTTAATTTACAACTAGGATAAAATCCTTCCCTAAGAAAGTACCTGTGGCTACTCTTTGTGTTTCTTACTATGATTTCCCAAAAATGATTGCTCAAAGCTCAAGGAAGAGGATTTTATCTATTATTTTGTACTATATGAAAAAAAAAAAGCTTATTCTCAACAATAGGCACCTAGCGGATTTGGTAACCATCATGCCCTGTCTACTCTAATTTATGTACACTGATAATGTGAGACACTTTTTAATGCTTTTGTTAACCACTGTATGAGCCAATAGAACAATGAGTAGTCTTTGGAAGTATTTAGAGGAAAAGTCAATTATCATGAGACTTGATGGGCCGACTCTTTACTGAAGTTCATAAGGTTATTTGAAACATTTTAGTGAATTGAGAGTGATAGAAAACACCTTTTTTCTGTAGTATATAAACAACCCCATTTATGAGAACAATCTCTGCAATTATACCGTCACTTTGTAATAGAGCGTGTCGAATTCTTAATCCTGGTATTGTAAGTGAATATAGTGGGTGCCTCACTGAAAGAGAATGAAAATCAACAGACTTGAATACATTAAAAAAAAAGCTGGACTTGCATTGAATTTAACAGTTTGAAAGTAAATTCATACTATTTATAGGACAAATCAGAGCCTCTGAGGTCTTTTTTTCATGGTAATAATGGTTATCTAAGAACAGTGCACATTCTTTTTAAGCCAATAAATGTGTAAGAGATGCTTAAAAAACATTTCATTGCTTTAATTTAATCTTCAAGAAGTTGTGGAACAAATGTCAAAGACAGTATTGTTTGCCACTAAAGAGATTCAACATTTTCTAAGATGCTGTAATTTCAGCATATAGTAGCATTTAGATTTCCATTTACACAAACACACGCACCATAACATCAAGATGGACCCCAGATGCAAACGTAAAATTAGTACTCAACCCAAAGTTTTTCAAAATAGGCCCTGGGGTTTGGGTTGGAGTTCAACGTGCTTTACTCATAGCACATTTTTTCACATAAAACATATTTTATACACCAAAAAGAACAGAAAAATATATACTTTTCATCATTTTCTATTCCAAAAAATAGATAACTGATAACTGTAACAAAACCAATTTTGTTATATTGCTATGAGCATAAAACATAGCTGTACTTCTCAATTTAAAGGAATGAGAAAGAATGAATGACTGCTTTTATGCAATGTTTATCTGTTTACTATCTATCTTCTTCATTAAAAAGTCCTGACCTGATCAAAAGAAAACAGTAGTTCAATTATTAACAGGANAAAATAAAATAATAATAATAATAATAATAATAATAATAATAGTAGGTTAGTCATTATTTAAGCAAAATATTTACAAAACTTGTCATGTTCATAGGCTATTTCAAGGAAATGCATTTCAGAGTATTTGTTTAGATTTATTTATTTGTAGAAATTATTCTATTATTTCTCAATACAGTATCTCTATATTTAATACATAGAAATTTTTTTCCCTTTAAGAGTGGAACTGGTTAAAAATTAAATGATAGAGATTATACACAGGTTCTTCAACAAATTTTCCATTTTAATACAGCCCAGGAGAATAATTGCCATTGCAAATTGGGTGGGAATTAATCACATCAAAATAGTCTGCTTAAACCATAATCACAAACACTTTAGTATTTATATATGCTACCAGCAAAGAGACGCAGACATTGTAATCTGTGATCTGCATTGCTCTCTGTGTCTGTCTTTCTCCATAGGAACTGAAGAAACCTCAACTCAGTGATGATGGTGCCCAGCCTAGCACACGGGCTGTTAAGGATTTCTGCAATCTGAGTTCATCGGAACAAACACAGGTGAAGGCAGGCAATACAGAATAAAAAAAAGAAAGAAAAGAAAAAAAAAAGGGGGAAAAAAAAGGTCTATAAAAAGAAAAAAAAGTGAGATGAATGAGGTCCGGATTCATTCCACTTAACTTGAGATAGCCTGCTAAGTTAGGATCATCAGTCACTCTAGGCTCCCTGAGCAGAAAAACAAATTAGAGACAGGAACCTTCATAAGGCAATTCACCCCACCTAAGAGCCAAGTCATCTTCTGGTGGTATGTCTCACACTGTTAACTACAGGGACAACCCTTGCTCCCAGATAAGGTATGCCACTTTATTCCTGTGGGGGTCCTTGAGCTTAAGAAAGAGAGGGGCAAAATGGCAAAAGTAGTAAGACATAGAAATTAATAGCTGGGAAATCAGAAAAAACTTAAAAGCATGAATTGAAAAAGATTAAGCACATGTTAATCAGCATAGAAGAGAAAAATCACAAAGAGGAAACTGAAGAACGGAAGAAAAATTCAACAAATCACAAAAAGTTCAAAAAAAGAAAAAGGTTTTCTTTCTATTTATAAATTCAAATGAGCAGAGATGGCACTGATGGTGTCAATTAAGAGGCTGTATTGCATTTGTTTTTTTTTTATATTATTTTTGTGTTGCAGTAGGCTGGAATAGCTCTAGCCAAATGGCAAATGTCTGCCACACTTCACATGTGGTTTGATGAGATATAAAGGTGATGATGATTTCAAGTATGCTGGGACTTGTAATATACCAAACATCCCAAACTATGGCCAAAAAAACTACATCCATCCAGACAGGCAAAAATTTTCTAAGCACCCAGACCCTACTGAGAAGTTCCCATGAATAACATTTGTGAAATGTGTGTAATCATTCGCAAAAAAAGGGGTGGGGGGCAAAGTGTGCAGAAAACGAAAAACATCTTGAACTAATTTTTAAGCTACCTATGGTAATATGGGTTAACAAATAATTCAATGTTCATTATTTGTTGAGCCATGTACATCTTGTTAACTAGAAGGATAAAGTACTCCAGTTCCCCCATTGAACAGAATGCTCTCTTTGACTTGGAGTTGGGCATCTACTAAACACACTTAATTTACACAGGCTATCTAAGATGTTAAATGAACCATAAAGGGCAGATGACAGAGACAAATAATCCTTTTCCCTGAAAGTGCCGAGTTTCATGGCCTTGGTCTCCCTTTCACTCTGATGCAGTGTGTGACACTGGAGGACCTGGCTATCACGTTCTATAAATGGCTTAACCTTCAGCTTTGTGTGGTCTGTCTAGTACTATACCCTGACAATTAAAGAAAATCAATATCTGGCACTTCAATGTTGAAAACATGGAGCCCACTTTGGAGGTAAATAATTAGTTCAGAAATGCTTCAGGCAATAATTAACCAAACTAGACTTACTAAGAACACTTGCCTACAGCATTTTTCCTTTTCAGAGGTGTTTAATATCTATCACATAACTTTTAAATCATTTAGATTTCAGCATTTCAGCTTTTAACAGTGTTATAATTAGCATTGTTTGACTGGTTACTCTTTTACACAGTAAATTATTCTCAAATCACCACACCTTAGTGAAGCTTTAGACCTCGTGCTCATTTATTTCAGTCTACAAAGACAGAAGCATATAAATTATTTGATTCAGAAGCCTCTGATTTACATTTCTATCTAATACTAATGGAGAGGGGGGATTGTTTTATATGTTTCTGTTTGAATCACAGATTATACATTTGATTATACAACACATTTGCACAAAGAATTCCCACGTAAGCCACCGAGCATGAGAGTAAAAGGCTAACATCCTTGGCTGTCTGTGGGATTTTTTCCACTGAAGGAATAGGAACTTATGGAAGACTCTTACGGTGAAGTCCATTGATGTGTCCAACATATTTCAAGTTTACCTAATTTGAATCAGTGACACAAAAGAAAAAATGTCTTCCTGTTGGTTAGATACATTATGGCTCAACATCTGGCTGGAAAGAGAGAGTGGGAAGAGAAGAGGTAATTTTTGTCAGACTAGATGTCTGTATTTTTCATGAGAGACTGTTGAATTATTATCCACCTGAGGTCTTAGCAATTGCTCAATTTTGAAAGCATTCCTGTTGAAGCCATACTCCTGTTGAAGTCAGGAATTCTTCTAAAGTTCTAAAAGACATGTAAATATTTTTCAGGATCTGGGCCTCTATGTATGTTCTGTTGCTGTTATAACACTGGAAAACTAACACTTTGAAAGCAAAAAGATACTTCATACTTCTGGGTGCAGTGGTCCTGTGGTATCCTCACACTCAGTGGACTAAACCATGATCCCACCACCATTCTTGTGCAAGTAATTTACAAGAGCAGAACAAGAGATTTTCACAAGGCTGGGCTTGGGGCCTGTATGTGCGCGTGTGCATGCACATGTACACACACTCACTGCTGCTCAGAAATCCATCCTTCACCTTTAAAATTCTATGGAAAACACTTACACTAGAACATTTACACTAACAAAAGGAAAGAACAATCCTATACCCCAGTTTTGTAACTAAACAAACTGGTCATCCCCAGCACCTCTGAGATCACTGGAAGGAATTAGATAATCTCCTTATGGAATACTATCTTTTTTCTCCTCTAATTGAACTGCTTGATGGATAAAATTAGGATTGTATGTAATCTATCTTCTCAAGTGCCTCATGAATTTTATGGGTATAAAAGTACACTTTATCTTACAATGCTTTAAAAAACCCAAACACTGTAGGAATTACCAGTCATGGACTACTTTCTATATTTTTATAGAATCTATATCATCCATTTAACAATGTAAAGGTGACTAGCTGGGAAAGTCAAGCACAGAATCATAATGTTTTACCTTATAAAGCAAAGTGCGTACTTATGGAAATTGAGACACTCTAAACTAACGCAGAAGAGAATTTTCCTGCTTTATTTTACCTACCAATCTTGAAATGTAGAAGTACAAATAATGCAAGCAAGATATCTGATTTTAGTTACACATTTAAGCTTCCTGTATAGTCTCTACAAAGAGATTCAGTTCTCTGGCCATTGGAACATATCCTACATTAGACTACATAACTTATCTTCTGGAGTTGATTTATTAGCTGTAAAATGGTTATAAGCAGCTTATAGTATGGGCAAATTGTGGCCTCATTTTAGTAGTATAGAATGCAAGCAGCTACATATACAGTTTTTTAAGCTCTCATAAGTCACCAGAAATTAGGCTGCTGATTTATAAGCAGTTCACAGGGCCAGATTCTGGTGTCTCCCTTAGGATAAGGTGAATTGTTCTCAGGACACTACAACAGTACTTCTAATTTCTCCACTAACTATATGGGAAGGTCTGGAAAAAATCACCTGTGCTTGAGGCAGTTAAAGCCGAGGTCAAAAAATCCTACTTGAGATGCCTAACTTTTAGGCATATAAATTTTGATAAGACAAACTTTACCTATCAGTTATTTCCCACTAGACTTTTCTCTGCCCATTATCTTGTAATTTCTTTTATATGACTGCCATATCACATGGTTCCTATTTTTACTTAGTTCTTCCAGTTTTATATCACTGACCTCATACACATCAACACTCACATTATATTAACAGTGTGAATGCTTAATTTTCTTTCCATGTATTTAAATTTTAAAGGTTAATTCAGTTGTAATTCTTTAGGCTACGTCTATAAGAGGTTTAATGAAACAATCTATTTCAGAGTAGAATTATTTGAGTGATTTTTATTTATTTTTAGAAATTGAGGTATAACAGGAGCAAAACTTTTAAAATGTCAATATTTACTTATTTTTTACAAAAAATTCCACCAAGGATGTAAAGTATTCATTTAGTCAGTATGTTCTATAGGTATTTGGGGAAAAAAGCATATGGTGGGTATATAGTTGCCTTCTCTAAGATCACAGATTTGAGTTCAGTATAAGAGTAGAAAATACTAAAGAGAAAACATGCAGTCACCTGAAATTATGGTAAAAACACTCCATGGAGGATAAAATAAGTTTGCAAATAAGTTGTTGTAAGATTTTTGTTGAAGGCCAGGTTACAAGAAAATAAAGTCAAATGGTGCATTTTATTATTTCATACCCATTACAACATCATGGGTAGATGATACCCTTACTGTGAAAACAGATTGATTAATTTTCCATACACTCCTATATTTTTATGTTGATCATCACCTTATTTGTGTTCTTTTGCCTTTCATGGATTGTTTACCACAGAAAGTTTGGCACACCGTTTTTAGTGCTACTCCTGTGCTCAGTGTAGAACTTACTTCACTATGACAAGCATTTCATTCTGTTTTTTATGAGTTAAAGGAAGTCTAAACTGAAGAATGAAATAGCAGCCATTTTCAGAATCATTCACCTAAAGTCTTAGATATTTTAGGCACAGTAAGCCAGCTTTTACAATATTTGGTTGGTTTCTATATATTGTTTTCCATTTCTCTGCAAACATCCTGCCCTCCAGGGACATTTTTAATTCTCAGTAAACACTGCACCTCATTCAATAAATATTTGCTCTGTTGTGTTGAAAAAAGTGAAGATCTTAACACCGAGGGAATAGGACCAGGACCATTGATAGTCCAGAAGCAGGATGCCATTCGAACTGGAGGAACAGGAGGAAATGCAAGTGGAGGAAATAACTTTACTGCAGATAATATTTCTTGTTTCTGTATGACCAGAAGTCATCCTTAATAACATTTTAACCTGAAACAATCATACAAGCCTCTGCAAAATTGGAATAAGAGCTCAGTCTAACTAAAACAAACATTGGCATGAAGGAAAGTTTGATTACCACTCTCAAGACTGTCAGCTGCAAGTTTTTTAAACAATAAAGATTACATTCCTGTCTTCTCAATAAACTGCCTGCTGTACCACAGGAAGATTTCCACTAGAGTTTGCCTAGATTTATTTTGAAACTACATTCATGGGAATATGTTATAAAAATGACAGCTTTTAGATGCCTTTAATGTAAAAACTTCCAAGAAGTATTTAATGTCTGAACTGTCCAACATTTTTCCAGGTATTCAGGTGATGTTCCTATGCTTGAAATCAAAGATCTATTTTATTTAAAGATATCCCACAGTTAGTATTTGAGATACATTTATATTTTCTGTCACTTTTTGAATATGCTGTCTCATGATCACCCACTAATTAGGGAACTAAATGGAGAATTTAGAGCATCCTATATCTCAACTGACCTTGTGTGTATCAGTGGAAAAGCAACAGAAAACATGCATGAGATCAAATTATTGGCATTTTCTCTGACATGTTAACAGTGATGAGGAAAGCAGATGGAAAAAACCATTAGATATTGATCCCTTTCTCATTCCTGCATACCCTTTAATTAGATTTAGATTGTAAACAATGCTATTGTATCTTGTGACAGCATGCATGAAATTATGGCCTGAACTGTATCTATATATATTTTGAAATATTAGTCAAATTGAGTGCTTGTAAATTTTACGCATTAGAAACACATGCTTTTAGTCATGTTGCAAATTTTCTTAAAAATTAACATTTAAAAAAAAATTTGAATGCGCTTTTGAATGCATTATGAGGGAATATACTAACCTCTCTTTTCAGGAAAGGAAGTAAAGAAACACGTATAAGGATGTGCTGTCAAAGTTTATATTCCAAGTATGCAGACAATACAAACTACCCAGGGCACCAACAGGTCAGGATGTCTGCCCTTTTGTTATGCAATGGCTGTCACTGCAGCTGCATCAGCATCTGCCAAGCCAATACCATGCCAACAAGCAAACGTGCCCCTCCATTTTACACACACAGTGGTACCTCACAATACTATCCTTCACAAAGCTGATGCGAGTTCAGCAGTTTTTCAGCTTAGATCTGTTGTCACACAGGGACTGCTCTCTGATTGTAAAACCAGCTCTCCCCAGTTGTAGACCACATCAATATATTACTGATCCCAGGCTCCTATGTTTTGCTAGAATAGCAGCAGCCCTGAGCAGCTGAGCAGTCTGGATAATTTCCCTGCATGCTTTGAATTCTGGAGGGGCCTATTAGCAAGAGATCTCTGTTGTAAGATGCAATTACACTATATAGGGTGCTATGCCAGTTCCTGGCACACCGGTGATCCTAGCTATCAGTTATTAAGACAGCCTGGATTCTGGAGTTTGGTGCAGAGAGACAAGAATTTCACACAGACACAACTCTGGATTGGTTCGCTTCACATCACTTTGCTCCGTTAATCTCAAAAGACCACTTTGATGTTGTTCAAAACAAATACACAAAAGTATTCACCTGAAATGAAATATAAGGTTACATGTAATTAAAATTTCTGACTTAGATTTCCCATTCTGTTAGGTAATTAGCTGCAGAGTAGCAATGAAGTACATGCTTCTCAGTGGTGGCAAGCAGGACAAGAGGCAAATTGAAGAACATAAAATTCCATTTTAAACCAAGAATTTCTGTTTTAGTATTACTTTTTACTGGTAGGATCATCAAACAGTGGAATAAATTGCTGAGAGAGGTTGTGAACCCTCTACTGCTGAAAGCACTCAAACCTGACTGATCAAGGTCCCGAGAAACCTGCCGTAGTTGACAATCTCCACCAGTCCCTGCCAAGCTCAGCTATTCTGCCAAAAGACATACATATTAGTGAATAAGTCACTGACTTTTAAGATATAATAATAATATATATATATTCCTTTTGAAGAGAATTGCGTGAATACACTGGTGCCAGACCTTCCAAGTATTTCCTACTAGAGCATCAAAACTGGATATTTGTTTTTTTTAAAAAGTGGGTTATACTCCACCATTATAGGATGGATCAAAAACTCAGCATGCTACACATATGAGTTACAAAGATTGCTGCTCAAGGCCATCTAGTTAAAAAAAAAAAAAAAAAAAAGGCAGTTTATTGAGATTTAGCAAATCCACAAATTTTTTTTCATTTAAAATACAATTCATTGCATTCTATTCCACATAACATGCAATCTACTTCTCTGTTCCTTCCTCCCAAAGTAAGACCAAACCTAAGTTTTACAAAGCATTTTGGAGGAGGGGAGAAGGTGGAGAAGAAGATAGAAAGAGTTTGATCCAGTGATTTCTGTTATGGACTATCTATTGCTATTGACTTTTCAGTATATGGATACAGCAATGGGCAGCAGTACTAAATCTTAAAAAAAACTCAATGAGATGATCTGAGCGGAATAATCTTAATGGAGTGACTCGTCTTCAGTAAACACAAGCCACTGGGAAGTCATGGATTGCAGTTCTTTATCAGTAAGTGCACTGCGGTTCTCCATTGCCTGCAATCTGCCATCAAAGTACTTCTAAAGCCTCGGATATCTGGAGCTGGCTGTATGAGGGAGCAAATATAATGTCAGAGGCGTTTGCTTTTCCTTATTTAATCCACTGAAAATGCAATTATCCCCAGAGACAGGAGATGAAAGAGACTTGGGAAAAGGGACTTTTTCTCCGTCTTACAGGAGATTGTCAAGGGACTGTCTTGTCAGGCTCTATTGACTTCACTAATTTACTTATTTCCTAATTTCCTTCAGGCCTCAGCACCTTTGTTAAGAAACAGTACTGTACATTTTTTACATTTATGTCTGTAGTTTGAAAATTAGCTTATTTTTAAGTTGTGACTTAAGTGGATTTGAGGATAAGTGGAGTTCTAGTTTGGGGTTTTTTGGTTGTTTTGAGGGGGTTGTTTGTTTGGCTTTGGTTGTTTTGTTTTTAAAGACAGTTGCTATTAAAATATGCTGGAATAGAGACTAAATCCCTTGTATTGCAATTAATGAAGAAAGATGTTAGTGTTAAAAAAAACCCAAAAAACAAACCCAAACAATTACATGGAAAAAAGAAAAGGGGCTGCCGGGGGCCTCACTGAGGAGGATCGAGGTCTGCCCGCGGCCAGCTCCACCCAGCTGAGCCGCTTAGCCAAGATGGAAGCACCACTGGAAAAACAGGCTTAAGAAAGGTCAAAACACTGCACAGCAGTGAAAATTGAGGTAAAAAAATTGTGAGAAACAGCCCTTCAGACACCCAGGTCAATGAAGAAGTAGGGTGGGATGCACTGCAGTAGCCAGAGATGAGATTCACCTGCAGGCTGTGGAGGAGACCATGGCGGAGCAGATATTTCCCTGCAGCCCTTGGAGAGACTCTGCTGGAGTAGATATCCACACTGTAGCCTGTGGGAGATGACACACTGGATGGTGTAGGTGGATATCCTGGTTTTGGCCAGGACAGTGAATTTTTCCACTGTAACTGTGAGGAGGTGGAGGCTGGAGCCATGTGGGTGTGTGGAGGTTGTTATTCTGTACCAGTCACTTCACTGCTGGGGAGCGAAAGTAAGGGATTCTCACTTCCAAGGAGGGGAGTTTGTCTTGTGGTCATGAAGAAAAAGTGGTGTGTGGAGGATCCAAAGCTATTTCATTCATTGTCTCAGAGGTCACACGCTGCTGGGTTGGTCAGTGAGCATCTTTTGCATGTAAATCACCCTCTTTTTGTATACTTTTGTTGCTAATGTTTCTGACCCTGTTTGTTTTCTTGTCTGTATGTTGTTTCCAGTAAATTGGTCTTATCACAACTCAGGATCTCTCTTTTGTTTCTCTCACCAGAGGGTATGGGGGACTGGGAGAGGCTCAAGCCCATGGTTTGCATTTTACTGGAAGAACTTAATTAGGGAATACCATTCCTAAACCACCATAGTGGATATGGTCTGAAGGACCTGTGGCCTGTGGCAGACCCACACAGAGCTGGTTTTCCCCTCAAGGACTGCAGCCCACGGGAAGGAACTGTGCTGAAGCAAGGAAAAGTCTCAGGAGGCAAGAGCAGCAAAGAGGCTGTTATGGACTCATCACTATCCTCCCATCCCACATCCTCCCTGTGCCTCTTGAGGACAGGAGGAGGAGGAGTTTGGAATGAAGTAGTGAAGCTGAACTTAGGGAAAAAGAGGAAATTAAATATTGTCTCTTTTTTCTTACTGTCCACACCTATTTTAGTTGTCGATACATTGGACCTATTCTCTCAAGTTCAGTCTGTTTTTCTCATAAGATTAGTTGGTAAGTTATTTCCCTGTGCTGTCTCATTTTCTTCCCCTGTTCTGTTGAGGAGCAGGAGTGAGAGCAAGGCTGTATAGGCATCCGGCTGCAGGCCGAGGTTGACACACCATGTCTATAAAATCCAAATAAAGTTACCTTGAATACCAGGAGCAGCAATATTTTTGAATATATTGTCAACATGTAGATAGAAAGATTCTGTGAAGAGTCTGTAGCCTATGTATGTATGTACAATATGTGCAGTGCCAGAAGAATCTCACTAAAAGTACCCAACTTTTGTTAACAGTAGCACAGAAGATGTGAAGACAAAGTTTCTCTTGCAAAGATCAGAATCTCCAAAAGGTCAGAATAACCCTCACATATGAAAGGCTAAATATTTCTCCCTCTACCACCTAAGCTCCATAGACTGTATTTCTGAATTTTTTTATCCATGTTGCTATCACAGCCCCTGAGTGTAACATCTATGAGAGCAAGAAAGACAGTAAGCTCAAACCAGACAGTGTCCTTCACTCTCTCTATACACACATACATTTATATAATGGATTCAAGATTAAACTATTAACAAAATGGTAAAGATAAAGTTATCCTTTACCCATGCCCAGATTATCCCATGGTTTTTCCTTTTTAATTATCTATTTTCACATCATTTTAAGCCAAGAAAGAGGTAGTAATCAGGGACTTGAAATATGAAAGAGTATTTCATCTTTCAGTTCATATGACACATATTTAATATCTTACCACATTTTCAAGTAGCAGAGAGGTCAAGGTGTCTCATTACATAAGGGCATTTTGATGTTCTCAATTGGTGCTGTGAGGTGTAGCATTTCAATACTTGTACGCTTTTAACTCACATTTATTTAAGCCCTGCTAATGGGATTAGAGAGTTACGATGTTTCCTGGCAGTAGGTATATTGTCCTGTAGATTTTTGCAGCTCTTCCATTATCATTAAAGGGAGTTACACACTTGAGTACCAATGTCTAGTAATAAGAATAGCATCTTCCACAAACAGGCTTCTAAACAGCAATTTGGGTGTCCTAAAGCTTTCTAGTCATTCAGGAGAAATTACTCTGATGTCAACACTTTAGCAGCTGAGAAACATCCATTCCTCTATAAGCACTCACAAGAGACTCTCAAGCAAGACCTTTTTTTTTGTTTTAGTTAGTGGAAATGTCTTCTATTCTTGATCCTATTAACTTGTAACAATAGAAATAATAGGAGCTGAGACAGGTGTAGAACGTTTAATTCTCTTCTTCCTTGTGAGCTTCAAATTTAAAAAGGGAGTTCAAAATTCATGATAAAAAAGGTTATTAAAATTCATGAATGCTAGTATAATATAATTTTGATCTGCACAGTTTTTCAGGGATTGTTGTCAGTTTCTATTCCACTGTTAGCCATCATTAACAGCAAATATGACAGATACACTAATGAAATCGATTTGGTCATGTTATCAATTTAATTCAAAAATGTAACCTCGTTTTATTACCTTGTAAGTTATAAAGGCTTATAGGCTAATGTCATCTGTCACTGTAAGAGTTCTTTGCTGGACTTCTTAATAAATAAATGTATGTTTATTTTATTTTTTTTATATTTTGAATTAATTACTTCAGTACAGCAGTAATGCTGGTTTAGCTCATGGTAGGACTGAAATATTGGTCAATGCACTCTAGTAAGGGAAACCTTTCAGTAAAATGAATATAGCAACACAGTATTGCCTTGGAACCTTGTTACAGCTGGGCAATAGATCACTGTGCAGCAATATTCCCTGCAACCGACTCACTCTCTAAGAAATTAATAAATTCCTCAAACCCCTATAAGAGGCATAACTTGTTGTAAGGAAGTTTTTTAAGGTACGGTGAAAGCAGGATTGTCCTCAAACACATACCTCTCTCATTAATAACAGTAGAAGGCTCAGCAAGATACTCCTCCTTGTAGACGGCAATATTTCTTTTGAGCATTGATTATCTGATGAAGCCATTTCATAGCTTTTATATTGTGTTTGGAAAAATAACAGACCAAGAAATAGATATCTTTATGACAGGTGTCACCAGATGGCATCATTAGAAACAGACTTCTGAATTATTTCACTGTGTGACTAAATGTTTAAACTTGGGAAACTTCTCAACTATGAACATAAGCTTAGGCATTATCTTAAAAAATGGAATGAGAAGCAATATTTTTACCTCCAGTTCAAGTTTGTTCTCGAGGAAGAATTGGTTTTGGAGCACAGAAGTATACTGTTGGATGTAAATAGTTGTTTTACAAGCTGCCTTGTTTCCAGACCCAAGACATCTTTACAAGTGAGTGGAAAGTCCACAAGTTTTACTGTGCATCTATCTAGACTTTGTAATTCTTCACATGACAGTAAAAGAATGACAAAAGACTTCTGCAAAAGCAAAATTTTCTTTTTTTTAACTGGAGAGAGATACTGAAGAGATCTTTCATTCCTGTTCTTCTCAGAAAGCCATTCAAATTGCAGTGATTTCACATTATGCAGCCTATAAAAAATCCCTTCAAGAGTAGCAAACCTGAGGGCCAGTTGCCACCTGGCATACAAGTGCTCAGCTAGAGGCAGTATCATGAGCTGGGCTTTTAGTTGGCACTGCACCACACACTGCCAAACCCACACCAGTAGCCAAATCAGGATGACCAACCTTAAAATAATTTCTTTAGGACTGCTGGTAACCATTGCAGTGGGTATGTCTGCACAGCACTACAAGCTGCAACAATGGGAGAAAAAGGAGAGGAGAGGAAGCTTTCTGAGTTTGTCAAAGTGCCTAAGGAGACTACAGTCACCCTCTAAATAATACAAAGTGGCCTTGTCATGGAGTCAGCAACAAATCTTATTCCAGTAAGATTTTGTTAATCCATGAAGAACAAATAATGAAGTACAGGAAACTCTAACCTGATGTGTACAATTAAATGCAAAGTTTTCACAACAACTTTTCCCTCTAACTTGCTGTATTTATCTTTGAATTTAGACAGTTTTCATGTGTTCCCGGTTTGGAAGAAGCTCTACAGCAATGCATGTAGGTTCCTGGAAGAGCCTTCTTTTCGTGAACAAGTTGTGGTCATTTGCTCTTCTTAAGAACTGTCTGTGTCATTTTTGGGGGTATTAGTTTCTTGTGCACAGGGAGGTCATTGTTATTTACTCAGCTAGAATTTCTGCCCATCCAGAGCTCACCTTCATTTGATTTGTCTTGCATGAGCTGGAAGTTACATTATCACTGTCATGTTGCTCTCTTCAAAATTCTGAGACGAAACAAATATGTCTGTGGAGAAAATCAAGTGCTGCATGGCTTCATAGAGGCAGAAATTTTAAGTTGTGTCAAATTAAACATAATTTTCTTCAAGCACCAATATACTTTTTTTATTGTTTGCTAATAGCGTGTCATTTAGGCTTATATGTCTTGAAGTCACAGTCCATGTTGAATATTTGCACTGGAGGCTGCTTAAACACATCTTTGTAGAAGTAAATGGAGAATATGGACAGAACTAGCCCACAGTAATTTTCATCTATCCGTGTGGAGATTGTCTGCATATACAGGAAGAAATATATGACCCTTGCACTTGCTTTAGTGGTTGTGATGGGAAGGCCCTTTTTACTGCCACAGGGGCTCTGTGAGCTGTTTTGTGCAATGTGTTTGTACTTTAACAGCTGTCTCAGGCTTCTACTACCCACTTTTTGTTAGCACCTTCACGACTCAGTAAAAAATTTTGGTTGACAGCTGATGTCAACCTTTCCTGTCATTATAGCCTCTGCCTGAGGTGGGTGACATGTATTGTTATGCCGGTGTGAGAGCCCATACTAAACCACCTGTCTCTCTTCTTGGGTACATAGAAATGTGTACACCAGCTTTTTCCAGTGCAGTGAAGGAAGACAGGCACTTGCTCACAGTGCTTTATACAATGGTTTTGAGGTAGTGCTCAAACTCCTTAGGTAATGTAAACTGCTCTCAGCACATGCTAACATTGTTCCTTCTGTTATGTCAGACCCTATACTCCTAACAAAAACACCTTTGGAGTTTCTACTCCTAAACAAAGATCTTTGCAGAAATTTTCTTTTTTTCATACTAGATTTTGGTGTGGTTTTTGTGTGTTTGGGTTTTTTTTTTACATTAAAAGTCCCTATATGTTTTTCATTTTTTTACTGTACCTGTTCTTTGCATGTTATTTATTAAAATTTTTAGAAAAACTGGTTTTTGATTATATGCTAGTCAACTTTGTTCATTTGCACAGGTCTTTTTGCATCACTGCAGCACAGTATAGTGTTTTAGTGTCACTTTCACTAGCCTGATAGTGGCAACATCAAACCTAGAAAATTGTGGTCATGGTCTGTCCAAGCCAGATGTGGAGGACATCAGTGCCATTAGCACATTGTGCTTTGTGATTACAGATATATATCGTAAGGGTCCTCCAATGGCTTGCTGGAGCTCTGAAAAGGCATAACTAACACAGGATTACCATATGAAATCAGTGACTTGACCTAGCCACTGAGTAGCTTGAAACCAACATTAGTATCTATTTCAAGAGCAGAAGTTCCTTTTCTCATATTTCCTAAAATTTGACATAATTGAAGCCACAGTTACTTTGATGGTGTAAGAAATGATAAATTGACACTCCTGATTTTCAGTTTTCCATGTTCTGTTAATATTTGGTGACCCATTTTGTCTCTGCATATCTTCATATGCCTCCCATATTTTCATTAATCTGTGTAATTTACTGATACTAACAAACTGTGCAATCTCAGTATTCATATTTCATTCATAGTCAAAAGAAGTACAGGAACTTGTGTTGATCCTCCCACAGAATGGCTCATTATTAGTCACTGTCTGTTGGAACCCTAGATTCTGATGTTTTTGATCTTTCTGTGCTGAAAGACAATGATCCCCAAAAATACACTGCATTTGACCTGAGACCTTGGGAGAGACTGCCAAAACTATATGATAGCAGTGAGATGGCTGCTGTGTGATTGAAAATAAGTGTGTTATATCACTGGGTGAAATATATAGAAGTGTAGAATTTTTGTATAGTGATAAGTAATATAGTAATAACTAATATGAATGTAACAAGATGGAGGATTTTGGGTGTGGGCTAATTTCACTTCTCTTCCTTCTTCTTCACAAACTTAAGTGCTTTAGTATTGGTTTAAAAATACTGCAATGCAGAGCCTAGCAAAATTAGTTATTGGAAGTAGATTAGTAAACATTTTATAATTGGGTGATTTGGACCTTAAAAGACCTTGGAAGAAAGAATTCGTGGCCATTTTTCCACCTTGTTAACTGGAGAGCATAGGCTGTGTGACTGTAACATAGATAACAATATAATAAACAAGTCCGAACAAGAAGCTTCAGTCTCTCTCTGCGTTTTCATCCAAAACCTGAGTGGAAGAGCCAAACCGGACGGGGAAAAGAAATAATTAGGAAGAACCCGTCAACTGGTGCCCCGTGAGAGGATCAGCAGATAAGAAATCTATCAACTGTCTATTCTTGCTTATTGTCATTTCCATTTTTTAGTTTACATTTAATAAGTGACAGAACTGCCTTTTATATATTAGCTATTGGTCTCTAAGTTTAATGGGATTTATATCTCAAAAAAAGACAACCACATTATCAGTAAAATTCTCATCTCTGCAGTTAAAATAATGTTTCCTTTCTTATTTCCCTGTTTCAAATAATACTCCTTTTGACTCCCCTAGCATGTACTGAATACTAAAAAGCACTTATTAAACACTAAATACTCTGAAATGAAACAAATTATTTTTCTCTGGTCTTGGTTGGTTTTTTTCAGTTTCTTTCTTGACCTCCTTTCTCTACTCAAGCCTCAGTTTGAAATCAGAAGTCGAATATTGTGCTTTCTGTCCATCTTTATTTGCCCAAGCCCAGTGTGAGATTCATTACTGCAATGTAGGATCAAGTCCATGATGTAAGAAAAAAATAGTCAACCCATTCCTATCTTTGGTTGTTACTCATGTATATGTGATTCTTAGTAAACATCATACAAAGTTGTTTAAACGGAAATGCCTTCTTATGTTTTAATTTTTTTTATTGGAAAAGATACTGCATATATGTAGGTTTATATGATGAAAGAGCTGGTTCTGTGTGGGGTTTTTTTCCTTGAATAAATATAATAAATATTTCAATTTAGGTTTGGGTTTGGTTTGGTTTTTTGGTGTTTTTTTTGTTTTTTTGGTTTTTTTTCCGCACCTTGTGCTACATCCACTGCTAGCTTGTCCATTTTTTCTTTCCACTAGTTCAGTTGCCCAGGCAGTCAGTGCTGTGATTTTCCTGTCAATCAATCATTTACCACCTTTTAGTTCAGCTTTTCTTCATAGCTATAGAGGCTTCTCAGACACAGAGTTGAATTCCTTATTTTCTTCTGGAGACTCTAATTAGTAATCAGGATTGTGATGAGTAGGCTATATGAGATAGTAAGTGCCTGGGTTAAAGATTTATGCAACAGCACATGGGTACAATTTCAGTAAACAAGTGAATGATTGACGATACCACATAAAACCTGAGCTGCTGCTAAGAAGAAATGAATTGGCAAAAAAAAAAAAAAGCTAAAAGCATAATTATGAAATTGGTGAATGATATGTCACATTGATTGCTATAGAGTGTTAATGTTTGCTCCATTTGATATCCCAGATATTAAAAGCAGTACTTAAATGTGTCCTTGCCTGGGCTAACAGAAGGCTACATAGGAGTATTTTTTAAGAAAACTTTTTAAAGGTTTACTGCATTTCTGGAGGTTGTTTTTCTTAGTCTATTATGTATTTTTATGTATTATTCTGTTCCCTTTCAAGTGTGTTTTGAAAAAGTTACTTGTGTGCAAGCTGAGACATGACGGATACTTAATAGCATTCAAATAAGACATTACCCTCTGTGTTTCAAATTCTGCTTTGGAAGAGGCACATAAAATACTTTCAGAAACAAACAATTTTTTTTCTTTTTATGTAACTTAGTTTTGTAAAATTAAAGTTAACAATATTCTGAAAACATACTGTTCCTGAGAGAGAAACATTTCACCACTGCTCTTAGAGTAGTAATTCACAGTGACAAAGGCAGCCAGTATATTTTGTTTGTTTAAAACTGTACATTCTGGGGGAGGACGGAAAAGCACAAAACACATTTTAAGTGCCTTGAAGTGTCTGTTGTACACAAGAGACTCAGAAACTAGAATGCATCTCTGAAGAGTAATCAGAATCTTTTTTCTTTGATAGTTCTTATCCAGAGTAGACCTTATAACCATGTACATCTACTCTTTTTTGAGTATTTAAATATTTAGAAAACAAAGACATAAGGTTGCATATTCAGAACTGATTAGAATGTATGATTTTAGATGTAAAGATTTCAGATGTCCATTCTAATATCCTCTTGTTCCTGGAGGATCCAGTTTCCAGAAAATAAATGACCTTAATATGATCTGTAACTGAGCACACCAAAATGAAGGTACCCAAGACATGAAAATGGAAGGGTAAAACTTCAAAACCTCAATTTCCAATTCCATCTTTCTCTCTGTGCTCCCACCTTACTTAGCATCTGGTGAAGTTCCTTCGGTGATGTCATGCTCAGGGAACAAGTCTCACTTATAAAAGGATTTTCTTTATTTTTCATAATTTAGCTGAACCAACACAAAACTGAATACTGTAAAGCAACAAAAATGATGTAACATCTTTCAGGTTTTTTCTGTGTTTACTAAATAAGGCTACTAAGCTCCCTTTAAAATAAATCAAAACAGAGAGTTGGTAGAGTGAGGGATCTGGCTCTTGAGGTCTACATGTACAGTAAATGTATTTACCATCATTTATTGCATGACATTTTAAACCTGACATTGGTCATTTATAGTGCAGTCAGTCCATAACACTTTACAAGTGGCTGGGCTTAAATTGCTACTTTGATACTGGTCAGAATCCTATGATTAAATAAGAATTTTGTAGATATTTATTTTACTTGAAGACAAAATGATCCACAGTTCATATTTTCCTGCAACCTCTGCATTAAATAAGCCTCAGTGTTTGAGCAGGCTTTAAAAAAAAATTCTTTAATCAACTTTTCATTTTTTTACTTTTCATCTATGATCACTTGAATAATCTCTATATATTTTTCTTTAGTAGAATAGAACTAGCATAACACTAAAAGTTAATTGGAGTATTAGGTAGTATACTTGAAACCATAATACATTTGCCAGGAAGAAATTAAGCTCCCTTATTGATTGTATCACACCAATATGTACCAAACTTATATGCCAAAGGGTACAGTAAAAGGGAACAAGGTTTTGTTTCTGTTTTATCATAATTTCTCCCTTGTCTAAGCTGTCTTTGCTAAATTTTCACTAACCAATAATGCTGAAAAAGTGGGCTTTCTAACAATGAGGTAAAACACTGAAAATGGGATCAAGGAACAGGCTTCAAACTGACCCTTACATAAAAGTAGGAAAGGGAAGGAAGGAAGGAGGGAAGGAAGGAAGGAAGGAAAACCTTGCTATGAAGAGCAATGAGTAAAATATTTTACACTCTATTTTTATCAGTACACAAAGACAAAAAATAAAAATAAAATAAAAATAAAAAATGCCTTCCAACAGTGCAATGGTTGAATGCATTTATGTAATATAAACAACATTATTCTTTGCTTTTTCTACACAGTCCTCTCTGGTCATGCTTTACATCCAGAATGTCCCAATGGAAGAAAGCAAACGACACCGGTCACTTCAGAGACAACTGAAGTAATAAAACACAACTTAACTCTGAACCACTTTTCATGACTGTCAGAGTTATCACGTTAATTGTTAAATAGGATTTTCTACAAATATACAACATATAAAAACTGTTAAATATATAACTTTAGGCTTTTCAAAATACATTTAATGATCTCTTTCAAACAAGTGTTACTTTTGTTTTCTCTTTAATTTGCTTTCTGGTGCTAAATGGTGTATCAGATGAGACATAGGCCACAGATGACCAAACATGCTCTTTGCAAATACCGTATTATCCAACTTTAACTATCAAAAATGGAACTGTAGAAGAGGCATGTTTAACTGGTTAAAACGGAAAATGATTTTAGTACGAGAAAGTCAATCTAAGTACAGAGGAATAAAGGTGCCGTGTAGACAGTTTGTGTTCTTTTTGTCCAAGTTTTTCAAACATAGGTCATTTTCTCTCAGGGCTCCGTTATGTTCTCTTGAACATGGCATTTCAAGAGCAGGTCTCTGAGTTAGTTTTTACTTCAGCTTTCCATAAAGACTTCTGCTGGACAACATTTCAGCTTTGTGAAAGCTGGAATCATGTCTTTGTGGAGACCTCCTTCAATTTAATGACATAACTCTGTTAAGAGTAAGATTGTGTCCACTTTAAAATAGATTTTGCTCTTTGGTCTATTGTAAATACGGAAAGTATAAGAAAATAAAAGCAATTCAGACAGTTTAGGGCACAAGAAGAGTTTCTCTTTTGCACCTCAGTGTCCTCCCATAGGCAAAACAGTCTTCTCTAAGGCTGATTGGGATGATACTCTTCATTGTAGCAGACTCTTCGGATTGAAACATGTAGGTAACAGCAAGTCCAGCAGTGGTGTATAACGCAGATGAAACGTTAACCATGAACTTTTTTGTATTGCTAATGCCCAAGCATATCTCTTTTTCTATATTCCTTAGTCCAGTGATCCTTAGAATGGCAGAACAAACTTTAGCTCATAATGCAGAGGAATTATGCTGTCATTCATGAGATACAGAGAAACAGACAGTTGAGTTGATGACATATAACGGATGATGATCAACAGCAGTGAAACTTGACTAAGTTAAGTAGCTCACAGAGAGCCTAAACCACTCCTACGAGGATTCTGTGTTGCTGCATTTGTCAGGAGACCTGTAAATCAATAAGAACAAATGAGTCAGTGTTTTAATTTACAATTCTGCTTATCTTTGTTGTCCATTATCATAAAATACACTGTACTGAGATTTTTCAAGGAGACAGTTAATGAATTAGAAGATATTTATTTTGCACAGCATTTTCCCTGAGGAAAAAAAATATGAAAAAGCCTATATTTTTATTATAAAAAGTTTATTCTTTAATAATTATTTGTAATAAATTATAACTTATAATAACTTCAATGCCATCTACTTTCTGCTAAGCTTCTTGAACATACTTTCTCATAAAAATCACAGAATGTTCTTTAACATACATTAAAGTTACAAATAACAATGTCTAATACACATGGTGATTAAGATTACTTTTAATTTTTATGTTTAGGATGTAATGAAAAATGGACATGTAAACCATGACCATATATTAAAAATGCAAAGATGTTTGTACTGGAGGCTTTTCTGCAGTTAAGTTTCCAAAGAGCACTGAGTGTGCCTAATTTAATCAATACTGCCCTCTAGCGATGCTATTACAAGTGCAAATTAATGTAAATAATGGCTATTAATAGTCAATTTAATCAGAAAATTGTTTTAGTTATGCACCAGGAAAAAAAAAATAAAACAACAAAACACAAGAGCATAAAAACGGGCAAAGTGCTGCCCAATAAACCTGTTGCAAAGAAAATTGAATGGAAGCAATATTTTGAAAGAGAAACAGAACCAAAATTCACACTACTAAAGAAATCAAGAGTACTGGAAGACAGCACAAACATAAACGAGAAAATAATGACTGATTTATACAACAAAGAGCCAGCTACTCATGCTCACCCATAATATGAGTTTAGAAATGGTTTAAAAAATACACAGATGCTGTATGCACCAAAATGTTGTGGGGTGTATTAAGAAAGCATGACTGTTACAAAATGCTGTTTGAATTTTCAAACACTATCTTCTGCTTTGGCATTGTTCTGTCTCCAAGTAGTCAGAACTGGTATTACTGATGGAAATACCATGCAAAACTCCAGAAAATACTGAACAGTGAATGTGAAAGAGCAAAACAAATACGAAAATCAAATTCAATTGGTATAAGCCATATATTAAATATTGCATTTTTAACCTAATCTTCAGAGCAGTACATGAAAGAAAAATCTGCCTCCAAACCAATTTAGTGACAGCTTGAAACATATGGATCTCTATATATATGCATGTAAAAAGAAAGAAAGAAAGAGAGAGAGAGAGAGAGAGGCAGATAGACAGATGAATACTTTCCTTACAAGGCATAAAGTGTATGTCATAGATTTCTGCTTTTGTCCTCTCACCTTTTCCAGGAAAAAACACCCCAGAAATCTTGCAAACAGCCTTTCCTTTTCGGACTAGTGATCAGATCTCCAAACCACATGGCCTCAGACAGGCTGAAGGCAAAAAACCTGGTTGATTATTGTGATATATTCCCCTTCTTAAATATATTTTCAGCAAGAGAAATTAAAGTTTTGCTTCTATTAATTGCCCTCTTTCCCCTTTAAACTCTTTCTTGGGCTTCCTGCTATGCCCCCTATTTTTCTTCCCATTAGAAAAGAACATAACTTTTAAGGTAGTAATACTTTTTAGGTTGCAAGACAGAAAGCAAACAATTTATGGTTTATTAAGTCTGAAAGTAAACTACTATGTGTTAAGAATTATCTTGACATAGATCCATCTTTCCTTTATTATGCTGGAATGTCCCACAGCTAAAAGCAACAGTGTAAACTGCTGATGGACTGTATGCTCAGTGTTTTCATAGTGTACTTTTCTACCATATTGGTTCCAGGATGAAGCGAGAATTCAGGTACAACATACATTCACAGATACCTGCTGCTTTGTCATTTTACAGGGATAAAAGCTTACTTCCTTCCTTGCTATCCCTGTCTCTGCTTTGAACACCCCTGCTGCATGAATATGGTATTAACATTTTAAAAGAGGACGAGAAGTAGGGAGAAAATTATGCACTTTAAAAATGCTGAGGAAGGGCATAGAGCAGGCTTGAAATAAAGTGATGACAGGAAGACAAACAGATCAGAGAACAGGAGGTGAATTTACAACTTTGGACAATGATAGGAGAAAATGAAATGAAAGGGGGGAAAATGCATAGGTTAGCCAGGGAAGTATAAACATCACTTTTTAATGAAGGCATGAAAAAGAAGTAAGTTAGGTAATAAGAATAACAGATAAAAAGGAGAGAGAAGATAAGAGACAGCATGACGAGTCCAGAGAAGAGGAAGAGAATGCACACCTACCCTCCCACCTCCTGTTTTTTCCCTTTCGTTCCTCATTACAGGTAAATTAATCACTCCCCAGAAAAACAGACAGATCAAATAAGAGAAAAGAGGGACTCCTAAAAAAAATAAAAAGGACTTGTTTACTATTTATAGTATTTATACTATTTATAGTAATAGTTCAATCCATAGAATAGAATCACAGAATCAGTTAGGTTGAAAAATACTTTTAAGTCCATCAAGTCCAACCCAGCACTGCCAAGTCCACCACTAAGCCATGTCCATAAGAACGACATATACACATCTTTTAAATACTTCCAGGGATGGTGATTCAATCACTTCCCTGAGTAGCCTCTTCCAAGGCTTGACAACCCTTTTAGTGAAGAAATTTTGACTAATATCCAATATCAACCTCCCCAGTGCAACTTGAGGCTGATTTCACTCATTCTGTCACTTGTTACTTGGGAAAACAGATTGACCCCCTTCTGGCTACAATCTCCTTTCAGAGCGATAAGGTGTCTCCTGAGCCTCCTTTTCTCCAGGCTAAACAACCTCAGCTCCCTCAGCCACTCCTCAAAAATCTTGTGCCCCGACCCTTCACCAGCTCTGTGCCCTTCTTTGGACATGCTCCAGCACCTTAATGTCTTTCTTGTAGTGAGGGGCCCAAAACTGAACACAGGATTTGAGGTGTGGTGTCACCAGTGCCAAGTATAGGGGGACAATCACTGCCCTGGTCCTGCTGACCACAGCAGGATTGTGGATACAAGCCAGAATTTTGGCTTTTCTGGCTACCTGGGCACATGCTGGCTCATATTCAGCTGCTATCAACCAGCACTCTCAGGTTCTTTTCTGCTGGGTCGTTTTCCATCCACTCTTCCCCTGTAGCATTGCATGGGGTTATTGTGACCCAAGTGCAGGACCCATCACTTCAACTTGTAGAACTTCCTATGCTTGTCCTTGACCCACTGATCCAGCCTGTCCAGAGCCCTCTGCAGAGTCTTTCTACTGTCCATCAGATAAACACTTCCAACCAACTTGGTGTCATCTGTGAACTGACTGAGGGTGCACTCAATCCCCTTGTCCAGATCATTGATTAAGATATTAAGCAGAACTGGCCCAAATACTGAGCCCTGGGGAACACCACTAGTGACTGTAAGCCAGCCAGATTTAATTCTATTCACCACCACTCTCTCAGCTCAGCCATCCAGTATTTTTTTATCCAGTGAGGGGGGCACCTATTAAAGCAGCCAATTTCTCCAGGAGGATGCTTTGGAAAACAGTGTCAAAGGCTTTACTAAAGTTCAGGTAGACAACATCCACAGCCTTTCCCTCACCCACTGAGTAAGTTGCCTTAGCATTAGATGAGGTTGGTCTAGCAGGTCAATGCCTTTCATAAGGTGCTGGCTGGGCCTGATCCCCTGGTTGTTCTGCATGTGCCACAGGACGACACTCAAGATGATCTGCTCCATGACCTTCTCTGGCACCAAGTCAGACTGAAAGGCCTGTGGTCTGCTCTCTGGAAGCCCAAGGTAGCAGTTCTGCTGGCCTCCATCTTTACTTCTCTAAGAATTGAAGACTTGAATCAAAATACATGAGAAGTACCACTTCCCTGACAGGCAAGTTTAAAGTATAATGGTGCTCTTGATGAGTGTTTGGCAGCAATTTTTAGAAAATTAATTAGGTCATGAGATTGCAATAATAACTATAAATTAAATAACTATTTACATAAAACAGCTTCAAAGTCTGGGAAATTTGTTTTCACATTGTTTTGGTTCTTTTTTTTCCCTTCACTTAGGATATCTGTAGCAGCACCAAATTAAAGAAAGCCTGGGTACCAATCCCATAGAACATTTTCTGTTCTGTTCATACACAGAACTCATGTCAGTTCTAGGTACCAATGCACACGGCTGTTTGTCACTGACTTCAGTGAAGTCAGAATTTCTTCCCAGTGCTTCAGACAGCAGGTTCTGCTTCCTTCGGAAGGAGCCAAATATTCAGGCTGTAAGTTTGAGTTTCTTCAAATTTGAGGTGCAGAACGGGCAACTAGTACCAGAGATTAAAATACTACTGTATGTTTTCTGACTGTTTACATGGTGGAAGCCCAAGCCCCTGTGTGCTCCACAGGAATCTGCTCAAGGGGAAAACAAATTTTCCTACTAATAATCCAAAGCATAAGAAACAATACAGTTCACATGACCATATATGTCTTACTGTTGTTCTTGGTGGCTTGAATACGTCCTAAGAGTGTTTGGCTTATTAGAGCAATTATAACACAGTCCACTTAATTTGTCTTACTCCGGAGGGGGTAGAATAACGGTCAGTTTATCTCCAACTGTGCCCTAATGGCATGTAAAATATTTCATTGGTCCGTTTTTATGGTCAAGAAGAAAGGAAAAAAAAGTTATGCAAGTCACCTTGAGAAGATAAGAATATATGATGCTTTGCTGACTTACACAGGCTTTCCACCAAAAGAAACCCCCACAAAACCCTCTCTTTCTTTCAGTGTAGTATCTAGGATTTAACTGAGTGACAAAAATGTTTGAATTTCTCATCACAAATCAGAAAGTTGAGCCAGGCTTACTGGAAGTGGCAAATATTTTCAGAGTTAGGATTGAGTTTCAAGTATGTCTGTCCTGACCTTTTACTTTATATGGAATCCACATAAATGCTAACAATTCCATGTCAAGCCTGATAAAACTTCAGCAGTTTCATCTGTTTTTCACTCTGTGTTTCTAGAATAAAAATAAAAGTGCACCAAGTTGTCATTTTTGCTACAGTAGCCAAGTGCTCTTAGATGACTACCTGTTGCAGTCACACTGGCACTCTGAACTACCTATCATGTTTCCAGAACTGATTTCTGGAAATTTTCTGGAAACCTACAAAGTGATTGGTCATAGAAAAGATGTTTCAGTGTTGTTTAACAGATAAACTACTTGTCTAAATTGTGTGTTTTACACTTTCAACTGCAGTCTTATGCCTCTGCGAGTCTTAGGGCTCTGCACGGCATCCATCAGTGCAAACGGCTTTTTTTTGTTTGGGTTCTTTTTGACAAAGATAATTCACAGAGATGGATGCGGGTTGAACCAGTCTCTGACTCACAAATCTACTCATAATAGAAACGGTTCCAAACCTTTTACCAACTGACTTCAAGTCACATAAACAGCATGTCCTTCCCCTCTGCTTCTGTGGCTCTTAGTTCTAGGTCCCTAAACAACTAAGCATGTATGATGCAGAAAGAAAGATGTAAAAGCATTAAAATGCCCAAGGAAAACCTTACACTGCCTTGCAAGATACCTCCTGCTTTATGGAAATAAAAATGTAAATTTCTGGTGATGATCCAAGGAGTAGCAATGACCTGTTGCATTCATGAGAACTCCCATATTCCCTCCTGAAAATTTATTTTGTTTTCCTCCCTTCTTCTCCCTTTCTCCATGCTGTTCATATATGCAAACTGAATTGCTTAGTCTTCAGAAAAAAAAGACAATCTAACTCTAAAGTATCTGCAGCTATTAGGAATAAGAAAAAAAAAAAACCCATGAAAGCTACCCTACTTAATTCTGTATTCTGTCTCATTGAGCTAGCCACAGGAAGCACAATTTCAAACCACAGTATCTGCAGAACTAGGAGTTATAAGATTGGACAAATTCAGTGTCTGTGCTTCTGGGTGAATATTTATAAAAAGAAGTCTAATGTGTTAGGTAGTGTATATGCAGGTATATTTTCATGTGCTACATTCCAACAAAGTAGCATGCCTGAGTTACAGATAGCAGAATCCCATTATCAGCCACCTTCAAAAAGAATATGCCTTTTCTTTTAACACCCATTGTTTGTTTCTTTTCACACCCACTATTCAAACCAGACACAGAAAGAAGTGTTTATTCCAAATCTGAGATTCTTTGCAGATTATTTTTTCCCAATAATTGTTTTAATATCAATCTGTCTTGGAAAAAACCCCCAAAAGTCTCATTTTCCCTTAAATAACACTTCTAGTCCTATCTTCTCAACTTCCCCAGACCATCTGCCAGGACTATCATCCTGATCATTAATTTCCTTTTCCATTAAAATCCTTTTTGTCTCATATTACCTTTTTTTTTTAACTTACAAGATCTTTTAATACATTCGGTCAGATCACACACTCCTTCCTTCTTCTGAATTGCCTATTACTTCATAAGCAATAGCAGTGAAGAAAATGGGACTGTTGTCATAATTAGATAATCCTTACAATGACTCAAAATGTTAGAACCATATGTTGCAATGCAGCTGCAATACATTTGAACCCAGGTCATGCAGGTAAGCCTTGTTTAAGAGCTCAGCCTTAGGCGTGTATAATAACACCAGCTTGCTTTGCAGCATCTGAGAATATGCTAAAGAAAAGCAATGGAGGTGGCAGAATCACAGACTCATTTAGGTTGGAAAAGACTCTTCACCAGCTCCGTGCCCTTCTCTGGACACTCTCCAGCACCTCAATGTCTTTCTTGTTGTGAGGGGCCCAAAACTGAACACAAGATTCAAGCTGTGGCCTCACCAGTGCAGGGTACAGGGGGACAATCACTGCCCTGGTCCTGCTCGCCACACTATTTCTGATACAGGCCAGGACTCCACTGGCCTTCTTGACCACATGGGCACATGCTGGCTCATGTTCAGCTGGCTGTCAACCAGCACCCCAGGTCAACATTGGTCCAGAAGAGAAAGACAGCAGCAAGAATATCTGTCCCCAGAACATTCAAAGCCCTTGGACACAAAGGTGATCATGGGAGATTTTTGCTCAGAGTAGCATTTAAAGCTGTTGTGGATAACAAAAGAGCAAGGCAGGTCTCATTCTGCCCCCCGTGAAAGTCTAAAATCAGCTCCTTCAAGCAACATGGGTGGAAAGAGGGAAAGATGAAGAGGATCACTCATCTTATAAAGCACAAAAATGCAAGCAGTGCATTTTCATCTCTCATGTGCTGGCTAAAATACTAAATACCCTTAAAATAACTCCAGCTAAAGACCTTGAGAAAGTAACTCAATTTTATCTGATTTCTTTCTGCTCTTTTAAAATGGTTACAGGTGTGTACATATGAAGGTTGGTAGCAAATAAAAGTAAGAAAGATTTGTAACTGGCTGACTGACTTCTCTGTCACCCTTTTAATCTTCAAATAAAAAGCAACTGCAATAATTTTCATGGTTTCAAACATGATTGAAAGTGTCTAAGAATAGCCATGGGCTTTCCTCAGGATACTGAAAAAATAACCTGAGTTTACCATTTCCAACACTTTTCTCTGAGGTAGGAGACAGGTTCAGATTAAATCACCAATGTATCTAAGAGTCTAATTTTTGTTAAAATACAATAACTTAATTTATACTGAATTCTGAATATTCATACCTATATACCTATATTCAAAGCATACTCTTCATAGCCTAACAAATCTTAACAGAGATATCATCTTAATTACATTAAAGCTTCTTGTGAAAAAAGTTATTTAAATACTTCTGTGTGGTAATAAATCTATTAAATGCAATGATCTTCCATAAAATAATGCTTGTATTGACACAATAGAAGAGTATTTCATTAAGAGTGTGATGTGACTTTACATAAAGTTTAAAAAATAATCTTGTCTATAGTTAAAGTCTACTAGTCTACATCATGGAAAAAAAAGGAAAAAAATCTGGAAAAGGGCATCAGTCCGCACTGAAGTCCACACACAAATAAAAGAATTACTTTTTTTTTTTTTAATTAAAAGGAGAATATTGTTCAGTGACATCTGGGAGTACCAGCTGATTGACAGGTAGTTGGGCTGAAGCAAGGTTAGTCTCATATTCATTAAAAACTGGAACAGTGCTTTACTAAGTCTGGTTGTGACAATAGTTGAATACATCAAAAAGGCAATACGCATTTAAAGGGAATATTTAGGATATTTCACCTATTAAAAGAGCTAATTCTGTCTTTAAAAGCATGAGCATTTAAAAGCATCTAAACTGGAAGTTCAACTTCTAGTGAAGGAACTGCATAGTCAATGTTCACCAGTGAGATACTTTGTCTGCTTTATGCACTCCATTTGACAATTGATTGTTAAGGAAAGCAGTCATGTTTCACATCATTCCAGAAAGCAATGTAGCACTGTAAATGGCTTCTAGGAAGCAATCTTCATAAATATATTGTGTATGGGAAATAAATTTTAGTATTTGGAGTTACTCTGCTTAGCCTTTGTCTAGGACTTGAGGAGAAAGTAGTAAATGGACAACTATGGGGAATCAGAGTAGAGGAGGAACATATGTACGTCAGGTAAGAAGAATGCAGGAGGGTTTTTATTCTCTCAGAGATGTGTTTGAAAACAAAAGCAAGACATTTTTCCGTAGAAATAACACACAGACATCCACTGCAAGCAAAAAAGCAAGTGTGGTCTTCAACACAGCTCACATATAGGTAGACATGTAAACAGAAGAAAGTCTACTACTGCTCTTAGTGGTTACATGCTCTGCAAAGGGAAAATCCTCTGAAGGTAAAATTTGCTATAAAAACAGAATTCTTAGACAGTCCTCTAATATGTACATGGAAAACAACATAACCATGTAATAGCACAAATAAGTTCAGTTTTTAAAACCTTGATCCTATTCACTTTCAGTGTAAGCCCAAGAAGTCCTAGACTAACAGATTGCTACATCCTTGTTAACAGGTTTATGAGATTTAGTTCCTGGCCCTAAAGACACTTTCTAAAATGAGAAGAATCTTTCCCTAAAACACTTCACCACGGAAACAGCGAGGTTCTTCAGGAAAGTGAAATGGATATTCTTCAAAAAGTCAACTATCATCTTATATCAGATTAAACCAAAGGTTTTCTAAAGATCCTTCAATCCATCATTCAATCACAAACATCCTGAAAGGACAATGTAAAATGCAGTGACCTAACACAGTGTTTTCTTCACAATTTGAGGAGGGAGAGGATATTTCTTGACAGGGTAAGGGGAAGATTGACAGATGTAGGGGACTGTGCATACAGCAACATATCTTGATCCTCTGTTTAATGACAATGTATCCATACACCTTACAAACATTCAAGTCCTAGTGTTCACTCCAGGAAATATTTATGTTTGTTTTGTGTTATACTCTTATAATCCCAGGTAAAATATGCTTTTGCACACCTATGCTCATCCTCCAGGTTTAAGTTGTGCATGACTTTGGCAAAGCTGGGAAGAAGAACGAGACAGGGAATTTAAGGATCATTATCCCAAACTAGCCAATTAAAACAATTTGAATCCCCTCGAATAATGCATTTAGGCATAGCAGACACCTAAATGCATTTTACCATGTAGCATTCTGATTAAGAGTGCAAATATATTTAAACTTAACACAGATTAGGGATGCAGTGTGTCACAAACAACCAGTGTTTCAATGACTACTGAGGCAGAGTGCTCTGTGCACTGTGCAGCATATTGGATCAAAATTCTTTGGCAATATCACCATTACTCTCCCTACCCTGTTTCTGTGCTATTTTGGCAAGTGGTTCTGTGGTGATCAGATTTCTGCAGTAGTCTGAAAACAAACAACAAAAGAGGAAAAATAAACTGTGGCAAACTTCAAGGAATTTTCTGTAATTTGCAATAAATTTGTACAGACAAAAGACAGAACTATATAAAAGCAGCTACGATAGAACTTTTGGGGAGGAGGAGAGAAAATAAATCTTATCTTCTCTCAAAGATATCAATCTCATGTGCCTCTCCTAGAGGTGGGGTGAATCTCCTACCTTCTTAAACCTTTCTCAACCAGATTTTAGAGATGCCTAATGCAGTTTCTCTTCCATGACAGCCCTTCAACTCCCCACTATTACAGTCTCCTTTGGTCAAATTCAGAGATTATGAAACCTGAATGTAGGTATTATATGTGATGATTGCAATCTCAGTCAGGATCAATAAAATCTAGAGCTCAATTCAACCTAAGCATTGATGCTAAGTGCCTGTTGGACATGCTTGGGTATCTCTCTTTGTCTACAGACGCTACTTAAAAAGCCCTTGTTGTGCTCCTGAATATATCTTAAGCTCCTGGAACATCTAGGCTGCCCTGGACACATGAGTTAAGGGAACTGAATTCTGCCCTTACTCTCTTTTCTCAAGCTGAAAAGTTCCAAGCAGCTCCTGATTGTGGCTCAGTGGACCTCATTTAGTCATGAGTGATCCACTGCACATGCATCAGTGCCCAAACCATGTCCTTGTGACTGAGCACTTCGTCTGGGTTGAATGATGGAGATGATAGGCAAAAAGAGTAAGATAATAATCATGATCAGTCTCTGTGCTTCAGAAGCAAGTGATCATGGTTCAGTTAGTCAACACTACAAGACAGACCATGAAACTTCCGTGTGGGTCCATCCTTAAGAAAGAAATGTCATTGCAATGATCACACAGAATCAGGAGGATGGGATCACAGACAAGTGTCTTATTACACTAGGCACAAGTATTATACGAGCTGTCAGTTTCTCTCTTAAAAACATTTATCTGACCTTTGTTATCTTCCAAGCTTGTTTTCACTTTGAAAGAATGACAAATATTAACATCAGACCCTAGGAATATTTCAAAAGTGATTGAGCTACTTGTGAGAGACTTCTGGGTTAAATCAGAATAAAGTGCTTGTTCCAATCATAGGTGTGGAATGGACCTTGCTGGTTCATAAAAGTTATGAGTTATCAGTTACTCAGATGAAATGTAATGAACCTGAGAAGGAAATAAGCTTCAGGTGAAGACAGGAATCAAGCTATAGTATTGACAATGTCATTAGTGAATCCATTTTAGTGAATCACACTGTTCCTGTGCTGGTCATCACAGTACCATTTTGGTGTTCATAATCTAATGCAACAAACCAACTTCAGGAACCACTAACATGAAATTTATTTTTAATACAATATTTTATGCTTTAGGACTTTAGTCCTTTCATTATGGTAAGATTTTTGCTGCTGAGGATTCACAGATTTCTTTTTCTTATCATAGTTTTTCTCAGATTTGAAAAAAAAATATAGAAGAGATCTGAAAGAGTTCAGCTGCTGGCAGTATCAAGCCCTTGGTTCCTCTGGTATGTCTGGGTTTGTGAGGAGGAGGTTCTCAAGACAGAAGGAAGAGATATCACCATGTTTTAGCAGCTACAAGAAAGTACATCAAAGTTAAGGGGATAGGTCCTAAAATATTAACTATAATCCAGATGGCCTGCGTGGGTGAATCTTGAGAATGTTTAATGAGAAATCACACAAAACTCAGATGCTATAGAAACAAGAGACAAAACAGAAAAAGAGGAAAATGTATTACTGACTCTGCCAGACATGCTAGGCAACATTTCATAAATATCAGATGGAAGAAGTCATGATCAATCTTTCCATTGAGGTCAGGAATTACATGCCATATAGAACAGGACTAATGCACAAACGACATCGTATGGTTTGAATTTCTCCTGTCAGAAGGATACTTGTATATTCTCCTCATAATAGGTCCTGGCTTAGGCTAAGAGTTTCTTGGATGTCAGTGTATCAAGGTTAATTAGCAAGGAGTAGTTTCTCTGACACTGGCCGTTTTTCACTAATTAATCAGAAATGGAAAAAAAAAACCTTTTTTTTTTTTTCCCAAGTAGAAGCAGAAATCTGGTCTGTGTAGGAGACAATGTGGGTGTGTTCCACAGATTCTGCAAGATTCACAGGGACCACTGTGGGAATGACAACATAGGCAGGAACGTAGTATTGAAAGACAGCCTTGCAAGGTAAAAGCATAAAATTTGTCCCAGAAGTCACATCTGTTTGGAAAGCTTAGCTGCAACTCTCTTCTATACACCATTGATAACTCTGATCATAAAATCTTTTATCACTGCTAGACTCAATAGGTACAAGAACTGTCAAAAATTATTTTGAATAATTTTGCTTAAGAAGAAAATGGTATTTCAAAAAGTTAAACTTCCATTTTAAAGTCAGATAATTCATTTTTCCTTTTGCATTCCAGATGTAGTAATAGGTAATGAGATATGTTATTATGAGTATATAATATCAATTTTGATATTTATTACTTAAATAATTAGCATCATTTGTTAGTAAGAATTAACTGGGATATCTTATTTTCACAGTGGTATTGAGCTGTGGTGAAAAGTAGACAATACTTCCAACAGAAAAAAAACCCTGGGCTGCAAATATCATCCTATTGACCTCTGGGCATTTAAAAGCCTAACTTACAATTTTGTTGGTCAAGGAGACTTCCTGGAAAACAGACATTTTGAGGTGGGAATACAGTATTTTCCCACATACTGCAACTAGCTTTTTCATGTGCCTTCATGTCAAATGCTCTAAAAATGTATAGCCTGATAGTATTTGAGGAAAAAAATACAATTGCCTTAATTATGTAAATGAAATTAAACCTCATATTTTGGAAGGACCAGTGTCTTCCCACTGATGATGGGGAAGGCTAACAGCAACTCTTCTCTGAAGTCATGTAACTGGTAAATGCCTCATAAAGAAAATGAATCTGGATGTCACAAATTATTTCTTTGATATTTTAAAAATCGTGTTCCTTGGTTTTGATTTTTGTTGGTTTAAAAAAAATAACAAACACACACCAAAAAGCCACAAAAAAACCTCCAACTGCATACTGTGCAACTTCTAAAGATAAGATGACATTTTCATCTTCCCAGCAAAAATTATTTCAAGCTAAGATATTAACAAGAAAACAGCTGCCTTTCTAATTAGTACATTTGATGCTTAGCTTCTTTTCATTACAGCACAGATAGGGAACACTTTGATCTAAATGTTTTAATCAGTTTTAAGTAGCATGAGGCCCCAATAATTTAAAAATTATAATACATATATGTATATACACATTTATATGTATATAAATATATATGCATATATAGATATAATAATTTTAATGTGCACCTAAAAATTGATTGGATCAATACATCCTCTTATAACACATCAGTAGGAATTAAGCACATTATAATTGCCATGGATAGGCCATAAAACACTGCCACAAGTGTAATGAAAATGAGAAACACTGTGATAGAATTGAAGCTTCTTTTGGGTTCTGAAAGTAAAAATATTAAAATACTTAAATATCAAAAAGAGGTGAAAATTCCAAGTTTTAACAAATACCATCAGTTGTTCATCTGACTGTTTGTTGATTTGACATTTGGGACAGAAGAATTTGAAATTATTCCTGAATGTCCTCCCTTTCCTTTTAAAAACTCCATATCAGCACACCATCTGACTAAAAGGTAGGGGTCAGGAGGGTTTACTTTTTTACAATATATGCACTATCAAGTCTTTAAACTTATTCTGATAAAGTATGCTTAATTAACCAGTGGTACTTGTTCTTCATACAGACTTTCAAAATGCATAAGAGCTGTATCAATGTGTAATAGAAGACCTTTTCACCATGATTTTCTATTTAAAAGTGCACTTATGTTGATATTTCATTACACTAGTGTTCTTCTATAAATAGCAGAGTATCTGCATATTCCCCCAATGAGCTCAGCTCCTGGGAATTTTCGTTCAAAATCTGGCATGATTGTAAGCCAGAGCTCTGACATCTGGAACACTTTGGGCTACCTCCAAATGGAGAAAAAACAAAGAAAATCAGTATTTCCAGGGGCCATCTTTCTCAAAGATGGCCCAACCAACCTTGGCTGAACACATATAAACTGAAATTGAGCACCTTGCCATCAAAATTAACAGAGTGACTTGAAAATGATCCTATCATTCCTAGCAATGACACTGATTTGCTCACTTTTGAGATATACAGTTGTCTGATAGGCCAAAACTACACAAACAGTATTTGGACAAAATTGACATGAATTATAAGTAGACAGAATTCAGAAGCTATAGATTCAGATCTTTATTAATGTCAGTGAAGAGATAAATACATTTTAATTTAAAGCCTCATATATTGTTTGATCAGAAATTAGTGCCAAGATTCATCAAAAGCTGTCAATTGCCATTTGTTGTGCTAATTCAAGACATTCATGTACTTATATTTAAGTATACTTTTTTGTTTTTCAGCAATCCTGCTAATTCTCCTGAGACCATTATAACTGGCGTATTTCCCAGACATCTCTGTAAAGGATATTTGGCTCATAGAAAATATAACGGATAGTGTCCTAAAGTGAAAAGTGTGGTAGAACACTTCTGTCTGTCAAGTTTGTGAGTTAAGGGAAAGAAGTGTTCCAATCTCAAGATACGAAAGGTAAACTGAACTCTTGGCTAAGTCCTCAAAGCTTAAAAAAAGACAAGGAAAAAAAAAAGCTCCTTGGTCCTTTTGCCAAAAAAATAATTATTTATTGTTGATTAAATCCCTTCTTTTTATTATATATAATATAATTTATGACTGGTCAACTGTACAGACAAAGACTGTAGTTCTCACAATTCAGTTCCTAGTGCAAATAGGAGACAGACTCTGATGTAATATCTAAAGCATCAGCTAACAGCCATACTTTACCTTAAACATAGTTCACAGCTGCCACCCAGAAACTGAGAAGAAAGTTATTCCCTGGGATTCTGAAGACAGGACAAGATGTATATATCTGTAACACTTTCAGTCACAGAAAGAGATAAGAGGACTAAGGATATAGTTAGGTGCAGTATCTGAAAGCAGTATGGC
Organism: Edolisoma coerulescens; assembly: GCA_013397115.1. Classification (NCBI taxonomy): domain Eukaryota; kingdom Metazoa; phylum Chordata; class Aves; order Passeriformes; family Campephagidae; genus Edolisoma; species Edolisoma coerulescens. The sequence goes on along the minus strand of VWZW01004863.1, from coordinate 687,739 downwards.
TGTTAGCACAGCAGAGTTATTAAATTTTACAACATCAGAGAAGCACTTAGCTGAATTGTATGAATCTGCAGGTTCTGGTTACTGTCTCAAAGCGCAATATCACCCTGTTCACAGATTCAGGGTTTTTTAATCAGATGATGAGTAAAGAACTACTCAAGTAGGTTTTTTTCTTGTTTTTCTTTCTACTTTTTTTTCTTTTTTTCCCTAAAGAATCATTCAAAAGAATGTCCTCTTTGCTAGGTTGCAGTTCCAAATTCTGTCCCCTCCTTCCAATGTTCCTGGCTGCACAGTGGTACACCTACAACAAGAAAGATTCAGTGTTCATTTTCTTACCTTATCTCTACACTAGAGACAAAGTAGATTTAAATTCCTACACTGAAAAGAGAAGAGAACACGAGTTTCTTGCCTCATCAGTAATTATTTTTCATTAGGTCTAACCGCTAAGTCTATGGGTTCAATTCATTAACCCCAGCATGCCATGTTTAGATGCCTCAGTGTATTGAGTGCTGACGGCCCTCGTCAGGCTCCAGTGATCATGGATACCTGCCTATATTTCTTCACCGAGTACTGTATCTCCTAGTAGGGAAGCAGGGTGGCAGCTGTGGGAACTACCTTACATAGGAATAAATCGCAGCAGATGAGCCACTTCCTTGAAAAAAATCAATCTTCTACAATCTTCTGCCTTACAGGTATTATGTGACAAAAGTCTGCACAGGGAGAAGTAGAGCGGAATACCTGACTTCTGATAAATTGACTCACTAGAAGTTTGGACAGCCCCAAACCTCAGAGGTTCCCAGAACTATTAGTCCCCAGGCAGCTAACTTGCAAAACAACACTCAGACTCCATGAAACCTCTGACAGATTGGGTCCTGGCTTTGACTTTGAGTCCTCTGTGGTATTGTTACAAAAACGTGGCTGGTGCATTCTTCTCCTATTCTAGATTTTGAGGAAAAGACAATTGGATCCAGTGCTTTGTGCAGAAGCCCAGAGTACCAATATGCACGGGCTTAGTCTCAGTTCAGAATTAAGTGAGGGAATGTGCGCTTAGTGGATATTGAACACGCTTAACCTCAAGACAGCACTAAATTGCTCCTTTTTGCCACAGTAGCCAGACCTCGGGGTGTATGCAGAAATAAAATTATATGCCTCTGAGCAACTTTACTGGGAAAACATATGTTGTTTGTAAAATGACAAGGACAAAGATACTAGGCAGAACATGTATCGAACACCATCTTGGATTTAAGACTCATCAATAAAACAGGAACAGCATAAACACAAATATATTGCACTAGAGTATTCAAGTAGAACATAGTTCCATTCGAGAGAGACTATTTCCCGGTATGCTGTCTCTGATAATCAGTTAACATTTGTGCCTTAATCACCACACCAAACGTATTGACAACCATTTTTGAGCTCAAATTTCACCTCGCTGTTAGAAAACACCTCAGTATCAAAAATAGGCAATATTCCTCAGGAATTATCAAAAAGAAGTCAGAGTGGATAAAATTGAATGCGTTCTGGCCCCCATGGGCTTTAAATTGCTTTTGAAAATGATCGTGGACATTTTGAATGCTTTGGCATAACAGAACACTTACTCAGTAAATACCACTCAGGGGCCTTCCAGTGCAAATATGATATACAGCATCACGCAATTCAAGAAGAACGAATGTCTACTCCAGGGACAAGGAATACTGACAGACTTTCTCATGATGAGGGAGCAGATATCCTACTGCACATCTTTTCTTCCTCATCATACACCAGTCTCACTCTCCATGTTGTCTTTGAAGGACATCTCCACCAAAGATGTTTCTCACAAAGAATTTATTCTGAAGGACACCTAGCGTTCTTTTCTCAACAAACTTAAGTTGCTTTGGAATTGCTGTAGGACATAGAGCAGAAATCAGCAAAGCCACTTTGCAGATGTTTTTTGTAACAAGGCTGCACTGTAGGCATGCTGAACTACAGTCAGACCTTCCCTTAGAGCTCAGCCAGATGCTCTCAACAAGCTCTAGAAGATGTTCTAGAAACACTGATATGTGACACCAAAAGTGACAGAAACTTTCATAAATGTATCAAACTGTCTGAGGACTGCACTAATGCATACTCTGTAATATTGCTAGTATGATCCTGATTTTTTTAGATCTAAAAATATTAATTTTTTTTACTATTTTTTTTGTGTATTACCTGTATTTATGAAAAATTAATACTTGAAAGTACAAAGGAAAGGGAGAATAAAAAGAAGTGCTGGCAATTTCTTGTTCCATCTTTTCAAACAAATATATTTTAAAATTTCCCAACGTCTACTTCTTTCCACTGAACTGGGTGTAGCATCTAAAATCTTATTTTGCAATGCAATATCAACCAACAATGGGCTATACTGCACAAAAGGAGGTGAGTATTGTTCTGTCTCATACAGCTGCCTGAAGTAAAGTACTGCCTGTCTGTGGTCCACCCCAGGGACACAAGGAGGAATTCATGTGTGGCATAGCTCTTCTTACAGCTCCTCCCAGCTTCACCCAGCTTCCCCTCTCACTGAGGCCTATCTCATATTATGACACAGTCAATCCACAATTTATTTTTAATGCTAATTTGGGCCCAGTAGTGCCCATCAGTTTATTGCCCATAAAGTGTATCAAATATTCCCACTCAACAGGACAGATAGGAGATGACTGAGAAACTTATGACCCTGAAAAACACCCTCACTCCAGCCACTGCATCAGCACCTAGCTGGTTCCAGGGAAGCAAATGGAAATCATGTAACTCCTCATGAAAAATTAAAGTCATAAAAGATGCATGACTGACTGACCATTAAGACAAGCTTAGACAATCTCAAAAAGGAAAAAAGACCAAATTTAAAACCTACTCTCATGCTTTAAAAACCTATTATCTTAGTTTCAGAGGCACACTAATCCATTTATTTTCCTCTTGGAAAGAAGGAAGGTGAAATGTAAGGCTTTTTTTTCTTGTGGGTGAGTAGCTACCAAGGGCAGCAGATGCACCAAAGATGTCCTAGTGGTTTTGAATATGGTGGGGGTCGGTCTCTTCTCCCAAATAACAGGGATGACAGGATGAGATGAAATGGCTTTAAGTTCCATCAGGAGAGATTTATATTGGACATTGGGAAAAATTTCTTCACCAGATGGATTGTCAGGCATTGGAAGAGGCTGCTCAGGGAAGTGGTTCAGTCACCAGTTCTGGAAGCATTTAAAATATGTGTAGATGTAGCACTTAAAGACATGGTTTAGTGGTGGACTTGGCAGTTCTGGGTTATGGCTGGACTCAAAGATCTTTTTTAGCTTAAATGATTCTGTGTTTCTATGATCCCTGATGATCATCAGAATAACTTCGGCCAAACTTCCTTACTCCTAATTAAAAATCAGCCACACCTTCAGCTGTGGGAAAATGTAAATGGGATGCGATCGCATCCAGGGAAGATGTGGTTGTCCACCGGTTCTTGTATAGTGAGGAGCTGTGTGTTGAACTTTCTAATCATGTCTGAAGTTTTGTTGATCCTGACTTTGGCTGTAAATGAGGAAAGGTTCTGTGCAAACATGTTGTCGTGTTCTGTTCATTGTAGGATCCAGATCTGCAAAACCTTCTACTGACAGAGGAGTATACACAATTTTGACACCAGTAAAAATCATGAAAGTGACCTAAGGATATGTCTATATTAAAAAATTTTTAGTATCCACAAACAATGGCTACAGTGCCTATTATCACTAGTGTTAATTGAAAATTCAGGAAAAATCTATTAAAAATATTCCTTTTAAAAACCAATTTTATTGAAAAAATGCATTCATTCTATAAAATAAGCTTTCCAAATGTTCTTCTTATACAGTGTCTTTCTCAAACTTTCATGTTATCTGGATTTAATTTTGGTTTCTATCTTAGACAAGGATCATCCCCACTCATTCTTGGGTATTTTTTCTGGCAGAATTAAAAAACTTATTGTGAGTTATATTTTTGGCATTCTTAGTGATGGTATCAGCATGACATTTTTCAGTCACTTTGGACAAGAGCTGTGAAGCTTATAATGTATTTCCATTGCACTGTGTACTCATGACCTAAACAGAAAAATTCAGTTTCCATTCAAAAGGCAAAATTTTTGAACTTTCCAAAGCATTGGGACTATATACACACATCATATTCAAGTTTGAATGCAAAAGTAATTATTTTATTTGAGTAACTTTTTTGGTGTTCCTGATATGTTGAGAAAACACTCCAAAAAATTTATCTTCACAAATCTAAACAACATTAGCATAAAATAAATTCTTTTCTCTACATCAGTTGATTTCATCTCTCTTCATTGCTTCTTTCTTCTGCTTTGTCGCACAAGTGGAACAGTGAGATAAATCAACCATTTATTTGCTTTATTGCATAAATCTCAGAGCAATAAAACAGAATTGATCACATAAAGAAGTTTAAGATGGTTTTCAGTGAATCCTTGAGACATTGTAAATTAATCATGCAAGCTGATATTGTATTTCCTAAGGGAAATATATTTTAATAGATCTTTTCCAAACATTTTCCTCCTTTAATACATTTATAAATATTGTTAGTACTCTTATTTTTTTCTAAGATGATTAAACCATTATTTTTCCCTAACCTTGTGTGTCGAAACACAAGTCAAGAAAATCTCTTCATTACTTATAAAAATATGCAACAAAATAACTGGGAAATTTAAAATGAAGGTATGTATGTATCTTCACCAGCAATAATGTATTCCTAACCTTTGTTTAGACCAAAATAGATGACACTGCAAGAGGATCCATAAAAATGGAAAGCCACACTACACGTAGCATGTAATGTTAGCCTAAGATAAGTTCTAAAAAAATGAAAGAAAATTCAACTAGTTACTTCATCCTTTGCATTACTTGATACTGTCCATAATATAGTATTTTAAATCATTAAAAATTTATTTCAATAATTTCAGAGCCACTTGATTTATACTACTAAAAAAGTATAGTTTAAATTCCCATTTGGAAAGTACAGATTAATGATTTTATGTTCAAAAACTTAATTTAAAACAGGACTGCTACTAACACAAATAGCTGCTGTGTGAATGTTGTCAGTACACGATCGTCTTCATTGTCATGTCCCCCTTTTTCAGGGACCTGAACTGTGAAAGTGCAGTCTCTGCTTGCTCTTGAGATCCTGTACTAATTTTTTCCAATGTCTACTGACTTGTGCAAATCATAATAATTTTGTTCTAAGATAGTCTCTACCATTCTGAGAAAACTGAAGCAAAGCAAGAACTTTTTTGTACTTGTCCCCACAATGGAAATTGACATCAACAAAAGGAGAGAACTGAGTTAAACTATGACTGGAAATGAAAGCACTTTCCCTATCCCCAGTCTTAAACAAACTGCTAAATCTGACTAGTTTATTATGGAAATGCAGGATTAAAACATCTGAAACCAGTGATAGACAAGGCAACATTCATTCCTTTAATAATCCAAACATAAGTGATGGTTTTAGTTTGCTCTAAGACTGATAGTTCTACAGTGAGAACCTGCATGGCTCCTGATCATCAGCCCTTAAAAAGAAGTCTTGTGATCGTGGTTGTTGTTGTTGTTATTATTATTATTGTTGTTGATGATGATGATGATAATAATACTAATAATATCATCAATAATATTATTTACCTTTCTGGCAAACAGCTGGCTGGCGAATCTGTGTTGAAACACAACATTGTCACATAGTCAAAGACATCATGAGGCTGATTCACCAGAAAGTGGTTTATGTGAATGGAAATCATGCATTATTTTTGGCATGGACCAAGGCCAGCAAACTTTATATCTGAGTTAGAGTACAAACTAAGGGCTACTTGTGACCAGTGAAATTGATAGGGTGAAACCTAAGACATTTTTGAGACCAACAAGTAACAGCATGGAAAGCAGCATTGCACTTTGCTGCACAGGGTAGATGTTGCCAGCAGGATTTCCATGGGATCTTGTAACAAAAACATTATGCTTCCATAATGTAATTTGGTTTTCAGTGTTATTGAAAGAAAATCCAAACAGATTAGGGGCATGGCAAATGTTTGTTGCAGTATTTTGCCTTGTTACCATAATTTGAAGTGACTGATCCCTCACCATCTTCAGACAAAAGAGGGCACATGTAAAATAAAACAAAAGGATGAAACAGGGCAATTGACTGCAATAGTAAAGCCAGTGTTAATCTGCTAACTCTTTCACTTCGATTAGTAGACTTTCCAGATATAGAAATAAAGGTGTGGTTTCATTATACTCTATGCTATAGATCAGTCGTAGTCTATTCAATTCTTCTCGTGCTTTCTTGCACCATACACAGTTGCTTATCCACTTGTTTCAAATCTAATTATGGTGCAATCAAAGAAGGAAGTGGAACAGTTCAATGATCTGATAGAAAATTAACTCATTAAAAAAAAGGGGAAAAAGACTTTCTGTCAGAGCAGTGAGCTCAACTGATTTATGCACACAATTGCGAGTTGCAAGAAATGGACATGAATTTCCAGCCAGGCCTAGAAGAGCCTCCTTTTTAAGGGTAATGTACAGCTGTACTGAATCAGGTGCAATCTCACAGTAAGTCCTGAGAAAGATAAATACAAGGGTAATGACTGGATGTAATATGACAGGAAAACTTAGTGATTAGAAATGGTTTATCTTGAAGCTTTAACATAAGCAAAATATAATGATTGCTTTCTATTGAGACTTTGAATATACAGGACTCCAAGTAGACCGTTTTATCAGGTCTGCACGTTTCCCATATTCGAATTGGCCTAAGAACCATAAGCTTAAGCAGAAGGTTACTATATTTGAAGTATTTATCGCATGATTTAAAACAATGCCATTTCCGTGAGGACTGTGTTTCTCATCTTCCCAGGAACCAGCCAGCTATATGCAGAACACTATATGTTTCATAATACAATCATTACGTAACTAAAATTAACTGAACTTTACAAACGCTACATACCAGATGCTAGGTGGTCTTCTTAACTTTTACTTATCTCCTTTCTTCTTCACTTTATCTGACGTATTGCTTCCCACAGATTTCAAGTGGAAGGTTTTGGGGACAAGTAATATCTCATGTCTTATGTGTACAAGAGCTGACATAATGGTTGCTGATCATTTTAGATTATTTCTATATTAATCTGCATTGATTTTTTTTTTATTAATAGGAAAAGCAACAGCTGATACCAAAGTTCAATAAGGTAATTTTTAATTTTAAAGAGGATTCACAAGTCATCCACCATCTATGCAACATGTGCCAAATAAAGTTTAATGATGAAGAGAAGTGTTGGCCTTCAGCCCTTTTCATTTAATGAGCTAACAATGCTTCACTTTCTTGGCCAGCACTGAGCACATTTTGATTTGCAGGGGATGAAACTGGATAAAATGTTTTCAGCTTAAGCTGGAGAATCTTTCTTCAGAGACAGACTAAGCATATCCAGCTCCCGGCTAAAGAACTTTGAATCTATTGTCTTATCAGATGTCAACCTTGTCAGCTATTGTTGCAACGGCTCAACCTGTACTGCATTTTCCACAGCACCTGGAAAGAAAGGATTAGTGAATCACCTCTTTCCACTATGGAGATCAAGACTTAAAACACTCTCACAGTTGCCTCTGAAGTTCCCTCTGATTATGATTAATGAGTTCATTATATTTTCCTGATGGCTCTTCAGTTCCCTCACTATAGGTCGAGCTAAGAGAAACCCATAGTTTCTTTGCTCTAAAGAAAACTAATTTCCAAGTAGTTTGACGGCTACTACAGTTTTGCTGTACATCACACCCCACTTAAGAGTATTTTTTCAGTCAACATGACCAAGTAGCATCGTGAATCCCGAGTTCCCACAGCCCCCCACATCCCCCCTGCAGCCCTGCCCTCAGTTCCCCATTGGTTGTCTGTAATCCCTCCTCTGTTCCATTATCATTGGCTGTTTCCCTGTCGACCCCTCCCATGTTCCCTTTCTCTATTGGATTATACCCCTCACTCCGGCTCCCTATGTCCCAGTATAAAATGCCAGTACTTGCTCTATTCCAGGCTTTTTGCTGTACTCACCATCTTCAGAAGATTAAACCTCCTGGAGCCAGAAACAGCAAAGCCACTTCTCTCCTCCTTTGTCTCTGCTAGCGCACCTTCTAACAGCCTGGGGGAAGCCCCTTCGAGTGGAAGCTGTGTTCCCGACCGCTTTGTGTGTGTTCCTGCTGCGGCAGAACGTAGCACAAGACCCTGGGCTTCCTGCATCCAGGCTCGCGCGCCCTCCCAAGCAGCCGGCCTGGCAGAGCTGCTGACGGCATCCTGATAAGGTGGCTGCACAGCCACACAAGATATCTGGGTAAACACGCCAGATGAACACAAGCAGCATAAAGCAAGGGAACATGGCTGATCAAGCATGAAAATGAACATTTCTGCCCTTAAAAGTCTTTGTGTTATCTTTAAGTCCAAAAGAGGCATTTCTATTGGAAAAAACCCTTGCCATGGCAAAGCAATAAATACAGCTAAGAATATATCACATAACCTTCAGTGAAGTTCGTTACTAGTCCTACTACAAGGAATTAATATTGTGGAATAGGAATATGAATGACCATTTCAATGCTTCTTTTGATTTGCTTAGCACAAAAACTTGGTAGTACCTCTGGAAGAGATTTTTTTAATACATGTGATCAGGTTACTATTCATATGTGATACTACTTGGGTGGTAGTATATATGTACAGGAGAATTTACTGTCATATCACCTAAAGACAGAAATTTTTGCCTGTTAATTGAAATATTTCACTTGCACCTTCTTCCAAAAAGAAGTTTTTAAAAGAAACTTTAAACAAACACTTTTGCTCTAAAAGTTCACTCACTGGGTTTAACTACTATGTAACTTGTTTTCATGCATACAAGATCAACTGTATTTTCCTTCTATGCCACAAAACATTGTTCTTTAAAAAAGGCATTGTTTTCAATTCAGCAGCTGCTTCAGGCTGTAAAAATTTAGAAACCATTCTACAGTGTGAGACAGGATAAACTGGAATGGCACATACCTTGCATGAATGCCATACACAGACAGAGAAAATACCTGAAGGACATTTGTGTTGACAGTGCCAGTTTAAGTAATCAAATCTTGTTGATCCACCAAGAATGAAAAATATTGAGGTTTTTTTTCTTTTGTTTGCTGTCAGATGTCTTGTTTTTAAATACCGTGACAATGCTGAAATCTCCATTCTTTCAGAAGCGGGCAGTTCTGAGCATGCTATATACTGTAGTATTGAAGTGACTGAAGCAAAGCCAAATGTCGTATTTGTCATCATATGCCTGCATTTCCATTTTTTCCCCTGGCCCATCACTGGAACAATTTGTCTTTGTCTTTTTCAGAAAATGCTCCTTTTCCAAATCACCCCTCAAACAGAACAAGCTGCCAAGAAGACTGAAAGGCACATACAACATGGTCATGATAGGTTGTAATGAGTGCTGTGGGTGTTAGACATTACAGTGGGTGCATTTGGTGTTCCAACTCAGTGGTACTTTTCAAGGTGATATTTTTACACATGGCTGCTTCCAGTCTGTATTGTACATCATAAATAAAGATTTTCTGGGAGGTATACTAGGCATACTGACCAAGGAGGTACAATATTTTTATATTAGCAGGCCTCTGTTATCATTCATTTCTGTATCATTTCGCTACTGTTTTTTCCTTCATTTCATTCAGATGGCACTTATAGCTGAGGTGATCTACTCACTTCTACAGGTTACAATTATGTGTAGCATGCTGCATCCAAACAGGGCCCCTCAGTTTCTTTATGGCAGTTTTAGAAGGTTTTAGAAAGGATTTAATGAGCAGATCTAAAGTTAGCATTTTTAATGTAATCAAAATAGTGGATTTACCCAAGTAACAAGCATTTTCAACACCCCAGTATCTTTCTACTTTGAGGGAGACATTTTGGTAAAGCGACATGCACACACACACTGTCTGCTATAATCATGTTAGGAATTACAGAAGTGCTGCTTTGCACATTTCCCATGTCTAATAGAAAAACATCTTTTACCATTCTGACTGTATGAGAGATTGTTACCTGTGACTCCTCCCACTCAGGAGGAGGTGCTCTCTGGGAGCACCTCTGCTTGGTCAGAATCTGAGTCAGCCACCCTTGAGGAGTACCTCAAGAACAACCTGGTGTACGGGTTCAACTTCTCTGACTCCCCTGTTGAGGGCTTCCATATGGCATTTTTTCATGAAGAAGCATGGGAGTCTCTGCCTCTGCATGGATTACAGGAAGCAGAAAGACATCAGAGTAAAGAACCAGCACTCCTTGCCTCTTATTCTGAAGTGTTCTGACCGTCTGCAGTGGGCTCCTCTGCCGTCTGTGGTGGATCTATAAGGGGCCACTATGAGCATCCTCTGATGCCATTCAGTCTCTGCAATGTTCGGGCCACATTCCAGTATTCTGCAAATGCTGTTCTTAGGGAATTTCTTCACAGCTATGCTATGGTATACCTGGATGACATCCTGGTGTTCTGCATCTCTAGAGAGATATTTATTAACAGCATCCAGGACACTGTCAATGACTTGCAGCAGTGCTGGCTGTGCTAACCAGAAGAAATGCTGCTTTGACCAACGGGGTGGAGTTCCTGGGATAACTGGGCAACACTGACTCGCACATAGACTCCAAGGAGACTGATGATATCACAAGCTGGCAGCCCCTTCTAGCACAGGTGCAATGGTTTTCAGGATTTACCATGCTCTAAAGATAGTTCAGGAGGGGGATTTCTGGTTTGTGGCTTCCAGAATGGCACTCACCCAAAAAAAGGGCTTGACTTTTATGGATGCCTGAAGCACAACCAGCTTTTGAAAAATGGGTATTCACTGTATCTTTTATCCTATACCCACTCTTTTAGGGTAGAACCAGATGCTCTAACCTGTACCTGTTTCTCTGGGTAACTCACCCCACTGAGAGGAATTATGCCTGAGATAATGAGCTCCTGTTAATCAAAGCAACCTTTGAGGACTGACAGCACAGCTGTGAGGGAGCAGAACGACTGAAAATGGTGATGACCAGCAACTCCAGCCTGGAAGATTATTGAGGGATGAAGTGCCTCTCTCTCTGCTTTGCCTACTGGCCTTCTTTTTGTCCTTCCCTTTCACTTTCTCTTGGCATCTAGGAAACAGAATGTCAAGGCAGATGCCTTGTCATGGAAGAAGGACCCAGATTTGGATGCACACCTCAAACACAGATCTTGTCTTCTTTTTCTCTGCTTCACAGCAGCTGTGGCAGAGGACGAGATGGCCAAAGTTCACCAGGTCACAGCAAACAACCTGCTTCTGGCTCAACATTGTGATGGCACAGCTTCAACCAACCTGTAAGCAGGCAGGCAGGCATCCCACAGGGAGCGCTGAAAAGATGGCTCTTCCACTGATGCCACAATGCATCTGAAGCTGGAAAAGAACTTCAGCACTTGTGTATTCAGTCCAGTGGGTAATCCATGATATGGACATGTGTGGTTGACTGTATTTGGGTCTGTAAAATCTGTACTTGTACCAAAAGGCTTCTGCAAAGACACAGGGTGTTGTGTAGGCATAGTAAGAAAGGGGGGCTCTGGTCCCTCAGTGGTACCTTAAGATCCGTCTGTCTGTAATCAAGCTAAAGATGTAAACACCTGTATTGTTCCTACAGCTTTCATTGGAGCAAGTGGGTAGGAAAGACATATCAACATTTCCATGTCTCTTTCTCTCCCCATCCCAGATCATGGACACAAAGAAGAACAGACCTTTCATTTCCATGCTCCAGTGTGGCGGCACTGGCTGGCCACTGGGATGCCCTCGGCAGTCTGCTGGGTCAGCTGCTAGGGGCACTCAAACCTAGGCAAGGAAAGCCTGGAGGTCTAAACTGCAGCGTCCTTGATAGAGCAGGGTGACACACAAAATCAAGGATGCAGCTTCCTCACCCGAGGGAGCTTCCCCCAGGCAGATGGTCAGGTGCGCAGGCGGAGGGAGGGGTCTGCAGCATGGGTTCCAGAGGTTTATTCTTCTGAAGGGTGCAGTGGCAGCAGACCAGGAATAAGGCAACATGCAAGGATTTTATACTGGGACAAAGAGAGGTGGGGTAAAGGGTTACAGCCAATAGGGAAAAGGAACGTGGGAGGAGTCAACAGGGGAACAGCCAATGGGGATAGAACAGAGGAGGGATTTACACAAACAACCAATGGAGTACCAAGGAGAGGAGAACATTCTGGAACATAATACATAGGGAACAGGGGAAATACATAAACATGGCCTTATACGTAATGTAAATTGGTGCTGCAGGGAGCTGTGGGAACTCGCTATAACTGAAAGGGGGATTTTAGGGGTTTCGCACTGCAACACTCCAGGTCCTGTGTTAGAAGTTCCCTGCCATTTCACTGGTGCTTTGAGTAAACGGTGCTATAACGAGAAAAGACAGCTGCCATGGAGTCTTTTGATAGATTTCCTCCAGCTGTGCAGGCTGCTGGCCAGAGAGCTCCTTCTTACTTTTTTACTGCAGTCCTAATTTTTGAAATTTTATTATCTCTCATCACTATTTCAGTGCACAAAAGGTAATCAGAAAGGAAGAGTTATCAAAATGTCTGTTGCATAAGCACACACACTTTGATGGACAGTTTCTTCTTTCCCTTGCATTCGAGATGCTCTACTCAAAACTAAATTTTAAACAGTATTATATTTACATAACTAATGTATCTCTACCAAATTATGACTTTTATATTATTCAGTATTAAATTTATAATTTCTTCTAACAATGAAACAAAATGTTTTCCATGGGATCTTCTTTGCTTTTCTTGATGTCGTGACCTAATGTAAGAGAAAAATCTTTGTGCAACGCAGTTTCTATCAAAGTGTCATAATTAGCGATAAAAGTACCTTAACAATCTTTTTTCTTCATAATGAGCCTGTACCTTCTAACACTTTTCTTGGCTTGCTTACTCCCTTCATTCTGTGCTGCTCTTTCTGACTTGGTCAGACTATTTTTCTAATGGGAAAAATGCAAGCTGTCTAGTGCATACTCCATTAATTACTAGTTTTAGTCCACAGTTTACAAAAAGTCTTGGCAAATTGTCAATACAGAAAAAAATGTCTATTGAAAAAAAAAAAGTTTTCTGGTGAATTTTCTTTGGATCGATGTGTGATGTTTTGGAATTTTGCACACTGGAATATCTCTTAAGGAAACATTAACCCTTTTGATTGGACTACAATTTCTCTGAAAAGGTCATATACACTTAGAGTAAAAAGTAGCAAAATCTTCACAGTTGCACACAGAAGGTGTAGAAACACAATATGAAAATAAAATTGTGGAGAAAATAAACTGGAGATGAATATGCAAAATAACGCAAATTTTAATAACACCAGCTTTCTGTAATACAAACTGTGAGGTGCTATTAGCAAAACAAGCAAAGATAAAAAGAACACTAATCTTGTAAACATAGAGAAAAATTAGGAGATGATGTAAACAAAGTACTAAGAAAAGAACATAGCTTTTTTTTTCGGAAGCTCAAGTCATGTTTTTTCTAGGAATATTGGTACAGAATGCTGTAGTTGTGCCTAGTCATGTGGAAATTTGATTACTGCAATGTCCATTTATGATTTCTGCCTTGCTAGCCTGACAGTGTCAGCTGTTAAGTGTACAGGTCCCTACATACAGCACCGAGATTTTGACCACACAGCTTTGTTGTAGCTGTTCTTACACTGCTCAATGGCAACCTCCTGGGCTTTGGCTCTGCAGAATTTTGTACTGTAACATTTCAGGCTGACATTTCTGGTACGGCCCCTGATTCACTGCTCCTGCAGACAGTACACCTGAGCTTCCTCCATGGGCACAGTTTTCATGGTGCTGTTTCCCTCTATCAGCCTGCCTGGAAAATAAGCACTATGCAGCCACTCTCTCAAACCCCCTCTCTCCCTTGATGTTGTACCAATTGCTTCCCATTATGCCCTTCTGACATAGCAGGGTGCTAGGGATACCGGTCACTGTCAGCTGAACCACCACCCAATTCACAGACTATCAGATGAAATTGGAGAAAAGCTTTATATTTCTCTGAATGCACAACTGTAATTTCGCGCTGTCCTTAAAAGGTCCTCACAGGCCTGGAAAAATCTGTGAGCTTTCCATTTCCCACATGTATTCAGATAATATCAAGATACATTCTGGCATATAAGAATAATTTTCAACTTTTAGACAAGCAGATTTATTAGATATGCATAGGAAGAAAGGTATTTGGCATGCATGGTCTGTAGTAATGTATCACACAGGGCTCTCCTGGATTCTAACATACATATCATCTTGCAAGTTACACAGAGCTATTAGACTGAACAGAAAATATTTAGGTCTGGGAGTCAGGTTCAATATAGACTTTGAGCTCTAGGTCAGGTAGCTTGCTTTAAGTACCATCTGTACCTCAGCTATCTCCAGACACAGCCTAGGACATTTTCCCTTGTTTCTCCAAGGATTGAATGACCTTCTGCATGACAGTCATTCACCTGATTCTTTTAACGTTTTAGTTTAATGCAAAACACTTCTCAGAGTTATTTCCCACTTGATACTATCCACAAGGCTACATCTGTTATTCTTTCCTAGTGTTGCCCCCCCTGCTACATGAAGGACAGATGATAAATCTGGGCTAGATTGTGTCTGGCTTTGAATGGGCTTGCAGTGAATCAGACAAAATGGTACAAGGAACTCCTCCTTCTTCCTTGAGCACTCAGTCAAGGGGCAGACACCAGACACAATCTCGTCCCTGATTTAGTAGAGCTCTGAATGTGCACAACTTTTGTATTTAATATTCATAGAAACACTGAGTGCCGAAAAAAGGATCTAAGTCCATGGTCTTCTGATTGGGGCAGCAGTAGAATTAGGTGACTTCTTTTATGAATTTCACTCAGAAATACAATCCAGAAGAGACCAAAAATACTAGGATAGATAATTTGGATTTCTTGACTAGATTACTCCACACTTCAAAACGAAAACCCCAATTAAAACATTTCCCTACCTCCTCAAATAAGGATAATACAGTGGCAATAAAATTAATTATTCTGTTTCAGTTGTCTCTGTGTCTTGATTTTTTTCAATTTCACTAGCAAATTAAAAATAATTAACCAAACTAATTTTTTATACAGTATAAGCAATGAGAAAGATCAGTGTTTAAGGATCACAGATTGTACTCTTTAAAAAGAACAAAGGAATACAGCACAGTAAAGGTCCACCACACCCCTGAATATATCAATTTCATCCCTATTGTACACCCATAGCACCAATCACACTATATATTAAAATTCATTATACTGTCTTAGATTAATTCTCTTATTAAGAGGAGAAGAAGAAGGCTAATCCAAAGCCTACTTCCATTAATAATCAGAAACATTTTAATTTTAAGATCACAAGTGTCCATGGCTACATTGTCCTTAAAACAATTCATTCCCTTTGATGCTTACTTTCTAGCTTATGTCTGTTGTGCAATCATCTACCCTCACAGGCTTGTTCTCTAGACAGGGCCACAAAGCACACATTCTCTTTTATTTTTTGGGATTTTTTTGTTTGCTTTTATTTTGGAGTTTTGGGGTTTTTTTCAAAAAAGAAAAAATCACATTATTTTACAAAAGTGCTTTAATCTGATTATTATAGTAACCCTTTTCTTTACATCTTCCAATTTGAAATAACCTTGAATGGTGAGTATAACTAACCTTAGCATTCTAGATGAAGTTTCATTTGTGTCTTGTGCAATGGCATTATTGCTTCTTTACTCCAGGTTGTGGTTCTTCTGGTGCTTCCAAGGGCAAGTTACATTTACCTTATCACAACAACTCATATTTGTTGGAATGCCTGATGCAAAAGTGATGGAGTTAATAACAAAAAAAGGCTTAAGAACCTAGTGTGAGGAGTTAGAGGAAACTATTATAATAAGACTATTAACTTTGGGTTAAAGGAAAAAAGAAAAAACAAATAAAAGACAAATGCTATTGGTAAAGGCTTTGGGTCAAATAAACTAGATTAAAATGATAATTGTTTTAGCCTTGGGAAAAGAAAACTAGCAATTTGGGAAATAAGAGTTATTACAGTTAGAAATTGATAAATATAAAGAAGATTAGCTAAGTAGTTAAAACCAAATAATCAAGGATGGAAACACTTCTGCATTGTGTTTATGAGGGTATAATTGAAAGCAGGAGTTAGACACTTATAGGTTCTTTCCTTATTGTCTTCCAATATGCTGTTGGATTGATTAGCCAACAGTGTTTCTAATAAGGATATAGTGTCCACTACCCAGTTTAACCTCACCTCTCAAACAGAACAATTTGAACACATAAAGCTTTCTGTCTGGACACTGAAACCTTGAGACATTTACCATTGCTATTCAGCATTACTCGTACTGAAACCAAAATCAAAGAAATTTAATTTGAGGGCAATAGTAGTACTACTACTTCTAATGTCCTTAGCAATGGGTGTTTTTTTCACTTTTCCTTACTTAATTTTGTAATTGCATGGTCAGTAACCACATTGTCAAACCTAATGCCCCATGATAGTTTAATTTCAGTTTGATTTCTGTAAATCCTCATTTCATTCTACAAGAGTTAAGGTTTTACATCCTTTGCAGTTTCCCTGTTTAATATTGAAGTCTCATTTGTATTGGTTATTTATCCAGTTTTGAGCTTTTCCTGCAATGTCTTCTAGCTCTCTGCTTGGGATACATGTTCAAGAACATTTCTGGATATGCAAGACAAAGGACTTCCAGGCCTCTTTCACATCCAAGCCAAGTATTAATCTGAGTTATGTTGCCTGTATAAGTAACTAATTAATTTTGTTTATCTTAGCTTGCCTCTTCAAAACCAATACCCTTCATTACATGCCTCTATTTACTCTTCTACTTAAATGAAAGTTAACTGCCTTATGATCATGCAATCCAAGTCTATTTTCTACAACTGACATTTTGCATAATGTCCTCACTACTTAAAAAAGCCAATTTTATAGGCAAATGAGCTTTGTTTTTTCATTGGTGGAAGCAACACAACTTCCATATTCTGAGGGAACTCATTCTTTATGAGCAGCTTGTGGTCAGAAGCTCTAGCCGGGAAAACAAAATCTGCTGCACATGATTTTCCCAAGGTATACACTGACAAGATTTTGCATATTTACTCTCAAGAGCATAAAACTCTTTCAGCACAGATAAGTTCCTTTGAGGCATCTGCTTCACAGACAAGGTTCCTGAACACTCCAGGGCCCTGGAGCATCCTGGGATGCTCAGAGCAGTATTGGAGGGGCTCTACTTACACTATTCTCTCACAACCAGGTGCAGTTTCACATCTATTATACCTTGCTTCTTTATTTTTTTTTGCACTGCAAAGCAAGAATGTGTTCCCAAAGCAGGTATGTTCTCCCTACTGCTTTTATCCTTTTTTTTTTTTCCATTTTTCTTTTTGTCTTTCAAACAATGAAAATGGATATTCTTGGATAAACTATAAAATATAAGCCTGAGTTTTAAATAATAAAGACTATGGACATAATCAACTAACACATGAATTATCGGCTTTTTACTAGCCATTCTGTAACAAAGTAATTTCAAAGCTGTTTCCAATTCCCTCACCTGCCAGATTAAGCCGGGTACTGAATAAAAGACAGGTGCCTGTGAGATGCAGGAGGAGTGGCAGTAATACACTTGTCTTGCTTATTTTCATACTAGGCTTACACAAAGGAGGTCCTCTAGAACTAATTTAACAAATGTTATGCTCTTTTGCACTGCTTTGTAATCTAAAAGGAAGATTTCTATTATGGTCTTTCTCTGAGGGTCTTTGTGGTTTCAGCTAAATAATTTTTCTTTGGAAACCTTGACATTCTTTTCAAAACATTAAGTCAGACTGGAGGATGATCCCATTATTGTTCCATGGACTGTGTGGCTTCACATATTGGTACTGAATGAAAGACTCAATGCATTTCATCAGTATGAGTGCACGAGTGCTTTTTAGGACAACACTGGGAGGTCATACCACTACCTTTGTACGGGACACTAGCAGAACACTAGTAATGTTAAGTATTCAAAAGAGATTAAGACCTCATATCCAAAGACTATGTTTTTGCACAGTGAACACTCCCCCTTTTATTTTCATGGATCCTTTCATCCTGACTGAAAAAAGAGCATTTAAGCACATACTCAGTTTTCTGTCAATATGCATGTACCAGTCTGAAAGCAGGACAGTGAATCACATTTCCCAGCATTAGTTAGAGGTGACTTTTATTTGGGGGCATTGCTTCACTGTAACTCCATTTCTTTTCACTTCTCATGTGGGGTCCTGATTTAGCTTTTTGTAATTCTAGTGTAGCACTCAGTCTTTCTAATGAGACTTCAGCCTAAGTAAAACCACTTACAAGCAGATTTTTATCTTCCTGTAAATTAACAATTCTGCAAGAATGTCAAATGGTTCTGCTAAACACATAGAGCTGGCCATGCCTGAAAATTAACTTTCTAGTCATTGCTCTAGCCCACGTGGCACTTGACAAGTGCTACAACACTCAGAAAAAACCATGTTAATTATCACATGACTATTATTTATATCTCTATTTCTTGAAACACTATTCAGTCATTAAAGATAGTGAAAAATGGCACTATCCAGAATGAATATGAAATGAATATTCATAACATAGCTAATTGTCACTGACATCTCAAATTTCATTATAATTTCTGTTTTGCTTAGCACTTTCTCACTCTTGCAATAAGCCCATCACTGTGCTATTCAATTACTGACTATAGCACAAGTCCAGACAAAATTACATATACACAGTAGGACTCCACATTTCATGATCAGCAATATAGTTAGCATGTTTAGAGAAATGCTTCTTATATAAGTATAGATGCATTTATGTAACATACCAGATCTTAACTTGCTTAACAGAATCTCCCACTTTTTTTAATAGGCATTGTGTGTTTTAATTCACAGCAAATCTAATAATTCAAGAGTTTTTAAACTTGTTAGTGTAACTAAAATCAACTTTTCCCTTCTATTGGGACATTATAATGGGCTTTATTTATTTACTCAGTGCATTTAATCACTCCTTTGAATGTGCAAGTAGGAAAATGCAACTAAACAAAAAGGCTTACAAGTGAGCCATTCTAATGTTTATCGAGACCATTATTTTTCTTGCAGGCTTGTTAAGCTCTTAAATATGCATTTGTATCAAGCTAATGTAGCCCATGCTTTTCGTGTTATATCACCTACTTCACATACACATAGACAATAAGGGAGCTTAATTTAAAAATGACTATGGTTATAATGCTGGCTATACAAAGCCAAAGGGAGATTATTTTAGCTTTAAAAATTGACTTGGGGAAAATTAACACAGTAAACAAGCATATTAAATAGTAACTGCTTCAAACCATACTGATTCTTCCTGCTGCTGAAGAAAGGGCTATCTAATTTAAAATATCTCTCAGACTTTACCGAGTACTTCTCTTAGAAACACTTACCTTTACAATCACTATTATTCGAACTGCATTAAAAAAGGAGCTGTTTATTGTCAGCTGTTTAAAGACAAAAGTTTTGAACTGGACACTGTGATGAGGAAGTCTGTCACAATGGGAAAGTAATCATTTGGGGAGGAGAATTTTTGATGGCTTGATCATGACATATTTACCAGAATTCCCGGGACTGTGGGTCAATAGATACCCTTTTCTATAAAGGGGAAGAAGTCAACTCCTAACTAGAGGGCAGTCAAGCCACACGGAGCTGCAGACCCAGCTGCAGAATGCCCACTGACTTCTGCTTACAATAAATGTCAGCCCTTGAAGCAGTTATTTACAAGCTCTGTCTGTGGTAGCCCTGAGATTCCGAAATCATGGTTGGCTGCAGCATTATGCATAAGTTCTTTCAATCAGAGCAGCCAAGGCAACAGAGACTGAAGCTGACAGGTCACAACCCCATTACACTTTATGGTGACTGACATTCTTTTTCGTTAATGGATCCTTTTAAAAAATTTAAACCATTTTAAGAAACATTTTCCTAAGAAAATGTTTGTGTATCTATAAAAAAATAGCTTCTCTCAGCTTCTCTTGGGTGAACTATCATTATTTCTTTTACTTTTCTGCTGCAGAATATTCACAGAGGTATATGAGCAGGAAGGACAAAAGGAGCTGTGTGTATGAGAAAGTTTTAGACTAACTGTACATTTTCATTCTCTAAAAAGGGTAGTAGGAAAAATTTTAAAAATTCTTTAATGAGATAAATCAGTACAGATAATCAGTTTAAAACTGGTGTTGTCTGTATGGTTTTTACAGAAGCCATCCATGATTAACTTATATAAATATTGAATAGAAAAAAAAAACCTCAAACAAACATCTGTATGAGAGGCACATCATACAAAGAATCTTTCTAGAAAAAGAATTGTCTGGTGACGCTCAGAGGCCTAGTTTGCTGCCCCTCTCTGAAGAGGGGCTAACGGCTAATGACAGTCTGCCAAAGAAGTTCTGCTGGAGGTCATATTTGATACTTGTGACATTTAAAACAGAAATGTAGAAAAAAAAGGTGTTAATGCTGTGAAAAGAATCAGTGAACACAAACTGCAGCACAACTAAGTTGTTCATCTT
Source organism: Edolisoma coerulescens (assembly GCA_013397115.1). Classification (NCBI taxonomy): domain Eukaryota; kingdom Metazoa; phylum Chordata; class Aves; order Passeriformes; family Campephagidae; genus Edolisoma; species Edolisoma coerulescens. Next base: position 667,179 of record VWZW01004863.1, on the reverse strand, counting down.
TATGTCTATCTACAAACACCAATATTTTCTTTATCCCATGATGCAGCTAGCTGTCTGAAATATTCTTATGCTGTTTAAATATGCTAAATATAAAGACATATTTTAAGTGAATTGAAGAATACAATGGGTAGCATGTGTTTAAATGACATTTTACACCAGATTTTAAATACATGTTTCCTTGAACTCCATCCTTCATCATCAGTTAATCAGCTAGGACAGACTAGCTACACTGTGGGAGTGCAGAAGTGTGTAAAACGAGGCATAAGATTCAATTCATAGCTAAAGTACTCCCAAAGATGCTGGAGTCACTGTTAATGGCCTCAATTCAAAGGCAAAAAATCCAGACAAGATACCTTAAAAATTCAACTGAACCATGGAAATTAGAAAATGTTTTCGTGAGAGAACAATTAGGTTCTGTAGCACCACACATTCACTGAATTTTTCCCTAATCTTTGTGGTTTGGAGAAAACTTTTCACAGGTGATCTAATAGCAAACTGGTGTTTCCTTCTTCAGTTTGAAGTCAGACCAGGAGAAATGCTAAGGTATGTTAATGAGCTTTTAAAGAAAAACAAGAATTTTAATGAGAATCCCTAAATTTACCCTTGGTGTGGTGGATACTGCTTTTCTGATTATAGCAAATGTTGAGTGGAGCTGCAATTAAGTTCTTTATGGCTCCAAACTGACAGTACTAAACTCACTATGAGAAAAAGAAATTGATTGTCAGAAAAGAAATGGACAAATAAATAAATATACTGGTAGAAGTGAGAGAAAAATAATTTGCAATACTGCTATTGGAATTGCTGTAAAAAGCATGGCTTTAATCTATCAGAGAAACCCATTCAATGTGAAGACATGATTTTGACAAGAACAAAGGGGGAACAATGTAAGAGTAATTACATCCCAGTTTATGACAGATTATACTATTAAACTGGCACAGTAGTCATGTTTGACCTCACCTAGAGAATAGGTTTTTACAAAATAAGCAAGAGAACAAAACATAGTACCTGTAATAATAACGCAATGTAGAAAAACACTATTTAATTGCAAATTTGGTTCATGGAAAACAAGGCAGCAAAGAGTAAGTGAGGTAAGTAACCTTTCTCTTCTAAACATCCCTTGTTCTACTTAATACCTACTGTATATTTGAGTTCAGAAAGCAAAATATCACCTCATCTGGAGATGAGATTCCTCTCATTCAGATTTAGAAATTGAGGTGAATGAGATTTGCCTCACATGTTTGAGACACCAAATTTATGTATCTACATGAGACTTACATATCCAAGACCTCAGTCTAGTCAGTAAAACCCTGTAGTTTCAGTCAGCTGTCTAAACACAGTATTGCCTTCCCATTTAAAATGCCTTCCGATTTAAAATGCCTCTTAGAGTATCTGAGAAATCCTCATGGGTCTGGTAGATATCACAGAGGACTTCAGGGACACTCTTCTGAAGAAGAGGCTGGAGAGTAGGCAGGAATGCCTAAGACATGGTTCATAAATTAGACATCTGTGCATGGACAACTGAAGCAAAGCCATTTGATCAATGGGTCCAAAGAGCTATTTAACCCCCTCCAAAATGGACATCTTCAGCAGATGAACTTAGCTGATCCCTACATGCTCCTGCAGAGGACCAGGATAAAATCAGAACTCTGAATCAAATTATGCGCATCTACTTTCTTCTATGCATACATATTAAGTGGTTGGTTAAACATTCTTCTGCAGTGCACATGTTCTACAAACAAACCAAGCCTTGGATTCATTATTAACCAAGTGAACTCCCACAGTACTTTTACAGTCTAGCAGGTAAATCACTGGAAAGAAAGAGGATTATTGTCTTGTCATATGAAGCCATTTTATTTGGAATACTTCATTCAAATGAAGGAATTGCATTCTTAGGAACAGACTGGCAAATGGGAAGGAGTTCTTCAGAGAACGAAAGAGATTAGGAATAAATACTTCAGCTTTTATTTATTAAATCACTTAAATACTCCAGAGAATTCAGTGCTCAACCAACCATGGACAAGTGATGGAAAGGAAGAATAGTATCATTTTGCAATAGTACAACTCCTTAGAAAAGAAGGGGATTATAGTGTGCAGTACTCTGGGGTGTAATTAGAAAACAAAGACAAGAAATATAAGGAGAAACTTCCCAGTTAGTGATACTTTTTTAGTTATTCAGTAACCTCTGAAATGTAGAAATCCCACTTCACAGGATACTGAAAACCAAACTCAATTTAGTAATAGAAAATGGACTTTAGAAGTGTCCTATATCAACAGGGAGACAGATGAGATAATCTGAAAAGCTCATCTATTAGCAACACCTATGAATTTTTCCACACACTATTAGTTGTCAGATATTTTGTCAGAAAAGGAACTATCCTGATAAAGAAACAAGATTTGTCAAGAGAATACCAAATAACTCTTACTCAGAATTCACACTGGTAGGCCCTTAGCAATGCTGCCTTAAATCATATCTATCCACCAATATTTCTGTTTAGCAGATGCTCCTTGGTTAGTACTTATTTTGGACTGGCTTTAAAGTAAAAGATTAAGGGCATTGAGTATTGATAACTAAATTAAAAGGGCTGGCTGCCAATAGCTATAACAGTAAGTAAAGAATAAAGAGCGTTGCCTGCTCTGTGTCCCCTTGACCACACAGAACAATCATTAAGAATTAAGTGCTGTGATTCAGTCCCCCTCCTCCCTTTTCCCCAGGAGGCAATGCCTCACACACCACCAAGTATGCAGTACTCCGGGAACAAAGCCAAAAGGAGCAACTCGTTCTCTGAATGAGAACAGCTCAAAAATAGGTCTTACCCAAGACAGAGGGGCAGGGGGAGGGGAATGACAATGTTTCCTGCTATTGCTTATAATGCAATTTTTGTAAATTGAATGAAATTTGTATTAACCCATCTTTTGCTGTCTCTCTTAAATGAAGTTAGAGATTTTAGCTGACAGGCTACTACAGAAATCTGTAATAAAATGATACTGTTTCTTTTCTTCTTTTACTTTTGCAATCATATATATATTAGCTAGACTTTAGTCTAGGCAGATCACGTAAGTTACAGCTATTGATAATGTGTAAAGTTTTGAAGGAAATGCCTTCCACCGTTTCATATCCCTCCTTCTCTTTTCCCCAATATCTGCTTCTGGCACACATAAACAACAACAACAAAAAGAACCCCAAACAGCTGCATGATACATATAACAAATATGTATGCTTTATAAACATACACCAGCCTATATGTGTATATATATGCATAGACATGCATTAACCCTTGTAGTTAAACTGAAAAGATAGTAATAATCACAGTAATGATTTGAAAAAAACTGTTTTACAAAAAACTAAAGTGCAACTAAAAATAATAGCTGAGAAACAGAGCCCCTTCTGTTGGCTTGTGCTTCCTGTCTTACACTGATTATACTAAAATAAGGGCACTGACTTCATTTTAATTGAAAGTAGGAACAAACTACAATAAAACTTATGCAATGTTTGCATCTCTTTAAGTTATTTGTCTTGGTAGAATGAAACACAACTGTTGATTGTCTCAGTTACATTTTCAAAGGGTTTTTCTCTCTTTTGCTTACAATCAATAGCTGAATCATTTCAAATACATGTTATTTTCCATTTGAAAACACATTTTAATTTGGATTTTTTTTCTCTGTGCTTTTATTTCTAATGATGTTCAACATTATCACCAATTTCCTATTTACTCTGCTTGCAGATCAACCTTGATTGTCAGAACAACACTGTTGCTGGATGTGGTTTTTAAAATTAGTTCTCTTTAGAGAACTCATTGCTCTAGAGAGCAAAAAGTGGGGATGATATCTGAATCCTTCAAAAATCCTCCTGTGGCTCTTGTTTAGGTGTTTTTAGATGTCTACACTGATGACTACAAGGTAGAATAGGCTAAACAAAAATGGTATTGAATTCAGTGGGATTATACTGATGATTCATTTAATCAGGAATTTTCAGCATAAAGAAAATATTAAATACTCTTCAGGCTGTAGCTGACACGAGTGGTCAGATGACAGAAAAATCTACTCTTGCAGGTGAGAGCCACAGGAATACTGGGGAGGGCAGTCGAGGTTAGCAGAATTGAGCTGAGCAGCCACAAACAAGCTCTGAACCATTTCAAACTGTGGCTGAACTCCTCCTCCAGCATCCCCTCTCCAGAGGTCTGGCACCCTCTGAAAAGGCTTCAGTATGTGACAGATGAATCAGAGAATATTCCTTGAGGGAATTCCACTGTTGCACAGCTCCTCTTTGTCTCTTGTTCCCTCTAGTGTAACACAGTGCATGCAGTTGTCACGTTCATAAATTCAGACCCTAGATTTACACACAAATACAGATGTTTGCATCTGCATAATGAATACACCTCCAGTTTTTAGGGTATGCTCAGAATGACTCCAGCGTTTAATGTCTGATTAAATTAGGAGGATGTGCATTGTGACTTTATATAAACTTCATGGAACAGTTCTCAGATCAACAGTCTGTGAATTTTAACCATTAGATACCAATGTCTTTCAGTTGTTCCAATGTTTTATTTTTATTCTTTTTTAATACTCTACATACTGGATTAGGGCATGTCTTAAATATCTTTTAGTATGAAAAAAGTATTTCAGTAGATGTAAAACTGAATATTTGAATATTTTTTCTTGACTTAATAGTTTTTCTGATACTTGACTTTTAAATGCCTCAGAACAAACTGGACACTGAGCTTGCATTGCAGTCACTGGAGGGAAAAAAAACCCCTCCTCCAGAGAGCAATCAATCTTATTTTCCAATAAGCATCTGAGATAGGTCAGCACATTGCTAAGTGCTCATTTCTTTGTGTAATTTACAGGTAGAAGATAGGGTGGATAGCTGAGGCTTGTATATCTACATTTTTGATGTCTGTTGTCAGAGAAATTAGCACAAACCCAAATGACCAATGCAAGTTAAAAAATGTACCTCTATGCTTGTCCTCTTCCATTTTTCCCTAGACTTCATCAAGGAATCACAAAATCTCAGGATGACATAATGGTTGAGCTTGGTGTGGACATCTGGAAATCCTTTAATTTAACACCTATGCTCAGAACAGCTAAAGCAGATAGTCCAGAGCTGTGTTCAGTTAGGTTGTGAATATCTCAAAGGATAGACTCCACAATCCCACTGTGTTTGACCACTCTCAGAGTAAAAAAAAAAAAAAATTCATATGTATAAGTGAAATTTCTAGTATTTAAATTTGTGTCAATTGTCTCTTCTCCTTTCACTGGGCACCACTAAGGAGAATCAGGCTCCCTCTTCTTTATAACCCTCCCATCAAGTACTTACAGAAATGGATAAGATCCACCTGAGCTTTCTCACATCCAGGCTAAATAGGACAGATGCTGCAAGCCCTTAACACTCTTTGTGGTCCTTTGATGGACTTGCCTGAGTAAGTCCATGTCTCTCTCATATTGGGGAGACCAGCACTGGACATAGCACTCCTGATACGTCTTTCCAGTGCTTACCAGAGGTGAAGGCAACTCCTTCTGACCTGCTAGTGATGTTCTGTCTAATGCAGCTCAGAAGGCTGTTGGTCTTCAATGAAAGAGAGCTCAGCTGGCTCAGGCACAATTTGCTGCCCATCAAGACTCCCTTATTCTGCAAAGCAGTTTTCCAGCCAGTCAGTCCTCAGCCTGTACTGATGCGTGGGACTATTTTTCTTTGGCTGCACAACTCTGTATTTTCCTTTGTTAAACTTCACAAAATTAATATTTCCAGTCATTATAGCCATCAAGAAGTAAATTAATCCAGTTTTTTAAGTCATCCCAATGAATTGGAATGGCAAAATTGCTTCAAAGGGCAATTCCTCCATCTATTGCACCAAGTAATGTCTGGGAGAAGGGGACACATCTCTCCACATGTGTGGCCAGTCATAGACTGGAGAGTATTTGATGTTTTCTTTATGCTGAATATGTTTGCTTGCTTCACAAAAATTCACTCTTAATGCCTTATGCTTTCTCATCTCAAGAAAATATGGATACTAAATTCCTACTAAATATGGTTGTGATGGTGCTCAGCTCCTCTTTGATCCTGGTGTCCTAAATGCAAATACTCCTCCAATAGCAACCTTCTCCCTATCTAAGGCATGTCTTTCATTTGCTGTCTTATTTTAGTCTTTAGTTACCTTATCCACTGTGTCAAGAAGTTTTATTTTTAGTTGCAATAATTTAAATCTATTTCTGTAATATTTTATAAATCTCATGTGATAAATATTCACTATTCTTACATCCAGTCCAATTTAGTACCTTTAATATGCCTTGATTTTTTGACACACACCACATATATTAGGCTTGATTTTAAAGTTTCCTTAATACGAACTACTTTTTCCATGATACTTTAATCAGTTTTAAGAGTTCATGGTAGCTTTCAGCAAAGAGAGAAAAGAACTGAAGTCAGTAATCTAGATTTTTTTCTAAAGCAAATGCAGAAAAAAGGGTTGTTTTTATAATTTGCACTAGTCATTGAATAATGTTTGTATTGCCAATGGCAGTTTAAAGTCCAATGACAGTTCATACACTAAGATCATAACATGAAACTAACTTGTAATTATAGTATAGATTATTTTACAAAACTGTCGGGGGTTTTTAAAAAAAAGAATTGAAGAATAAAGATAGAGCTATGCTAGTTAAAGGAACAACACAGCTAAGTGGAAATGTATATGCAAAGGAAAAAAAGAAGAAATAACTATTCCTGCACCCCACAGGTTCTGTAAACACTTATAGCTAAAATCAGAAATCCTACTACTCGTGAAAAGAAGTTCTGTTCTAAAGTACAATTTTATGATGGAATCCTATCACACTAGACTCCTTCTGGAGCTTTTTTTTTCCCCCAAAATATTGTCTTAAGAGTAATTGTCACACAAATCACTCCATTAAGCCACGTTATGAAATTCTCATTCATTTTTCTGTCTACTCAGTGAGTGGCCTTCAATAACCCTTTCAAAAAATGACAGAGTTCCCCCTCTGGCATGCCCTCTCCAGAGCTGTGACTCCTTTTGAAGGGAGGTCAGCTGGTGCAATATAGACCATAGAATGCCAAAAGGGGACTGTTGAGATAGGGCCATCATTTGAAGTCATGCATGCTTTTCTCCACCTTTTTGTCACCTTCTCTTCCTAATTTTTTAAGGCTGCTGGGAACCAAACTGGCCCCTGGCATAAGTAAGGCATTCTTAGCAGCCACTTCGCTGGGCTTAATTATTGCAGTGATGCAGAAGGGCTGCACATTTGGTTTCGTATTTTCACTATCCTTGGTAGAATATTATTGAAGGACAAAGAAGACGATGTAATATATGTCACAACATATTACAGAATTTCTATGAGGCCATATATGTTTTTTTTAAGCAACTTCAAAAAGAACTTTACACTTAAAGATGTAAATCTCTAAGAAAAAAAAATAAACCCAGCAAACATAACTAGAAGAAAAGGACAGTGTTTAAGGATCTTACTGGATATTCAACTTTATTCCTGGTAAAGCATATCCTGCATTCTCATATTAAAAACAAAACACAAAAAACCCCACCTCAAAACTAAAAAAAACCAAAACAAATACCCCAAACAAAAGGAAACACAAAATGCCTGGTTTATATTCCAAGTTAAAAAGCTTAGGCCCATAAGACCTGGTTTATACAGGTGTTTCCAATAGCTCCTGAACTTCCTGCTTGATTTCAAGACACTGCAAGGTTTTTTTAAAAACTACCATTAACATTTTCACTAAATTACTTCCCCCTGTCATATATTTTTGCTTTCTTCACTGGTGTGAACACTACACTGTTTTCCTTACAAGTCTGTCATCAAGCAATGCACGTAAACACTTCCCTATCGTTTCACCCGAGCAGGACTAATCACTTTAGTGCATTTTGTTAGCTTTTTATTTTTTTATGTCATAGGAACATAATTTGGTGCCACAGAGAAAGACTGTTGACATCTACTACTGCTATGCTCCTTCGATGAGAGAGTACAGGACAGTATGTTATTTTACTTGGACCAAAATGGCTTGGTTGGACCAATCTAGAGTTGTGTTAGGGATTGCACTTGTACCGCTGATCACGGGTGTCCTGTGGCATGAGGGGCGGTTGCATGGCTGCACCCTGAGGCTACTGCTCTCCTTGCAGCCACACGCACTGTGGGTCACAGTGCCCTGGGCAGTGGATGATGCTGTTACTTTGAAATAACAATTCTTTTCTTGACACCTCTTTCTCTTTGAACTAGATATTGCAGCCTCAATAACTGAACACCTTTGACTTGTTTCTGGAAACCTACAGCTTTTTATAAAGGCTGTCTTTTCCCCAGATTAATGCAGCTTTTCTTCAGCACTGTACCTCTGAACCATTTGTCTGCTGTGTGTTTTCCTTCTCTAAACCAAAGCTGTCACTGAACAATGCAAAAATTTTAAGAACGTGAGTAGGAAGGCTTGATTAACTTTCATTTCTAACCTTCTAATTTGTGTCTGCCATGATCATGTATAGAGTTTATCTATATCAACATGATTATAATGTAGGATTCCACCAGATTTCCTCTTAACAAGTCATCATTTAAAGGGATAACTCCAATGTAAAATCCATGCTTTTGTATGAACTGTTTTTGGCTGTTATTCTTGAAAAAAATATTTTCAATTATTAAAATTGTTCCGGATCTTCAGTCTTTATATTCTGCACAGAACAACCTTCTTTTGCATCATCATTCTCTTCTCTCATTGCCTTCAGTTTAAATAAAAGCGTGATTTGGTTAGGTCCATAAGAAATGACAATATAATAATTCATAGGAAAGTCTACGTTAAATAACAGTATTTTTTTCCTGACAGTACTACTGTTAAACCGAATTCCTCTTTGTTAATCTAGCAGAAAAGCAGAAAGTCTGCTTTACCGTCAATCACAGTTAATCATTAGTGAGGGCCAAAGAATCATGTCCTGTTTTAATCATGATGTCAAGAAAAATGTTTCCATTTATTTGAAAACATGTCATAAGTGAGAAACTGCAGGATGCTTTGTTTTTCATTAAAGTTATTGAAATTTTTTCTCTGAATCTTCACGAAGTAGGACCAGTTATTTCATCCTTCATCGGCATTAGAATTGTTAAAGACAGTGAAAAGCAGTTAAACTTTCTGAGACCTGGATATTGATCTAATTGAAAACAAATCTTTCCAGGTTTATTTCTATTAGATTTCTTACTAAGAAATAAAAAAAAAAGTGCAGGAACTGCACAGCAGTCATGCTGTTCTCTACTAAGTCTGTCACATCTATGGACATGTTATTCAGGGATGTCAGATTCATCCCTTTGCCTATACAGACTCTGAATTGTAGACAAAATATACCTGTGCTGCACCTCTTATATACTTCTTTTTCCATCTAAGATACTTTGGAAGGACTATGAGTATCTTCTACATGATGTATTTCATTATATTTTGGCTAAGGCTAGACTTCACATTATCTATACCGTATTTCTATCCTCAGATACTCACACTCAGGCTCCCTTGGTAGCCAAAAACTTATAGGAAACTATTAATTTACCCATATACACTAGATACTTTAAGGATGAGAGAAATCACTCACTGCTATGGTGTCTCTCCATAGAATTCAAATGGGATTCTTGATATCTACACTTCAGTGAGTCCCATTCCTTGTCTGTCTTTTTCATCCACAACTTGCCTAATGTGCAGTTAAACCGTGCTTCTATCACTCTACAGGAGTCTAGTCAACAACTGAAAACTAAACCCGCTTATCATATTTAATTAGGCAATTTAACCATGCTGATTTCAGGATTGCACTTCTTCCTGATTCACATTTGAAAACAAAACCCAGACTGTTTAGAAAGAAACTGTCACATTGAACGGCAGCTGAAGGAGCTCTCCAAACCATAGTATCACTTTTCCCTGATATATCAGCCCTTGAGGAGATTTCTCCATCACTCTAGGAAGACAGGGACTGAGCAGATACATTGTGATGTTGAAGTCCAGGAAAGTGTGGAACTTGAATTATACTGCAAGCCAACAGTACTGAGAATTTAAAATATAATCTACTTCTGTTGCCTTTCCCACATAAAGGTCTTTGGGCTTGGCTTAGGTTCAATGTAAAGAGATATTTTTTGAGAATTTTTTAAGTAGCCAGGCAGTATAATTTTGGTATGTATGTCTTACATGTGAGGTTTGTTCAGTTTGCAGTCTACAGAATTGAAAGAAGATCAGAGTTGGTTATAACCTTGCATCGCATGTGGATAACTGTATGGCCCATTCCACCAAAAAAAAGCCTGAAATTCTATGACTGAAAGGTAGGCAATAATGTTCTTAAAAATATTTTCAAAATTAAAAGTACTGAAAATTTATGGCACCTTCTAACCTTTTGAGTCTGCTCTATTCAGGAAGAACCAATGAAAAAGCAAAAATTTATTGGAGCCAAGATAGAATCCTTGGAAGTAATTTACATCAGTCTGTATCTCAAAGAAGATATTCCTGAGTAAATACTGATAAAGCAAACCTAGATATAACTCCAGGCAATTTCAAACAAGAAATGTAGCTGATTATCTAACATCAAACCTCTTTCTCATGAGTCAATCTGTGAAGTTACAAAGCATTATTAACGGTATGTAGTTAGATTAAAAAAATTAATACATGTTAGAAGAAATGTAGGAAGTTCAATTTTTTTTTTTCACCTTGCTTATGAAAACCATATTTTGTACTTTTGGAGAATCATCTCAGTAAATTCAGTCACCAAATGATTTTCTTTTGTTTAGGAGCTGTATGATTGACTGATTCTTAATAAATGCAAAAAATAGCTGTAGGCAAACAACAATACCAAGCTTGCAGTGCACAGAAGTGAGCTGAAAAACAGATGCCAGCCCTCAGCTCTTCCTGTATAATTTGTACATGGCAACAATAGTGAAGTGATTCCTTAAGCATATTTTCTAGCTTATTATTCACTACTATCTTATTTCATGTGGCACTTCAAAATGCTCTTTTATACCTAGGTTGCTAGAACAGGATATCAGCAGCTTTTTGCTAGTGCATATAATTGAAAGGCTGCTACTTAGAGGAGGCACCATTAAAAATCTGAATTTGCCAGCAGTTAAAGCCCAATTCTATGCCTAGAATAGAAAAGCAATTATGGTATGCTGCTGTATTTGGAAGTGTTGGCAAGTCTTGATCTCTTAAGGGTGACTTCTGTTCATAATAAGAAGCACACAGTCAGTGCAAGTAAGTAAGGGAGAATGAAACATTTTATTGGGATTTAAGGTTCAAACAATAAATTCCATTAAATTTCAAAAGTAATTTCAATTTTTAAAAAATCTTGTTGGTTCTCTTAATTTCAGAAATAAGTCTGGAATCACATCTTTTTCTTTCTGCGTTGTGAAAGCAATCCCAGTGTTTGACATGAAGTACTTAATACCACTGTTCAGCTTTAAAATGAACATCACTAACAATTCCTGACTATACATTGCTCAAAGGGGATGAAAATCAAATGACTTTACATTCTAATTTTTCCAGAATGCAATCCTACTGCCTCAGGTGAAATCAAAATAAACTTCCAGTACTGCAAAGAGCATGTTCTACCATACAGATGTGTCCTAATGGCACTGCACACAGTGCAGCATGTAGAGAACATTTACTGCCCATCTTGTGCATTTGTTAAAATAGAAACATACCTGGCATCTCTGAGGTAGATTCAAAAGATTAGGAGGATAAAATTATTAAGTGCTGTGCCTTTTGTCACTGAAAAAGGTCTTAAATTTGAAGGGAGCAGTGAGCTGACTAGATTCCTGTATTGCTGCACATAAGCTGGATTTGCACGAACAATACAGTAATGATTATACCTTAAAGCAAGATTTACTTTCCTGTAGAAGATCATCCCTCTTTATTTACTGAGCTAAGCACTTCACAGGCATTGCCTTGTCTAGCATGAAATAAAAGAGCTTGTATTGAAAAAGGCTGCTGATGAATGAAGGGTTATGTATGCTGTACTACATTTAAATTATTTACCATTTATGCATTTAAAATGATTGTCAGAAACACACTTTTATCGAGAATTGATACTAATGTTGTCAACTACCATACATAGCCTTTGGGAATGTAGTGACAAAGTTCTCTACTCCTGTGTTATCCCAAATTGGAGCATGGATGGATGTCATCTTGATCAATCACATTCAGGTGAGATTTTAATCCTAAAAGTTAAAATCTCTGTGTTTTTCTTAACACTCAAAATACTTAAAACTTTTATTTGTATCTAAATAAAGAATGTCTTCATGGAATCACATCATCTTTTTTAATCCAAGGAATACAAAATATTCTTTAAAAGGCAATTTTTAAATTTTGGGTTTTAAAATATATTTTTTTCTTTTATTGCTCTAGCAGCCTCTCTGGTATGAAAACACTTATCTGTTACTCAACTGATGTCTTATTAATTCAAAATAATGGTATTTCTTTTACTTTGCCAATACCATGTTTGTATTTGAAATGCAGTTAAAGAGAAATAATCAAGCTAGGACAGGAGATTTTCGAGAATTCAGGAAAAGTGTCTCTACATTAGCCTGAACAGAGCTCACTCTATCCCTTTTTTAGTGTAACTGCTGTTCTAGGAATTTAAGATACTGTGGAGTCACAAAACTGGCACACAGAAATCCCACTAGCAGCACAACTCTGGAGCTCGGGTACCTGAAAAATGATAAAGATAATAAGAAAGAAAATCCAGTCTCATTCATTTGATTTAGTAGATGAAACAAGGAACAGATTCCTAAGAGATGACTCCAATTTTACGTAGCCCTCATTCAGGCCAGTTCTCATGAGCACTAGCATGAATTAAAACAAGATAAGATCTTACATTTGGCTTAGTAGGATTTGTGAGTATGTGTGCCAAGGTCTGAGTTTTCTGTCTCTTTGAAGAATATCAATCTTTCTACATACTTTTGCATGTCCATGTTTCTCTTCAGTACCAATTGTCTACGAATCTGTAGTAACATTCAAAATGTTACTCACTCTGCAAGTACTTTGGACTTAACTGATGGCAGGAGTAGTTGTTATTTTGGATATTTTGGGTCATGGAAGAGAACGATGAATTTCAGTTCCATGAGTGACCTTGTGTAAAAATTCCATAGAGCAGTTGTGTGCATATAAGTAGATAGGAATAACACTAACAATGTTTGTGACTCTGACTTTCATTGGCATAAATCTGAAAGTCTACATAGACAGGCAGCCCTTTCAAATGTCATAATTGGATGGCAAATGCTTTTTGTAAGGTAAGAGAAATATTTCTTCCTGTTCATTCCTCTTCGTGAAAGTGAGACTGATCCCCATGAAATGTTGAGTCCCATTGAGGAGGTCTTTCAATTCCTTCTATCTTAACTGCAAGCTGAATATTTCACACAGTCTTACTTTTGATTTGGTAGATTAACTTATGTCTTTTATTGCCTTACTCACAGTCATGGGTAGCCATCTAAAGATATAGATTTTCTTATAATAAAATCAGGATAGACAGGCATAGGAATGCCAAGATCCCCTAAGCAGTCCTCAAGAGTTTTGCACAGGTTTTTCCCTACTGCTACTGCAACACAAAGCATGTAGAAAATATCTCTCGTGGACTAATATTTCCATTCTTTTCCACCAAAAAAACCTAGTGTGTAATAAGTTGTAAAACTATGCTGAAGCCATGAGATACTCCAAAAGCAAAACTAAATCTTAACTACTTTATCAATTTTAATGTAGAGGTCTTTATATTAAAAATAACAAAATCTAAACTTAGAATCCTCAGAAGGAATACCACATGTAGAACTAGACTCTTCTTGTAATATGAAGCTTCTATACAAATCAATGATATCTAAAAACCTCATGGAGAAAATACTAACAGCCGGGACCCAATCATAATCGTTCTCTCACATTCTTAATTACTAAAAGTCATACTATGATTTTTAATTTTACAAAGGAAGAAGTTTCTCCTGCCATCTTCTAAAAAGTAGAAGGATATTTTATCTTCTATGTCTAAAAAGTAGAAGATATTTTTAATGTAACTGTGTTCCTACCCAGCCGATTGATAAATCAGAAGATCATAAAGAAATATACACTGTACATGAACTTTTGTTTCATAGCATTTACATTTCTTCCATGCATGCAAAGGAATTCCCAATCCAATCAAAATGCTGATAACCTTCAGTTTGGAGATTCGGTTTATTTGAAAGACAACTAGATTTTAAAAAGCAATAAAGGTTAAAAAAACAAAAAAAAGGAAACTTATTAAAACTAGCTAGCTGGCTGCCTAAAAAATTGCAAATATAAATGGAGAAGTTTCATCAACTGTGGTTTTAGAAACCTCTAACTTTTTTTTCTCTTGGAAATAGGTCACTTCTTGGCCCCATTATTTTTAACCATCTATGTAAGTAACTTGCAGCACAAGCACATCCCACATCACCTCTGGTAAAATATACAGCAACACGAAGAGTGCAGCCAGGTAAATGACCAGGTCTGATCCCTGCTACAGAATAATTGTGACTGGCTGATAAACTGTGAATAGTAAAAGCAGGGAAATGAAAAAAAAAAAAAAAAAAAAGGAAAATTATTGTGGCCAAAATAAGATTATATCTATAGGAATAAAGAATGAATGGCATCGATACAGCCAGATTCTGGGGTACAAAAACTCTGCAAAGTGCTGTGGGACTGGGACTGGGCTGAATATAACTTTCCTGTAAGATGCTTATCTAAAATGCATATAAAGGGAGGATCTTCACTACTGAGTCAATAGAGCACTGCAGTCCAAGACACTGCTAATTTTGGAACAGTCTGTTCAGTTCTGCTAAAACTGTCATCTAGAAGATCTCCAATAAAATGGAGAGGTTTTGGAAGATATTAGAAAAAATAATTAAAGGAATGAAAACAGACCTTCTGTGCAATTCAGAGTCCGACTTGCCTGATCAAAGGAAAAGATTAATGGGGAAGAAGGGACTTAGTCACAGCCTGTAAAGTTCTATACAGGTTTTTATCTCGCATTTTCCCATTCAGCAAACAAAGATATAGTAAGATCCCATGGTTGGCAGTGATGGCATTGATGATAGATGAGTTTGCCTCAAGAGTGTAGTTAAATTTTCTAACCAATGTCTTTTAGAAGCATATATGTAGTATTACTTTTGAGTCTCCAGAACTGATGATTTAAAATAATGCTTTTTAGAGCATTGTTTAATTAGATGATGGTCTTTTCCAAACTATTAATCTACAGAACAGTTAACTGATAATTAGTGCTTCTAATATTAGGGGGTAAATTAATTCAGTGAATGGTTCAAACAAAATACAAGGCTAATTCACCAACAACCTAAGTGAAAAAAATCAGCATCATAAACCTCTATTTCATGAACAGATCTGTGATTTAAACACATTTTTGCAAAAACTCCTAAATGAAGATGCATTTCTCTTTGGTCAAGAAGTATGTTCTTTATTCATGACTTCACAGTTCTTTAAAAACATAGCATCCATTCTAATTTTGTCATTTGGGAAGGTAATATGCTGAGTTAAAATGTTGTCTATTCAGGCTTTATTTCTGTAGGATGTGGGCTACAGATAATTTGAACAGCAAAATCTCCTATCTCTTGGGAAGCACTCATTTGCTTTTAAACTCCAGTGCACTAACTGCAATCATACACTAAAGCACCATATTTAAAACATGGAATGCTGGATGTATTTAACAGGTTCAATTCTGTTTGCTGGTTAAAGATTAAGAGACCAAAAGATGGCATCTATTAACAATACTGTATGAAAAAACAGGAATCACTGCAGACTGAAGTAAGTCCCACTGGGGGCCTAACAAGCACCTGCCATTTTCATGTGGTGAGAGATCAATCAGTCTCTGTATGCAGCAAGACGACCTGCCAAAAGCTGAACCACAAGGGGGAGAGAAGAAAAATGATCAATTCCCCAAATTGTGTGCTCTGCAGTAATAAAATGCTGTTCTATAAACACTTACATTCTCTTTGCAATTGTGATATCTTGGTCAAGATCAAAATTTGCAGTGAAACCCCAGGTTGATAAACAGAAAAAAAGGTATTTAAAATGTATTGGAAAATGAATTCTCTCTATTGCTAACGTGGAAATTCAGTCACATTATGAGAAAAGTAAGTTTTAGGGTTTACAAACTGACAGTTGTGGAGTACAAACACCCAGGTTTTTTTCCTCATGTACAAGACTCCACTTCAAATTTTCCAGACTTCAGTTCATTGCTTATTTGATTTCTGGTTGTCATGGAAGACTGAGTTGGCCAATGGAATACTAAAGCATTCTAAATAGGGATCAAAGCACAACAGTGAAAACTGGAAATGAAAACAAGAGAATTGGAACTTGGTATTTGTCTATTTGCTTGAAAGTGTTGTGCCAACATCCTTATAAATTCACTGATTATTAAGCAGAAGAATAGCCAAAAAATCACAGAATCTTGCAGATAATTCTAGGTCCTACCAAAAGTCCAGGCTATTACCAGCTTGGGTTGGTGCCAGGGCACGTGGATATGTACATGTTGAGGTAAGGAAGGCCAACCTCAATTTGCAAAGATGAGAAACCATGAATGAAATCTCTAGACATTACTGTTCTTCCCTAGGAAATCAAGTACTCAAACGCATGTTAAAAGCTGACATGATCAAACAAAATTATCTGGAATTCTAGAGGAAGCACTTAGATCATGCACTTCTTGTGCGATTAGCCTGGATTTTTTAATATTTTCATGTTCTCTCTCAAGTATTCTTAAAGCCACTCTCCCGCAATATGAAGTGTGATTTTTCATTTGCTGTTATACAGAAGACAGCTGTGGAGCAGTAGTACAGTAGTAAATAATACAGGATGAGAATCTGTTTGGTATACAGAAAAAAAACCAAAGAGGCTTATTAGAGGTATTTATTTGCATTTTCCCTTCACTGCTGTTAAGAGGAATGATGGTTATAATAAAAACCCTCAATTAGAAACATCCAAAGCTGTCTTTCAATGTAACAAATGAAATCCAAACTGGCAAAAATGAAAAATAAAGAAGACAGCCAAAAAATTCAAAATAGTATCTTATTCTTCAACAATTGATTAGAAAAATACTTCTGTTTGAAACAAAATTATGCAAATGGTCTGAGAAAACAGTGTGCTTCTCATTCACTGCAGAAATTGTTCTGGAAGTGTTCATCCTTGCACAGATATTACCTTTAAAATATTATTAAGGTCATGGTCTGCAGAGGTTAACTGCTGAGCAAGTGACTGTAGTGTTAACTCAAGAGAGATCCAAAGATGGCTGTAACTGTTACATCAAACTTGCAGAAGAAAAAACATGACTTTCTCATAAAACACAGGCTTTTAAATAGCTAGTTCAGTTCTGCCAGTTCTTGCTTTAGTCTGTTCTCTGTGACTGCAATTAGGTTTCAGCAAATCCATCTCCCCATCAGTTTTCCTCCTCAAACACTATTATTGATACATTTTATTTTAATACCACACCTTCAGTTGTCTCATGGAGACAAATATAACATGGCACTGGGCAGACTGTACTGCTCTTAAATCTGAGGTAAAATTCTGACTTCAATGAAGGGAACAGGTAAACTTCCTCTGATTTCTGTGGTATCATGGGTTAACACACACACTATAAATAAACACATCTCTAGGGTTTGCACCATAAATCCTGTTATCACTGAGTGCCCTGACCAACTTCCATACATTAACACTCAGTAAATTAACTTGTACAGTTAAAAAAAAAAAAAAGACTTAATTGATGACAGTTATGTAGATAATCTATAAGAAAATGCTTAAAATAAGATCTTGATAGAGACTACAAAGATAGGAAATAAACAAACAAAACCCAAAACCAACAAAAATCCTCTTCCTACCCTCCAACAGAGCTTCACATATGAAGAGGTAAACTGCAAATAATTTTTTTCACAGAGAATAGATTTCAAGCTGTAATGTGTAGCATACTTGCCTATTAAATGAGAAGAAATATATTCTTTCTTTCTGGCTGTCAAATATCACAAAAAATATATTCTGTACTTCTGCATGAGAGCTAAGTACAAAAATGCTGAACAATGCTGCAGTCTTTAGTGATTGCGTCTCTTTTAAAAAAACTCTTCTAGGATGACACAACTTACTAGCAAGTTCTGTGTATGAATTGTGTATCACTTAGGCTTACTGTGATGCAATGCCTATGGAAGAGATACAAAGGTATAGCTGTGCAATAATATTCAGAATACAAAATTAAATACTTCTCTTTCTAGGAATAGTAGACTAAACTAAATGATGCCTAAAATGATATTTAGATCTCTTACATCAAGACATCACCTAATACCCAGCTTTACCCAGTCCTGGAAGCATTTCGCTCTCTACCCAGTTCTCAGTTTGATCTCAACATTCCCTGTGCTTTTGTATTAAATATCAATGTGTGTGCATTGACACTGATACACAGGGAAGAGTGTGCTCTGGGGAGAACCTTCTCTTTCTTCTGCCTAAACTTCTCTATGATCTACTGTGCCTAACCTAAATTCCACTTAACTCCCCAGAAAACTGCAAACATTTTTATGGCTAGCCACAATCTAAAAAGCCATGGAAAACACAGTGTTTAACTCCTAGGAAGCAACCTAATGGCTATCATCCATATTCCTTGCAATATAAGCTACAAAAGTTTATATTCACAGCCTGAACCATATTGAAAAGTTTCCAAGAGCTCAGCTTAGAGGTTTGAAAAAAAATTGTAAATATTACCTCTCAGGTATTTTTAAAGAATGTCAGTGTATTTTTCCTGGATCATCAGCAAGCACACTGTCCAGTTTATGCTGAAAGGGACTTCTGTTATCATTGAAGAAGAAATATTTTAAAGTACTACTGTGTTAAACAAATTAGAAGGACTCCTCTCAGTATCCATAATATATATTTACAAACCATTTTAATTAAAACACATATCTCTGTACTTAACTTAAAACCTGTATTTCAATATGACTGCCTTATTATGATTTTTCAAGGTTCCTGTACCATATGCACATACATTTTGAAAAACAAATATAAATAAAATATGACAGAATAAACACTGATTAGAACATTCTGTAACATCATTAACATACCCAATTTACATGGCACAAATCTGCTAACATCTGCAGTCATATAGAATCCCTCAACATCTTTCATATCATGAAGATGAAAACAACCTTTTTTTTTTTTTGCTTCATTTGGTACAATAAATAAAACAGTGTATTTCACTTATTTTGCATTCAGGAGAAGCCAGTGAGTGTCATTACAGCATATTAGCATAGAACATGAAAAGGGAGAAGATGGAACTATGATGCTGAGCCATTCAAATAATCTGTTAGCCCAGGACCTAGAACAAGAAATTACATCCATCAGACAGTAAGTCATTGTTCTGGGAGGCTCCAAGATAAATAACCTAGACTACAGCATCACCTCCCTTGGCATTTTTCACCTTTCTTCATTTCCATCATCCAAACTGAACAGTGGAATTTTAAACAAGGAACAATCTATTAAAGCTGATGAAAAACATACCCTTATGTACATTAACATGCAGAAGCTTCTGAAACCACTGTTGTTGACTATTTGTGACCAATATTAAGTCACTGTTTATTTAGATGGACATTGTTGTTTGGTTAACTTTTAACTGGGAAAACATTGTCTTGACTCTTAACAGGAAAATAAAAATCTGCCAAAAATGAAAGTATATTCTGAAGGGTGGTAACTGGTGATGTAAAATGCAATTATATTACAATTATATCCATAGTGTGCTTGCACAAAGATGCAATAAGTATCATCCATTCAGATCTTACAAAAGAAAGCTCAGCTTAACACTCAACTGACAGATTTTTGCTTCAGTTGAACTATTTTACTGAACATCCGTTTGTATTAATAAATTAAATAGGAAAGTCTTTATGCAGCCTGAAAAAGAAACTATAGTCTTTCCTTACCAAGAGCGGAGTGTACAACTGACCTAATAGTAACACATCTGTGATCTGATACTATAGTCTGTCCATCTGAATATTTTTAAAACAGACAGTTCAGATCCACTTCAGATCTGCAGAAGTTCATTCCACAAAATATTAAATCCTTAGAAACACCCCTCCTCTGCAAAGTCCTACAGACAAATAACTGTTGACAACCTCTTTAATTTGCAGTTATTTCCACAGAGTCATGTGGCAGCAATCTATCATCCACAAGGTTTCTCACCTCTTTGCTCTTTTCCTGTGTCCCCATCCTGTGCCCCCGGCATTCTTCTGCTTCCCAAAAACTAACTGCTTGTATTTCAGAAAACCTGAATGCAAAACGTTATGTATTTGCAAGTGCCCAAATCCAACAAAGCCACTGTGCCAAAATTGAGCACTTAGATTCAGGAATCTGAAAACCAATCACTCACACGTTCAGCTCTTAACCTTTGCAAATGAGGTTTGAAACAAAAGAGACCAGAGACACGTAGAACCAAACCACTTTCCCGTGAGCCACTGCAGCTGTCAGCACTGCAGTGGCAGCCAGTGGACTGGGTGCTGAGCTGGTTGTTGAACAGATACTGATTTTTCTACTGTGCTGTTTGCCCACCTCTCTCTTCCACTCAACTGAAACCATCTCAGTATCATCTCCTCCTAGCCATCTCCATGTGTATATTCCACATCCTATCAGGTGTGGGATCCCACACTCTATCCCACATACTTCCCAGGTGAAGAACTATTACTACACATTAAGATAACCTACAAAATCAATATCTAATAATAAGATCAGTCTGAAAAACAGTTTATTACCATTACAGATTTTTTTACTACTTATCCTTTGTAACTCAGGGCTTTTTCTGGTTTTATATTTCAGATACATCACATACTATTCCAAGGACAAAAATGAAATGTATGCCAAAAATAATTTTAATGTGAATGTGTCATTCCTCACATAAATTAATGGAAGACCTAGTCCTTGGCTCATAAAATTCTTGCTTATTTGCCTTTATTACCATGCATTACCAATGACATATAAGATACATCCCTGGCTCCTATTTTAACAAGCACTTTTACTAAGATGATTGTAATTAATGATGGGTCCTTTATTACAAATTACCTTGAAATTTTAACTTCCAAAAATGTTATCAGCAGTAAAATCTCCATCACTAACAACAGACCACTCTGCACCACTAGGCAAGAGAACGATGGCTTCAATAGAGCAAATAAGGTAAAAAAAATACATTTTTTATGAAAAAAAACCAAACAACTTTTTTTTTTTGCATTCTTCATGTTCATCCTAATTTTAGAGGAAATACTTCCAAATGATTGTAAAAGACAAGTCATTCCTCCTAGAAAGATCAAATTGCTCCTGTGATCAAGTCAAGTTATTCAGCTTGCTCTGGCACTAGGGGAGGCAGAGAACTGGAAGAGCAGCAGCCCCTTAGATCCCTGGGTCACTGGGTCACTGTCCTATCTGTATGAAGATCTAATTCAAATGACCCAAGTGACTAGCCACTCACTGTAGCTGAAAACTCTCTGATTAACCCTTGTCATGGCTGTGTTATCTTCAGAGGACTCAGAACTGTTCATGAGATTTCAAATATTTAAGATGCAGTTCATGGGAAGCATGCAGAAAGCAGCAGTGGGGATCTACAGCAAAACCTTAACTGTCCAGCACCACTGTCTGTCTGGGACAATAACCATCTCACCTGAAACCTGCCTGAGCTGGCAGATGACACTGCAGGGATAACAGCAGAAGTAAGGCAATCTAAGATTTTGCAGGAAGCTTTCACAGACATTTTTCCAGAAAAAGTTTTAGGAGGGCATTGGCATATGTAGTCGTATTAGTAACTTTTGTATTAATGTATTAATACTTTTTGCCCCTTTCTAGACCCTCAGTTCACTTCCAACTCTTGTCACTACACCATGGAGTTCCCTCTAGGGGCCAGGTGCAGGAAAGTATATCATTTCATGGTGGCAATTGTAAGAGCTGTGGGAAGATTTCTGGTTTTAAGAGGCACAGTTGGACCAAAATATTCTACTGAAACATGTACTATCAACACTACAAAACCAGAAATGCATCCTTTTTTATGGGGTTAATAATCTTTAGTGCAGTTATCTTATTCTTTCATCTTTTTATTGTCTCGTAATGTAATACCATTTTTAAAGGATATTGTTCCAGATAGTATCAGAGATTTAAGAAATACAACCTATTAGTTTCTTTCTGCACTTATATTAGGCCCCTTAAGAATAACTCACTTGGAAATAACTTGTGAGAAATAGTATCTCTATCTTATGGGCTTTTAAAGAACTCAGCTTTATTTTTATGGATGTTGTTCATTTACTGAAAAGGTTAAAGATCTTTTAAAGTATTTCATTATTCATCAGCAACAGATCTTTACACACATTCCATGAACATAAAATTCCCCCCATACCACCTGTAATTTAATTGTTTCTGCCATTATATACTAGCAGTGAAAACCCTAGATTTTTCTTACATTATACAGTAAGTTATAATAGAGTGCAGTATGATGAAATATACATATGTAGTGCTAGTCAACAGAATATTACCGAATCCAGCTCAATAAATTCTGATTTTCCATGTTTAGCAAGACTCAGAAAAAACCACCACCATCAGCAAACAAGGTAAAAGAATGGGGTTTCACTCCTGCTATCATGGAAAAAGAAAAAGCAAGCAAGCAAGAAAAAGGGAAAATTTCACCCTGCTGAGGAAAAGTCACGCAAAGTACACAATCACTTCTGCTTGAATTGCTGGCTTCCCTGAAAGCACAGGCCACACATAAGGGTCAAGTCTTCTAGGGCTGGATCACATTGTAGGCCAGAACTATCTGTGAGGAATGGAGGCTGGCTAATCCGGAGCCTTGCAGGTGCCCTCATGCACAGAAATATATGGTTAGAGAAAAAGGTCTATACTAGCCTGGAGAAAAGGGGGCTGAGGAAAGACCTTATCACTCCCTGCAACTATCTGAAAGGAGATTGTCTCCAGGTGGGGGTTAGTCTCTTTTGACAAGTCATAGGATAAGAGGAAATGGCCTCAAGTTCCACTGAGGGTGGAGGATGGTGGGGGGATGTGTGTGTATTAGATTGAATATTAGGCAAAACTTCTTCACCAAAAGGATTGTCAAGCGCTGGAAGAGGCTGCTCAGGGAAGTGGTGGAGTCATCAGCCCCGGAGGCATTTAAAAGATGTGTAAATGTGGCACTTAGGGACATGGTTTAGTGGTGAACTTGGCAGTATTAGGTTAATGGACTCAATGATCTTAAAGGGCTGTTACAGTGAAAATGATTCTATGATTCCAGGATTTTATCATTCCTGTCATAATGACTGTCTACCCCTGCATTTGTAAGTAGGCACAAAACTATCACTGAAAAGAAAATGAGAAGGTTTATTTGGGAACATTCTTCTCTCTGAATATGAATTAGTGGACTATTCTTGAACTAATGGACAGAGAATTCAATGCAATTTTATTAATACAGCATGCTGACAATTTAAAACATGTACCAAGAATTCATACTTGATGCTGTAGTCAATACAATACAGTATGTCTTCAGTCTTGTTGATACTAGCAACATTTTCACAACCTATACATGATTTGTGAGTAGAGCTGTGCCTGAATCAAGACCTCATTAAAAACAAAACAAAATAAGCAAAATAAAAAAGGAAAAGGAAACCCCCAAAATAGAAGGAATTGCTGAATTATTTATAGAACTCTTGAGAGCTCTTTTATATCTTTCCAGTGTATCATTTTGCCAGCAAAGCTGTAACAACCTCAGACTTTAAAAACATGTGATATGTACAAAATCAATCAATAAAAAACTGTCTGGAAACATCAACAATAACACGCTAACTTTATTACTTAGCACTCCTAACTTGGTTTTTGATCATGAGGTCTACTAGTCCCTTCTCAAACTATCAGCTTGTCAATTCAGGGCCATAGAATTACAGAATGTCAAAGGGTTGAAATGGACCTTAAAGATCATCTAATCCCAACTGCCCCTGCCATGTGGAAGGACCCCTCCCACTAGACCACATTGATCAAGGCCTTATCCAATCTGGCCTTGAACACTGTCAGGGTTGGGGCATCCACAACCTCCTTGGGCAACCTGTTTCAGTGTCTAACTACCCTCACAGTAAAAAATTTCTTCCTAATATCTAACCTAAATCTCCCCTCTTTCAATTTGTACCCATTATTCCTTGTCCTGTCACTAAAGTTCCTGATGAAGAGCCCCTTTCTGGCTTCTTGGTAGGCCACTTTCCTGATACTGGATAGATCCTATGAGGTCTCCACACAACCTTCTCCAGCCTGAACAGCCCCAGCTTTCTCAGCCTGACTTTGTAAGGGAGGTGCTCCATTCCTCTTATCCATCCTCTTATTTGTGCTTCTCCTCTGGACTTGCTCCAACAGTTCTTGTGTTGGTAAAACCAAAACTGCATGCAGTATTCCAGATGGGGTCTCACAAGAGCAGACCAGAGGGGGAGAATCACCTCCTTTGACCTGCTGGCCATGCTCCTTTTGACGCAGACCGGGTCGGCTTTCTGGGCTGTGAGCACACATTGCTGGCTCATGTTGAGTTTTTCATCAACCAACATCTCCAAATCTTTCTCCACAGGGCTGCTCCCAATCTTTCCTTCACCCAGTCTGTATTTGTGCCTGAGATTGCCATGACCCAGGTGTAGGACCTTGCACTTTGATTTATTGACCTTCAGGACATTTACACAGGCCCACTTCCCAAGCCTGTTCAGGTCCCTGTGGATGGCATTATCCCTTCCCTCCAGTGTGTTGACTGCCCCACCCAGTTTGGTGTCATCAGCAAATTTGCTGAGGGTGCCCTTAGTCCCACTGTCCACGTTGCCAACAAAGATGTTGAACAGCATTGGCTGCAGCAGTGACCCCTGAGGGACACCACTCGACACATGGACAATGAGTCCCTGACCACAGCTCTCTGTGTGTAGCCTGCCAGCCAGTTCTTTATTCACCGACTGGTCCATCCATCAAATCCATGTCTCTCCAGTTTAGAGACAAGGATGTCACATGAGACAGTGTCAAACACTTTGCATTAAGTCCAGGTAGATGATGTCAGTTGTTCTGTCCCTATCCGCCCATGCTGTAGCCCTGTCATAGAAGGTCACCAGGTCTGGCAGGCATGATTTCCCCTTTGTAAAGCCATGTTGGCTCTTACCAATCACCTCTTTATTTTTCATGTGCCTTGGCACAGTTTCCAGGTGCTACATGATCTTGCCTGGAACAGAGGTGAGACTGACTGGTCTATAGTTCACCAGGTCTCCTGCTTTTCCCATTTTAAAAATGGGGGTTATATTTCCCTTTTTCGGTCATCATGGACTTCACCTGACTGCCCTGAATTTTTCAACAGTGATGGTTAGTGACTTAACAGCTTCATCTTCCAGCTCCCTCAGGAGCCACAGGTCCCATGGACTTGGGCACATTCAAGTTCCTTATTGAACCTGGCCCTCTCCTACAGTAGGCTGAGGGTCTTCATTCTCTCAGTCCCTGCATTTGCCTTTCTCAACTAGGGTGGCATGGCTGGAGCACTTGCTGCTGAAGATTGAGGTATAGAAATCATTGAGAACCTCAGCACTCTTTTTCCAGGGTAGTAAGGTCTCTCTTTTCCTTCTGGAGAGGACCCATATTTATCCCTAGTCTTTCTCTTGCTTGCAACATATCTGTAAAGCCCTTCTGTTATCCTTATTATCCCTGGCCTGGANCCCGGGAAAAGGGTGTGTTTTTTTTTTTTGTTTTTTTTTTTTTTTTTTTTTTTTTTTGTTTTGTTCAGATTTTGGTTAAGCTGCATGATACTGTAATGAAGATTTCCTTGAAAAGCCATATAAACCCTGCTGTGCAGATATTTCACTCTTTACAACCTAGCTACAATACTCTTCTAAGCTATGGCACCAAATTTTTATGCAATGCTCAGTTTCATGGCAGAAGTCTTTGCATGCATGCAGACATTTATATGGCAGATGTTTTGTGCATGATATTTTTTGTTTTCCTTTCAAAAATTGTGCTATGTCTATGTAAATTTCCTGTACTTCAATAATTTTGTTAAGAGCTGACAAATATGCTCAGTACCGTATCTTCCAGTGGGAATAACACTCAAATATAGACTGCTTTGTCAGCAACATCTGCAACACTTTGGGAGGTGCTTCACAATTTGTTTCATTTTTAAGTTCATTAATTTGAGGCATTTAAAACAAAAATGTATTATAAAATCATGCATTTCTGGCTTTCATTAAAATGTGTATATTGCAGAGAATGTGATTTTGTCAGTACCCTTTATTTCCTTGAAGATCACCATTAAAAATACAACTATACTTGTATTAGTGTTAGAGTTTTATTTCATATGTTGAATCAAAAACAAATAAAAGCTTGGCACAAAACACACTGTAAGAGAATGTTTTGGCCCAGTTCAATTTTGATGTTCCTAAGTGAAAAATAAAATATTACTTCTAGAGGATAGAATGGGAGTGGATTTCTACATTACTAAGTTGCTACATTGCTCTTGTAAAAGCCACACGACAACCCATCAGAACAGTGTGACTATTTTAGCAATGCAGGTAGAGACATTTTCATACTTCCTTGAGCAGAACTCCATAGTATGCTACCAAATAACTCTTTGTTTGATTTTGAACATCTGCCAGTGGTCTTATATTCTTTATCATTTATTAAGAAGGACAAAGAGATTACTGGTGAAATACAGACATTTGAGAAAGCATTTGTATTGTAATTAGAGGACCTTCTATCTAGCATTATTATATAAAAACACATTTATTCGTCATGTCAAAGCATTGATTTCAGTAGAGTTAGTTACATCAAGAATGAGAAGAAAGAGAAAACAGCAGTTCACAAAGGAAAAACAAAGATGAAAGGTATGATATTTAACATAACAAAGAGTACTGAAAATCAGATGATTAAGTGCAAGTATGCACTTAATGAAATGGAGGCAAAAGCAATGCTTCTCTCCATGTCAAATTGTCTTCTGGAATGAGTGTAACAGGGGATGATTTGATTTAAGAATAAAGTCATAAAATGTGACTATAAAAAAAAAGGTAAGCATCAAACTTAAATGTTTGGAAGCGTTGTCCCTCAAATGCATTTCGCACTTCTCCCCCAGCCTCCACGGAGCAGGTCTACTGCAGCACTACAGGGTAAATCTGATCCTCTGGGTTGCCTGCAGTAGCCAGGATATCCACAGCCTCTGTTGAGGTTCCCTAACCTCCAAGTTCTTCTTTTTCCACAAATAGCAAGTTACTATGAAAAATTTTCAAAAGTCATTAAAAAATTCTGCGATAATCACCCTGATCACGTAGCAAGTAACATGAAGGAAAAGGCAAGCCACCTAAAATCTTAGGTTAGGTGATAAATATCTAAACCTTCCAAATTCAATCTTTTAATTTGCATATCTTTAGAATTTATATTTATTAGATCTCTCTGATGTTAGTATTAAATAAAAAATGATCATTCACATTCTAAACTGAGGCCCCTCTACTATTTTCCAGATTTAGGCAGACAAGAATATGAAGTCAGGCTAAACCACCAGGATGAATCAGGAAAGACATGGCAGTACCTCAGGCAAGGATGATGAGAACAGGACAATCTATCATTTGCATATCAGCCTAGTAGGTAGACCAATTTTCTGGGATGCATCTAGACCTATTTATGGCAAGGGTAATTGAATCTCCCCTTCCTGAATTCCAGGAAAATTCCATGATCACCAGGCAAATATCTCAAATCAGAATATTTTTTCACTCCTTTTTCAAAAACTAAAGCACTGTGCAGCAAATCTGAAGTCGCATGGAGAACTGACAGGATAGTTCGTCCAAGCTCAATAGTTGACAATCATCAGGGAAGAGAACAGAGGATACAGACCTCTCTCCATGAAACATAGATTTTAATATTGACATTGGATAAATAACAGTCTGAAGAGATTTAATTGTCTTCTGGAGATACCTAATCTGGCTGCAAAGCCACTGGGGACAGAAATTTCAATGTCCTGGTGGAGGTCTGGATAGGTACCCACTCTTCTGTAAAGTAAGTAAAGTAAGTAAACTCTTCTGTAAACTTCTGGATGGTAAAGCTGGGCATATGTGATCATGTCCTTGCCTTACACATTTCATATGTGCCCACCTGTGAATTCAATTCAAAATTTGCAATGCCTAGAAAGAAATTTCATCATATGATTTACGTCCTATTCAAGCCCAGGTGTGTCAAATCTCAGAGACTAGTGAAAAATACAGTAGTTGGCTTGTACCTGATCTTTCCCATGCTACCTCTACTACTTTAAGAAATAAGTATTAGTCTTCCCATAGCCCTGACAACTTTCTTTTACTGTTTACACATTTGACATTGCCATACCACAAAATGTCTCATTCTTTTGTGGCTTGATCAATTCTAAGAATTGTTCTGTAAGGCAAAATTCTCAGGACTTCATGGAGAGATAGGAAAGAGGTAGCAACAAAAAGGAGAAGAATAAAAGAGAAAAGAAATTTTTTTTAAAAGGTAAATGTATTAGAGAGTAGAGATGCTACGTTTAAAAGCCCTGGTCCAGAAAAGTACAACATCTTCCATAGTCGTGTAGGACACGGACTTTCAAACATCTTATCCCGTTCATGTAGGGGTACACTGGTATATTTCACATGTGGGATGTATTTAATGCACTTTGTCTTTACTTCAAAGCCAACTTTCAGAATTCTTTGGTAAGTGCAAATGGGGAAGAACATCAGTGTTGGCTGAAAAAAGCTAACTAGGTTTCCATCAGCAGTTGTTGATGGCCCAAAGGCAGTGGAACTATGTAATAAAGGCAGACAGACCTCATAGGTTTTGGCCTAGAATAACTTAATCTGCAGTATTGCAATCAGAAACTGATGTGGCTGAAAACTAACCTAATAGGCAAAAAGTGATGCCTATTTTGCATCCCAGACATTTGCTCAAGCACTTAGTGCCTGACCAAAACAGAGGTCAGGCATATAAAGACAGAGTGAGGTGCGAGAGTAGAATGGGGCACTCTGGATTGAGATTGGTTTAGGCTACCATGAAGCTGCACTGTCAGTTGAAAGAAAAGCTCTTATTCTGTATTTTGCTGATTGATTTTACTGTCCCACCCTTGCCTGGCTTTATTTGGATCAAGGATCAGCCAGTTTTGTTCACTTCCAACCTCTTGTCTCATCCATGTATAATGAGATTGCCAAAATCTAATGAAAAGCAGGAGTAGCCCGAGCTTTGGGCTATCACTTTCCCATAACACTGTAAACTGAATTGTCTTTCTGCATACCCCTGCATGCTCATATGCAAGTGATCAGGAGGAGTAGCTGAAAACAAAACCTCATGGGCAGGAGTTAACTAGATCGAAAAAACTGGCAACTTTATCCTTAAGGTCTGCCCCCAAGGTAAAGAAACTTACATGCAGACATAATGCTATTGAGTATTTCTATTCCAAATGGTTAATGAAAATATAGCTGGGGAATACTGGAAAACAGAAATGTCTGTTATGTGTCTACCCTTCACAGATTTTCAATAACTCTTAAGAGCTTAATATCTTTTATGTTTTTGAAACCATTCTTAATAAAATAACATTAGACAAGTCTGTCACTTCCCGGGCCACCTCGACCTAGATCAATACACTCCTTTTAAGTGTTATTATGCACTGTTCGCAGGTCCTCCATCAGTATCTTGTTGAAATGACAGTTTTCAATATGACAGGCCTTTCTGAATTAATTCTCAAGTATGGTTTTAAAAAATAATGTGTCAAATGTTATTATAAAAATCCCTGAACTAAAACACCTTTTTCATTTTCTTTATTCACTGCTTGTTTTTTTCAGTCCAAGAATTCTAGCTTGCTTCGCATGATTTAACAGAAATCTTTGGGGATATTCTTAAAAATAGAAATGTTCCAAAATGGTTATACATGGGCAACAACTTCATCTTCTAAGACTTGTGTCATGAACATTTTCTTTGGGCAAAATGGGTGTTTAATAGATCTAGCATTTTAAATTCTTGGTGTTGATGTGACAACATTAGTAAGTTTACATTACATGCCCACAAAAAACATGTTTTAAACTACACACCAAGTTCTGCGTTATTCTTTCCAGCTTTCTTCCTCGTTTGCATTATCAAATAAATTTTTCTTCCACACATAAAATGTATCCTATAGTTCAGTTCAACTACATGGCATTCAGCATCTATTGAATCCCTTCTTAAAAACAGTGTGTTGTGCTACTTACAGCAAGAAATTGCACAAGTAATCTCCAGGTTTGTTTCCTCAGATAGTCTCTCTTTGCAGTCACTTATTAAATGAAAATTGATTTTCTCGTATTCATGCAAGAAATCAGAACCTTCAGACAGTATCAATCTATCATGAAGCATATATGGTAGTAGCGGGCAGCACTGTATCAAATTGTCTGATTTAGCAGATGAGAAATGAGATTTAGTTGCTCTAATAGAGACAACCAGTGAACCAGCGAACCAGCACCTTCTGCCTGACTTCCAGCTGTCACCCCACAAGGGCACTGGTCTATAGGTTTTATGTCATGTGTGCTCACCCCATGAAAGATGCCATCCATTCCCTTAAGTATCTGAATGCGCTAAAATGATAAGTTGAGGAAACTGAATCACGTTTAGAATGTCTATCTGTTATGCTAAGAATTGTCAAAACACAAAAAGATCCATTATTACCATTACTAATATGAATTTGGTTTATCTGTTACTTTTAGTCCATCTCAGTACTAAATCTTAACATGCTTATTTCTTAGACCAGTTACCATGCTATTTCAGTATGGAAAGGTCTATCTAAATGCAAGTGGTGACCAAGGAGTTAAACAATAATGAAAAAAAATCTAGTATCAGGCTCTTCACAGACTCTCTTTGATGGGCCTGCAAATTTTCCAGGCAGATACCTGAACCACCCATTAGAGGTGTGACTTTTCTATGCCCTGAGCCTTCCATTTTTAAATTTAGGCTATTTTCTTGTTTTGGAGGAGATGAGAGAGAATCCTAACCCATATAAGAACATAATTTTTACTGGTGTCCTGGAAAATTATGCAATTAAGAAAGAATTTTAAATGAAAGTGTTTTCTGTTTATCAGGACCAACTTAACAATTTAGGCATTCCTTAAAATGTGGCTTTTAAAGTCTTTGAACACTTGAACCTTTTCAGATATCCACAATTCATTGTGTGGTTTCATACTATGACATAGTTGTCAATGAACTCGCCAAGTTACAGATGTGGTTTCACTTCCATTTCAGAATTCTGTTTTCAAAGCACAGAAAAAAACCCCAATCCAGCAAAGGGTTTGCTCAGTGTTTTTACTGAAAACATAATTTATTCCACAAACCCATAAACAGGTGAAAACCCAGAAACAGATGATTGGAAATTATTATTATTGCCTTGGGTAGAATCAGCTTTTGTGTACTTACTGAAAGTGACAGCTCAGACCTCAAACGGATCAAAATGTAGCTCGTTTTACAGTGCAGTAACTGCTTTTAAATATAGAGTAATCTATATAACAAAGAAAAGCCATAGTTCGTAAGCATTAATCAGAAACCAGTTTTACCTCACTGAATGTAAAACTGGCCTGTCCCTAAGTTACCATAGTAAGATTGGACTGAATGCTAGAACTCTCAATATGACTATGAGTTAAGTAATGGGAATACTGAAGGAAAATATATCTCTAGAAGTCTTATCTATCTAAAAATTCTATTTATTTGCACAGGAATTGCAATATCTTTGAAATAGCCCATGCAGAAGTGGGCATTCATATTTTCTGTAACTTTATAAAGACAAAATAAATTAGTATAATTCTTCGTTACAATCTGAAAATACATGTTCTAAAAGTGAAGAATGAAACTTAAGTTTCCCTAATTTCTTCCAAGGATTTATTTGAGATGTTAACAAACCATGATTTCACTTAACATGCCATTTCACTACAAGTTATTTTTGGTGTAAAATTTGGTCTCTTTTCAGGCAGTGTGAATCACTGAAGATCAGTAGAACCATTATTCAGCATTCAGGACAGAGGAAGGAGGCTAATCTCTTTAAGTTGGTTCTTTAGGTACCTGACAGCTCCTTTCAACCTAAAGTCTACAAAAATCACAAAATCTTTGCTAGCATTTTGGCTTAGGACTTGAAGATCAGTTATTTGATGTGAAGAAGTATATTTTCATAAGGATAATGGAAAATAGAATGTGCAGGTTTCAATACATTGGTATGACAAAGAAGTGCACAGTTTTGAAAAGACTACACTTGTTGAAGCATAAGTAATATGCAAGAGAACCTGTGTATTTTGAAGGAATAGCATGGCCCCTTCATGAGACGCTTCAGCTTCATGAGGATTTTATTTCTATTAAGGTTTCTCTGTCCTTAAGACATGAGGCCATGAAGGCCATCCTACCACTCTGCTTGTAAATTGTCTTAAGATACTATTCTTCTCTAACACAAGAATTAGAAACATGATATTTAGCCTTTCTGAGAATTAAGAAAACCAACTCCCATACTCCATACTTGCTTGGAAATTTACAGAAAAGAATCTAGTTCCAATCCTGTGAATGATGACCCATTTTTAGATTAGGATACCTTTTTTAAACAATGAGAGTAATGGAAACTGCTCAAAGTATTAAAATCGCTTGTAATCCATGGAAATAAATAGGTTGAATCTAGGCCTTGGAGCACACATCTGTATAGTGGACATTGAAGCACATGGCTAAAACATGTAAAGAACTGGTATTTTCTCTCATAATTTGTATTAGTACTGCTGAGAAGAACATCAAATTAATATAAAACTATTAAAAGGCTCAGTTAAAGCACTGTACAATGAGTAGGATGGATTCTATAGATATACTGTTAGACTAGAATGAGATGTTAATTAAAAGTAACCTAGTTCTGGTAGTTCATATGTACAGTCACAGATGCAGATATCATGACTTTGTGATCCCAACAATATCTGCCAAAGATATTCTGCAGAAGGTGTTCATGTTCTACCCTTTCTCAAGTTGTTGTGTATATATAAAAGCTAGAGCACAGCAATGTCTTAACATATGAAAGTTATTTCAGGCTAACTTCCAGTTATGTTGTGTGGTCTTGGAAAACCTTAATCAAATACCAATTTCAGAAGCACACTACTGAGACCTGAGTTAGTTTTAAAGGACTTTGTGATGCATAATGCTTGGTGAAGCGATGGTCTCAGAGCTCACAAAACTCTGGCTGGCAGCAGGACTTAAGAATGCAAATGATTTTTAGTGACTTAAAGGATAGGTGTTTTCTTAAATCAGATTTCTAGATAAACAACTAGAAATTAAGAGTGAGTATGTCTGAGGATGACCCAAAAGAGTTAATGATCTATTTTCACCACAAAAGTGTATTTGTGAAGAGCCCTTTCTGCTGCTGTTAAGATCTCTCACAAGGCAGTGGCAGGCATGCCATTATGAAGAGGGACACACAGAAAAAAAGAAGACAGAGAAGACATAGGGACTCACAATTGTGCAAGCTCATGGACTTGGAAGAAAAGATAGTCCCACAGGTTAAATATAGCCAAAGATTCTGATTCCCCAACAGCTGGCTATGAACAATGAAAAATTCAGGATCCTATTTTCCTTCTTTTTTCTAAAAGCTAATACTTGGACTGGAGTGAGGGGATAGACCAGCCTGCTGAAAAGTGTCCTCTGTAATCTTGGTCTGTACATAGTGTTTCTGTTACCATTAGGACAGTGAAGGAACTCAGTAGATGAACTGCTGACAGCTCTGTAGAGTGGACACTGAAGCACATGGCTAAGACGTGTAAAGAATTGGTATTATTGTATCTGTTTCATAGGTTGACCATTTCTGACAAAGGGGAAGGGTGAAACTTAATTTGGCATGGCGTGCATGCAACATTCCACTGCTCTAATCTGGTACTGCCTGAAAGCTTGTTTTGGTAGGTATTGTATCCTGGAATGACACAGAACTAGAACTGGCAGGATGTCAAAATACTTCCAAAACTAGCTTAACCAAATAAAATCAGCTGAGCTGTGGAGATGCGAAATGCACGTTTAGAAACACTCAGAGTTGGAATGCAGGTGAGGCTAAATACAGGAATACCAGTGTTATGTGAATATGTAACAAGAACAGGAATATTACCAATGAGGACATTTATAAATAATATTAGTTTTATTTCTAAGTTCCTGTGAATTTTTAAATCTCTTAAAATGTTAAGTCAGGACTTCCAAATTCATTGATGTATGGAGCTAAGAATTGTTAATCTTACTTTTACTGCTGCGGAAACTGAGGCAGAGAGGTTCAGTGACTTACCCAAGGCCACAGAGGGAGTCACAGTCAGAGCCGGGATTAGAGCTCAGGAGTTTCTGGCTCCCAGTTCCCAAGCTCAGACCACTAGACCATGGCCTCAGGATATTTCCAGCTGATCTTCAGTCTAAAAAAAAGTAAATTCTCAAGTATGTTACAGATCTGTAACATATATATATACATATATATATACATGTGTATATATATATACACACATGTATATGTGTGCACATATATATGTATATGTGTATATATATATTTCTTTTTTCCTAAATGTAATTGTATGAGTGAGAACACATTGCTCATAAGTCAGAGCTGAAAATCAAACCAGTATATTTTATCTGAGTTACCTTTATCATACATATATGTATGATAAAGCTCTGCTGAAAAAAATCTTGATTTAAATTACAGCCAATACAAATACATATTGTATTTTTCAGGGTAAGGAACAAACTGCCTTTCCAACCCAGCCAGCATGTCATTTATATTAATGGTGAGGAATGATAAGTTGCTCTGTGTGTAAGTAAACTCCATTAAGAAAGTCGGGTCCCTTGGTGAAGCTAGATCCTTAGTAAATTTTACTAGCTAAGCACTGAGCTCCATGTCAGAGTAATTACACCTTTTATCCACTGTGAGCTCTCTCTTAGCTTCTCCATATTCCTTAATTTCCCACTTCAGCTAATTTAGCAGTAAAGTCGCAAAGGTTTAAAAGGTTAGCTATTGAGGAACTGACACATGAATGTTCTGTTAAGCTCCATGCATTGAAATCACATTATGTAGAAGGAATTAATTAAGTAACAATTATGTAGTGATGGATCATTGACAACATATATACACTTGGGTGCTAAAAATTAATCTCCCCTGTAAAAACAATACATCGTGTATCTTCTCATCTATATACTAGCAAGTTTTACACTTGAAATACAAAATGGAAAGGCCCTTCAGCAATTTCTTTTAAAAAAAGGCATATGTTCTGGCAGTATTAAAACTAAAAAATATTTCAAAAAATCATATAACCTAATTTTTAATAAATAATTGAAAAAGTAATGAGAATAACAGAAGAATTTTTAAGGCAGGAGATTTTAAAGTGACTGTAAGGACATTTGTTATATGAAAGTACTTAGTATGTTGAAATTGCTAACAATTGTGAAGTATTCTCTCGCTATCTTCTTTTACAAGTTGCCATATTGTTTCCTCGTATTGACAGTCAGCCTCTTAATACATAGATTGGCAGTTAGCCCAGTCAGTCCTCAAGTCTAAAAGCCTCTTAGCAGATGAAAAATCTTTGGTTCATTCACACCTTGTAGAGAGAACAACAGGGCAGAAGTGACATCCAGATCCATTTAGAGTATACTTGGAGTCTTATTTTCCTTTGCCTTGCACCTTGTGTAGTCATTTATAGCTGTGCAAAGTGAGCACAAAATGGATATAAAACACTGCTACTCATGTGAGGAGAGAATTCTGATTTGGTTGCATTATTTCCAGAGGTGATCACAAGAAGTTCCAGCCAGTTCAAAAATCTGGCTCTGCATAGAATGTGTAAACAATTTTGACACAAAGTATAAAGTAAAAAGCAGCAGCCCTTTCCAAACATTTTACAGAAATTGCACTTTTGTTTTGCAGCAATGGATATTTTCACTTGCTGTTTTCTTGGAATTTTCATAGAAAAAATACTGAATGTTAAACTCATCTACAGAAAACAAATCCTATTTCTTCCTTTCTTTGTAAGAATAATATTTAACTATGAGTCCAAAAGTATATTCTCACTTAAAAGGGAACTCATGTCGTCTATAAGATCTCTGCAAGTGCTAACTTTCCACATGCTGCTTTTAAAGCCAGTACTTAAAAAGTTGGACTTCAACAAAACCTTATGGAATCAATGTGAAAAAGTGGTATTATCACAACAGTTGGTCTCAGTCCATCAGAGTTCAACACTGTTCTGACGTTAGTATGGGTGACAAATTATTGTCAGCATTTACCAAACAGTGATATATATGATAACTCAAGACCTACTGCCAAAAATATCTTTAAGATGAAAGCTATATCAGAAGGCAAGGCTGATTAGATTAACAAATGTGTTTTAACAAAACTGATAAACAATGAAGGACCTAATCTGGCTGTTTCTGGAGATGCGGTCAAGAATTATTCCTACTTAAGAACCATGTACAGAAACTAATTCAATACGTCAGGACGTCTTTTCCCCATACTACCTGGTGGTCATTTTTCTGGCCCTTCCCAGCCAGAAATCCTTCCTAGTACAGTTAAATACCATGATAGGCATGATAGTGCCTGGCAACTCATGTATGTTGATTAGGAGCAGAAATAGAAATTACTCTACTGCATTAGCAGCTGTTGATCTGAGAGTATTGCTACAGTAAATAATGTCTCTTAGTGTATCTGCTAGAATTTTGTTTTCTTTTAATAAAAGTCAGGCATTTCATGAAGTCATCCTAAGACACAGTTTCCAAATCTACTACTATGGTCCAAAGCTTACCCTTCAACCAATATGTGATTAATACTGCATTTTAGACTGGAATTTATTGTGGGGTTTTGTATTTGTTTTTCTTCTTGTCTTTCTTCCCTCTCCCCCCTCTGCATTCAGTGCTTCTGTAAGCATTCTGAGTTGCTAGTCTGGCTTGACTGGAAAGTACTGCGCGTTTGTTGTGTGTCTGCATGTGTGATACCAACTGTTGAAGACTGCTTGATGTTAGATGAGGGCTTATGCTCAGAGCTGTTCTACAGTTGTCTCTCTGGCAAAATCTTTCCTTACCAATGACAATGATGTATCTGTGTGGGGAGAGTCTGTTTTAAAATATTATACTTGCCGTGGTCTTAATTTTACTGATGGGGCATGATTATGATTTCATTTACATTAATCAAATTCATGAGTCATTCCATTCATGTCAATAGCATTAAAGAGCTATACAGACAAGTAAGAGTTCAGAATCAAGCTTCTGGTGTTTAATCTTAAAGCATATCTGAATCACTTCATTAAAGACAGAAACTGAAGGATAGATCCTCTGCTTACTTTGCATTACTCAGTCATGCCATTAGCACAAAACATCAAACAAAGAACTAAAATGACAGCTGGCAATGTGTCACAGTACATGGGTTTTCCGTTTACCTCAGATACAGAAAATACCCCTGAATTAGCAAGATTTAAGACTATATTTCAAGTATGACAAAGTTATAGTATTAGATCTCCTTGCCCTTGAAAGTTGGCATTAATGTTCGAAAAACTTTTTTCCTTCCCTTGGTTTTTTTTATGTCACTCTTACATAACTTGAATGCAGAAGATTTACATAACTTGAATGCAAGAGATCTAAAGGCAAACTATACTTAAGTATGACCTTAGAGATGAGTTAAGTTTTATAGCCCTGTCCATAGTGAATATTATATCTGGTAAATACAGAAGCATGAAAACAGTGATCACAATTAATAAAATTTGGTTTGTAGGTATCTCATAAAGCATTATCAAATCTCCCATCTTTTTAAAAAGTGAAAATCATGTTAATTTTCTAAATACAGGCATTCAAAAACAATAAAAGGTTTTATACTGCTTTCTGTCTCCTGCTCAGAGAGAGAAATTGTGCAGGGGATGATGGGCATTAATTTAGTCCTCACTGATAAGTACTTTTAAGACTAAATATTCTTGAAATTGCACTTATTTAAATTACACTCAAGCTCCCTGTAAATCTAAAAAAAGATTATAAGGAGGGGAAATAATTTCAAGAGGCCTAGCAAGCTATCAGAAAATTGCTCTATTATATCTCTTCAGATTTTTTCCATTTTTTGAATCAAAGAATTGCTGGAATTTGAGAACATTTTCTAGAAATCTGTTTGATACATTATAGGCCCTAGACACTATTACTGTTGTATATACTTTCAGCTTCACTATAAGCACATGCCCCAAGACACCTAATCAGAGAACTGATGGATTTATCAACAAACCAGGGCCAAAAGGAAGTTGGAAGAAGGGATCTTTTGCTATATTTTCTGTAGGTCTCACTGAAAATAAAGATATATCTATGCAACTTTTTTTTCCAGTATAGTTGGAACAGCAAAAATATTTTCTTCAGAACTCCCAGGGAAAGCTTTCTTTTCACCCTCTTAGACCACACATTGAGTTTTATATCCTACATTACCACAGCATAAGAAAATTTGTGTATGTTGAAACAATAAGATACTGTCTTCAGGCTGGATGCAAATGTTAGTTAAGCCACTGGTGTCTTTTAAGAAAACCTTGATATAATATCTGCTCTTAATAACCATGGGAATGACACATTTTCCTTTGTTATCTTTTCCAATGTTGTACTTTGTGATAACATTGCTGTGTATTTCAGC
Organism: Edolisoma coerulescens; assembly: GCA_013397115.1. Lineage (NCBI taxonomy): Eukaryota > Metazoa > Chordata > Aves > Passeriformes > Campephagidae > Edolisoma > Edolisoma coerulescens. Next base: position 628,594 of record VWZW01004863.1, on the reverse strand, counting down.
ATGCACACTTGGGCACACAGATTAATTATGAGGCAATCAACTTTACATAAAAGTGCTGAAAAACTATTAAAAATCTCACTCTTTGTTTTTCAACAAACTAAAGTGAATGAGAAATTGAAGACATATAGAACAGAGAAGTGACCTACCGTGGTTGTCTTTATCCGTCCTCCTGGTTGCGTACAGGTCCAGCCTGATTTATTGATTAGCAAATCACAGCCTTCTCCTTCTAAACATGGAAGCATTTCACACCACTGTTTTGTTTTGATAATTCGTGCTATGGAACAGAAAAGGAAGAAGAAAAACAAAACCAAAAACAATTGGCAGGAGAATTCACATTTCACTTATCTCTAAACACTTTCTCATTTGAGTTGTCTATTTTCATTATCTGATAATTCAGCAATAGTTTATGATGTAGACAGCCCTAGGCAATTTACAAAATTATTTACAACACCTGCTGTGCCAACAAATTTAATTTTAAACTTAAAAACCAACAATAAAACAAAAGACAGCTTTATTATAAATCAAAAGAACATAGAAACTAGCTATTTTTCTAATTTCATGCTCCTTCCAATCAAGAAAACATTGTTGGAGGGGCTATCAATTAAGACTCTCTATCCTAACTAATCATTATGGTGGCTCACAACTGGGATCCATTGTGTTAGACTCTCTATAAACCTGAGCAGATAGTCCTTATCCTGAAGTGCTTACAGTGTAAATAGACTTGAGCCATGCAGTGGAAAGAGAAAAGCTATAATAAACAGGTAGAGGGGTCAGCATAATGACAGCTATTGTGAAACTGTGATACTTGCAATGGTAGGGGTATAGTCAAGGGCAGAAACTAGGAACGTAAGAAGGACAAGTGTTGAATGAAGTAAAGGTTGAGAAATCATGGAGAAGGAGACAATAAGCTGAGGGAAAATACAGGAACAAACAACCTATTACTACAAGGGAAAAGAAGTCTAGTTAGGAAGGTCCCTAACAGAAAGATGGTGTGATATGTATTTTGTGTCTCCTCTTAATGCTTGTGTCTCTGGCAAGCCAGTTCTGCAAAATTTCTTCAAGGTCGTACACAGCATGTAGTCTTGGGACAACAGAGCCCTGATGGCAATAAAGTAAAAGCAAAAGAGCTGTAAGGAGAAATTTTTCTTCAAGATAGGGAGAAAAGGGGCTTTAATACCTTTAGACTTCTTTCTGGACTATAATACTACTTCTTTTGAGTTCACCTTTGTAGTATCTGGGTTCCTTCTCCTAGAATAGTAAACAATATTACTAATATCTAGTATTCCATTATTCTTTCCCTCTGTCCTGAAGACAATATTGTAGAGTGGAGTGTTTAGGATACTTTTCATAAAATGTTTATACAGAGAGGCACTTTCATGATGCCATATACTCCTGCTAAACAAGGTAAGGTCCCACAAACTAACTTTTTCTCAGACTATAAGGCTTGCAGTCTGCAGAAAAGGTCCTCAGTTCCTTCAGGGATCATTTCACCAATTCTTGCCCGGACTATACAAAAGCTTCTCCACTTCAATTTATACAAAAGTGTCCTAGGATTCAAGGCCAGAACTTGTTCCACATACAGGGACACGGATCATGCCTTCCTCTATGTTGATGTGTGACACCAATACACATAACACACCTTCAATAGTCAAAAGCCCAGCAAAAAGAGAACTATAGGAGGCTAAAAAGCAGGCATTTATTCCAGCAGCAGTTGCAGCTTTATGCTCACCTGAACGTGTGATTCAGCCTGACTTCTTTGTCTGGAGCTACTCAAGAATACAATTCCCAATGCCACTGGATCATGGCAAGAAATAGAAGTGCAATTTAAAGTCTTTTAATAAAATCCTTTCCAATATTTTGACACAAAGAAACTTGTGTCCTCAGCACCGGTATAATTGTTGGTAAGCTCTAGCAATATAACAAAACCTGATTTCTTTCAGCGGAAGATCAAACTGAAATTCATAATAATATTTTAATTATAAAAACCTCTTTAGCACCTAAATGTCTACATAGGAATTTGCACTGTTCATTAGGCAATATATAAATCAATGGCAAAATGATTCATAACTACAATTTTTTGAAGCAACTCTGCTAGGTTTTTATAGCACATAATACACAGAAATATGGATTGTACTTGGGCACCAGAGGTACTGATCTACTGTTAACTGGATCATATCAGTTTTTGAGACTAACCCCTTCCCTGTAACAGATAATAGCCTCATCTTTCTTAGTGAAGGCATGCATCCAGCTACAGGCTTAACAGAAAAAGCTTGGTAAAATGTTAACACCAAATCTGACCTACTTGCATGCATATCTTTCATAATTCACATATAAAAAAGGTTATTTCTATCAATGTTTCAACAATATTGAACAACAAATATGAAGTATCTTTGAAAGACTGAATAGTCAGCTAAAATTAGAAATATGCACTAGATTGCCTTTACCGTCTCAGCTAGGAGGTTTTCCTGGAAACATAACTTGAAGTAATCTTATTAAAAAAAAAAAAGTATCTCTGCATTAGTGTTTGCTTGGTCTCTATCAGTATTGTCACAAATCTATGGGGTCCTTGCTCTGGATATTGGCTATATGCACACAAATTTAAAACACACCAAGAATATTTTACAAAACATGAAGTCTAAAACAATTCTGTGCTAGGTTTAGACCAGCTCATGCATTTAGGCCTTGAGAATCAGAACTTCTTTTGCAAGGAAGAGCTACTCACCTCACATGGTTTAAAGCTAATTGGTATCAAAACAGTGCCTCCTCAGCCCCCACGCCCTCTCCCCACCCTGCTTCCCACTGGGATCTCTTCCCCATTACTGGTTTTTACATCCTTTTAATTCTGCTTCTCCACCCACCCCTCGCTTTGCTTCAGGAGCCTCACCAACACACAGGCCCTCACACGCAGTGCCACAAGGGAGGCCCTGTTCCTGTCTGCAGGACTACATCTATTTGTGCATTTTCACTTTTCGGTTTGCACATTATCTCAGAGTATGAGAGTGAAGCTCAATGTGGAATATAGGAAGGGAGCAAAATGTACAACGATTTTTATCAGCATAATATCAAAGAATTTTCATCAGTAATTGAAACTGAATTACACTAGTCAAAGCACAGGAATATATTGTATTTCCTGAGGCAGTGTAGCTGCCTTTTTACTGTGTATATTCACCAGGGGTGTAATTCAGGCCTCTGCAGACAAGAGAGCAAAAAGCCTATCAGCTTCTTCAAATCCACTCCGAGCTCCATTGTAAAGAATTAAGTGGCACTTAAATGATACACAGGCTTTGTGCAGAGCTTCTGCAAAGAAGTGAATTTCAGCTTAAGAATCTGTGCTGACACTACCTTGCATCTCCTAAGAACGGCTGTGCCCCTTCATTTAAGCTGAAGTTAATAGGAACTGACGTCGCTCAGCACATGCTAGAATTGCTTTCCTGGGTAGTGCCATTTGAACTGGAGAACAAATAGACTCTATCCAAGGGTTGTTCATGCAAACAGTTTCGAGGCATTGGGTGCAAGCAGATGTTGTATCAACATAACGACAAACTACCCACCAAGTGATCTTAACTGTTTTGTAAGACAGAGAAACTTGCAATCTATTTCCAGTTATTAGTAGAAAAAGTCTCCATTCATGATCAGTGTAGTCTAATTTAAGACTGCTCAACTGAGTAGTGTTTCAGAACACCACAGATTGTTTTCTGCTAAATACTGCAGCTAGATAAGCTTTGTCACTAAGCCTCTCACCTGGTTTAACATTATATATATATTTCCTATGGAAAATCAGGTTTATTTTATGTATTTTCTATTCCCAAATTCACCCTACACTCAGGGAATTATCAATCGCTGCATCTCTAGTCAATCTTTTAACTGAAAATCATCAGCTGTTTGTGATAGCAAAAAACTGAGGTAAGTCTTGTTCAGCAACAGTAAATGCAAAAACTTACAGCAATCTAAAATATGGTAGGTTAAAACACTCAGATTGTTACAGTTTGTTTTCTCTTTTTTTTTTAACATTGGAGAATGAATTAGGAAATAAAAGTAAAAATGTACTATATTTTCTCTTTATCAATAAAAATATTGATTGAAACAGCATTTGGATATTGAGATTTATGATTTCAGAATACATTATGCTTCAATGCATAAAAGCTGGTGTGCAAAGTGAATATTTATAATTTACAAGCAAAACCATGGTGCACGTGCCTAAATAGAGTAAAAAAAAAACCCCACCAAACCCAAGAATGAAAAAAAACCCAAAAGACAGCTTAGTTGATATTTATCAGTCAATTCCAGATACCTGATGTACCAAAAAGAAGATTCATTGGAGTAGGGAGTAGGGAAAATTTCTCTGAAGCAGAATACAACATTTTGAAACATACTTTTTAAATGAGAACTTAGCTCACCTATACTTCTTACAGAATGATGTCCTTCTTCACATTATTTATTTCAATGAGAATTTGTAGCATTTAATGCAAGCTGTAACATACACACTGGAGAAAACATTTCCTCTTTGACTTTTATACATTATTTCACCGTTGTTTTCCTTGAACTTTGAAGAAAGCTGATCAGCATAGCGTATTCCAAAGGTTCAGAAATGCCTTTGGCTTCACCACTTTAGAAGTACATAGACAAACACATTCATCTTAGTGTATTTCTCTTGCCCTATTAACACTGAATAGCACCACATCTTTTATATATATTCACCTTCAAATAATCCCAACTGGTTCCATCATCTCTCTCATCACATAGCCTCTTTTTCTTTTTTATCTGATGTTTTTCCTTTTTTCTTCTTCTGTTTTTTTTAACTCTAGGTTTTTGCTCTGACCATTTCACTCTTCTGCCTGATTCAGTACATATACAGTATCTGCCTATCAAAGATCCCCAAACACCCTGCAGAACTTCCTGTTTTTAACTAGTTTTACCTATGACTGGTAAATACTGTTCATTGTCCCCATTCTGCACAGAGGTTAACCATCCTGGCCAAGGTCACACAAGAGTTTGTTGCAGAGCTGGAAACAAAACCTCTGAATTTTTTGTGGTCACTAGACTAGAGACCTTTCTGTGTCCCTTCTTCCCTCAGAGAGAGTGAGTGTACTTTAATATAAAAAAATTGAACAACAATAAAAATATGCAAAGTAATACACTTTTAAAAACATATATCAGTTAAATTGCAGCGGCAGGAAAGAGGCTATCAGAAAGACAAACTGAATCACAGTACTCTAAGATACTGCAATCATGAACTGTCTTTAGAGCAGCAATTTGACTGTAATAGTGTAAAAGCCCCAAATGTCAATCTATTTTACAACAAGGAAACATCACAAAGCCTGGAAACCTTTTACAGCAGTCATTCTGCTTCCCTTAAAAAAAAAAATTGAAGCACTGCTAATTCACAAAGAGTTAGATTGTCTCAATTATTTATAGGGCATCTAGACTGAAGACTATTTAGTTCTAAGAACAGCAATATAGCAATGTCTAGACACCCATTTTATCTTTTAGCTCTTGCTGTCAAGATTGGGAGGGATGCTTGAGCTGAGGTTGAGAAAAATATGGGAAAAAGTGATCTCCTGTGGGCTACAGAGAAGCTACAAATTGAGACCAGGTAACTAGATCATGAGTAAAAGATTGAATGACAGGGCAGAGGCTTTTCCTGCAGCTCATCCAATCATAGTTCCTCTGAGAGATAAATCTTATTGCAACCCCTGTGTTGAGAAAATACCTTCAGTATTCACCTGTACCCTGAAAAAGAATGAAAATCTGGCTTTATAAGAAATGATGCAGATTGCACCTTGTACAACATGTATTTAGGAGGAACAGGATAATACCTAGGAGACAATCTCCAAATTACGCAGTCATCCGTATTATCCCAAACAAAGACTCCCTAACGGACACTACTGCCAGTCACATGAATGGTCCCTAGGAATTTAGCTGAATTAGCTGGCATAAGAAGTTGTTGAGTTAAACTGAGTGAATGCAGGAAGCTACTTAGTAAACCACTGAGGCAAAAACTACTTAAAAAAGCCTTCAAAAAAGTAAAACCAAGTTTAAACTACTGCATTTAGTGAGGCATCCAGGTATTTGTTCAATTTTATGACATACTTAATGTTTTGCTGTATCTTTGTAAGACTGTGTGAAATAAATATATACTGACAGCTTTAAAAATAATTACACAAACAAAAGCTGAAGTATAATCCTGATTCTAGGAACACTCTCATGAAATTCAACAGCTCTTATCTTTTACCTGGTTTTGTCTCCAAATAGAAGAATTTCCTCATTATGATACCCCAAAGGATAAATAAATAAACAATGAAAAACATATGAGATGAAATGCACAGGAACATGATACCTGATTTTTTGTAGTGTAGAAACTAGAATTATTTTTCTGGCGTCTCTCTTTTCAGTTCTTTGAAAACCTTAATACTATGTGACTCACTGATATAGTGATAGGTACCTTAGATTAGTCTACATCCAGATGTTCAAATATTTGTATGACAGAAGCATCATGCTGAGATGGAAAGTGTCCTACAAATCAGCTTCACAGTCAACTCATGTCAGTTTCCATTTTACTTTTCAAAGGCCAGTATTCTTCTCTTTCTAATTGCTCTCATTTGAGATTGAAACATATCTCTGCATTTGTTCTCAACTCCTCAGCCTTTCACTGGCAATTACTACAATTGCTTACCCGGAAAAGTAATGCAGCATATTTTTCCAACTTCTTAAAAAGCAGTCAAACAGAAACAGAAAAAAAAATCATTTATTATCATTTACTAAATTTATTATCATTTACTAAATTTCACAGGTCACAACAAGCATCCTGACAGTTATAATAAATGATGAATACAATAAAATTTACATGTTGAACTTTATTTAGGGAAAATACATGTGCTACCAGTCTCTTCAAAACTAGTGTTTTCTAACTAAATATTAAAATGTCAGTGCTTTGAATAGGCAGCCTCACCTACAATTTTGCCCAGGATTTCAGCATTTGTCTGAATATCCGTAGATGTACATATTCAATGGTTTTCAATCTATGAATGATCTACTGCTTCATTGTCTGTGGGTAGTTAGCATTTGCTGTCTAATAAGAGATGCTAATGGAACACCCCTAGAGAAAGCCTTTGTCAGGACTCAGTGTCTTCTGTTTCTGTCCCCTGCTGTTCTGCTCTGCTGCATTCAATTAGTGTGCTAGAAGCAAAGTAAAAATTACTAAAAATCTGATCAGTGATATGCCAGCACAGAACCCTTCAGAGATCAAGTTTTCCTCACATTTCACTTTGCTGCCAGCACATTGAGAGCAGCAAATTTAACTGGAGAGGGACAGCAATTTCAGACCAAAAGAAGAGAATTTGAAGATGGCAGCAAAAAATAGAGATGAGAAGGATTAAAATGGGAAGTAGTGGGAAAACAGATACTAGGAAAAAAAAATAAGGCAAGAAAGGAAGGAAAAAGAGGACAAATCCCAGGTATATGTAGTAGCTGCTGACGCTAATGGGCAAGGTCAAAAACTTGAGCAACTTGTTCAGTGGAGTCAGTACGTCAGTGTAGGTAAGTGAAGGCAAAAGACCAGAACAGATTAGGTTTTTTTTCTCTTAAGCACATCAGTTTCAGTTCTCCTGATATTTTGAGCAGAGAACTGCAGTGGAAGACGAGATTTACTACGGTTAAAAGTAGAATGTGAAAGAACTGACCAGATATTCACTGTCATCCCTATGTTATGCAGAGAAGGCTGGGCAGCTGGGAAGAGGGAGAAGGACCCTGAGAACTCATAGCTATGAAACATGTGAACATATGCAGGTAACCACTGAATACACAGGGAAGCAAGAATTTTAAGGAGGAAGCCACAGTAATAATTAAACTTGCTCTAGGTTACATGGTAGAGAATTTTCAGTGCCATGGAAAGAAGCTGGGGATAAAAGATTATGAGGCTGGAGTGAAGGAAGGGTGGCAGGAAGGTTATAAGTCAACCTCACAAAAAGCATTTGAACACAGACTAAATGTCAGAGCATAAATACTCATGGGTGCGGGTGACAAAGAATAACTGGACACTTCACCCTGTCTGCAGCTTCACATTTGACTGCACAGTATCTGATACTGTGCTCACAAAACACACACTAAAATGATAGCCAAGGATCAAGGTCCTTCTTGGGACCCTAGCTGTAGAGAGTTCATGTACCCAGTCTAACTAGGCACCTTTAACGAACTCTGCAGATGCTTAGTAAGGAAAATATAAATCTGACAACAGCTTTTGCATGGACAAAGCAATGAGAATCAGAATGTGAGATTTAATGTGTCCGAGGACAGAAATCCGTTAGTCTTTAGTATTTTGACAGCTATTTCTGGGAACTTTAGTTAATGCTCTTCATGTGTATTCAAAGGACAAGCATTTAGCTGAGGGGTTCTGCTGTGGCCCTCATTGCTTTTAGTACTTTCCAAGTCTGGTGTCAGCATGTGTATTGCTGCTGTGACATGGTGGTGACATTTTATTGTGCACTGAAAGAGATAATAATTCAGCTGTTATGAAGCACAATGGGCTTCCTTTGTCAACAACCAGAGAAATGGGAAACTCTGCCCTCCTTTTATCAGGTATGTATGAACAGAACATGGAAGCAAACTGAGTTGAAATGAGCTCGATGACTAGGACAGAAACAGACTAACAAGCTGCCGCTGTGAGAACAATTAAAAGTATTAGAAAAGGGAACTCAGCAATGAAGCTGTACTTATCTCCTACCCGAAGTGCTTTCCCCCTATTCCACACGACTAGATGCTGTGTTACACTAAACTGTGTGCTTTTTGGGGTAAGCCTGTGACTTTTTGCTTTCCTCAAATATTAAAAATAAGTTACAGTTATACTGGGGATTTTGACACAGATCAATGCTTAAAGAATGAAGATTAAGAAAAAATAGCAAAATGAGTGAAACAGGTGAAAACAAAGAAAAAGGAAGACATCTTTATGGCATCACTTTTCATAGTGAGAATATAATTAATTATAATCGCTTGTGATTCTTTTGAAACTTGTGCCACTGCCCCAAGAAATTTGCCATAGGGAACTGTGATGTTGACCTTTAGATAGCTTGGAAACTGGCCTTTCCTTATGACTTCTTCTTTCATTAGCCAGTGTTTGACCAACAGAGGAACAAAAGTGTTAAAATACAGCAAAGATGTTAGTTTATATAACATGCATTGTATTGGTACACTGTCCATGGGGAAATCCTGTTACAGGTGGATGTGTTATATCTCAACTGCACAGTCAATCACACGTCTTGTCAGACAGCAGTTTGACATTATGGCTGTGCAGAATATGATTTTTGACTGGCAGATTAGGTCATGTGATTTTTTTAAAGGTAGCTTTTCATCTATACATAAATATCACTGGTCCTTTACCCCAAAATTTTATGATCTGACACAATTTTCCTAATTTTGTACTTAACTTGAGCAATTGTTAGTCTCATTACTTAGTAAAGCTTTCTCTGTAGGTACATCAGTTTTTTGTAAAAATAAAAATAAAAATTACAAATGAGTGCCTTATATTGACATTAGGTTCCTGTTTTTAATTTGTTTTTACAATGCATATAAAATGGGAGATAGATACCTTAAAAAGACAATGCATCTCCAAAACCCAGCTAATGCATGGACATTTTTACCTTGTGTACTCAATGCTATAAGAAATTGATTTTCAAAGATCCACTAGATTCTACTTCATAGAAATTCTTAAGATATTTTATGCATTAAATACACTACAGTTCAGAAGGAGCTCTATAACAGAAGTAGTCACTGATTAGAAGGAATAGTCTTTCTTGACCTAACAGGCATGTGGCAGTGCAGGCTGCTAGACCCGCTCAGACCACTCAGGCCAATGCCAACCCTAGGCTGTGGTGGTCAAAGGCCCAAACCTGATTCCTCACTCTGTAGTTAGGGCGAGAGCTCACAATCCCCCAGTTCTGTGATTTGCATAGTTCAGTGTTATTGGTTCATGCTTTCCGCTCACAACTTTATGTATGTTTTTATAAATATTCATTTTCCTTAGTTACTATTCATAAGTTCTAGAAAGTTCTGTTGAGTTCGTCACCCCATTGGTTCCTTCCCAGAGTCCCTCCCACGAGATGCTCCTATTGGTTCTTTTGCTGTAAACCCTGCCTTTCTCCCTCTGTCCCATTGGCTGTGTTCCTTATCCCCGCCTTCCCTATCCCCAGTGTAAAACCCTCTGTACCTTCCTCCGATTCGGCTCTTTGTCCCTGCCCATTCACGTGAATAAACCCTCTCCGTGGATCATCAAATGAGGAGTTCCCTCTCAGCTTCTTTGCTTCCACCTGCGCGCCTTTCCAGCTGCTCCTGAGGAAGCTCCCTTGGGTGAGGAGCTCAATTTCTGCTGTCTTTTCTCGTGTGCTACCCTGAAGAAATCGCAGCAGCCAACCTCCGGGCTTTTGTTTGTGGGCCTGTGCGCGATACAGGCAATATTTGATTCATTGGAACACGTCCAGCAAATCTATGAATAGTCACATATCTTCTTGATACCGCTATCATTTTCACCATCAGAAAACCTAACTTGAAATTTTCAAAATTATTTCTGTGAAATCAGACTAGAAGGATTGTCCACAAGGTGAAAAAGGGGGAAATGCTGCCTCTCTCCCAGGGCAGGCAATGCACGTTCTCCCATGGTACAGCCACTGTGTTTGCAAGCAGGAGTCCTGTCCCCTGTCAAAAGCTGCACAGTGAAGGTTAGTTGGGCCAAAGGACCCAGAAATAGCACAGAAAATATACTCTGACTTAATTTTCTAAACCATGAATTCTTAAAATAAGGTGCTGTAAGCATTTGTGGTTCTGCAGCAACTGATCCAATGGCCAAAAATCAGACCATCAGGCACAAAACAATTGATCAGGTCAGGACACTGAGAGTTAAAACTACTTTTTTGCATTGTAGTCCTTTACAGGAAACATGACCGAGTCATATATTTTAGGGACAGAAACAAGAAGTTTTTTGAAGGCCATAAAATTTAATCCAGCAATTTCTATAACAATATCAATAATTTCTTGTTGATGTAAAACATAACTTTTAGAAAGACATCCAGTACTGATTTTCAGAGAATGCTCACATTTCTAAAAGCTCTTAAGGCAGCTTATACAATTCAATGGCAAAGGCAGAACTTCTCAGTTCTATAGATTTTAGTATTATTCCTATAGGACTCATTTAATTCTCACAGGTGTATACTAATCTTCCTTTACTAAACTCCAAATGATTGAGTGGTGTACTGTCAGCTATAATAAAGCCACATCTCTAACAAAACACACTGTGTTCCTAAAGGTTAATTATCTACATTTTGAATCTCCAGCTCTTGCGTTTTTTTGGTTTTTTTTTACATTCAAAAGTATCTCAAGGGAAATAAACCAAACTAAACATCAACACTGGACACACACAGGAGTTAATATCCCACAAATTTAACTGGAATGGAAGGAAGTTAGAATACTCCATCTGCAGGAATGTAATTGTTTTCTTTTAACAGTAACTGTCTGCAAAAGAGCTTTCTCAAGTGACTCTTACTTTGTAAGAGCAATGGGGAAACCTTATTGGAAATACCTACAGTTTGTAATACTACAAACAGTACAAGTTCACAGTCTTGACTCAGGCAAAACCTGCAATGGGTTTCGTGAGGATTCTTCTGAATAAAGCACTGCTTGACTGAGTCTGCAGCTTGGAAATAGCCCCTTGCAGATTAAGAAATAACAACTGTTAGTTCTCTATGCTTCTCTTAAGTACAATACTTAACTATTTAAGTGTTCATTTAGACTCAACATTTTAAACATACGAAAAAATGTATCTTAAAGAAATCTCCCCGGGGTAGCTCCACAAATTTTTGTATTTTCACATAGCAAAATGGGCCTTTAAATTATCCCCGTATGCCTAATTATGCTATTAAGCATGTATGTATGTATTTATGCATCTACAGCATTAGGAATAAAAGTTGCTGTTACTACTTCACTGCAGTGTTTTACTCTGGTCAGCAGGATACCCTGTTTAACCACTATAGTTGCCTTGGAATAATAGAATAATTTGTATTAAAGTGTAGAATAATGTGCACACTTTCTACTGTTGAACTGAAAAAACACTTTCATAATTCCATATGTGTAGAGCCTATTTATATATTTTTTAAATTCCTTTATGTTCAAGAATGGAGATATGTATATATTAGTAAACATAATATTATTCAGGTATCTTACAACACCATTGACAGCATATTGTGTATCCTAAAATAATCTTAAAATTCCTAAATTTTAGCTAGTCAAGTGAAAAGGTAGATATTTTTAGCTGCGTGTTACAAAGATTTCTAAGCTCACCAACTTAGAAATATTCAACAAATATTCCAGATATGGGAGAATAATTGCATGAAAACAGAGACATAGTCCGATAGTATGGAGACTGGCAACTTCTACCATGTGCACAAGCAGGCACTTCAGTTTTCTGAAAATGAATGCCTCAGACCATACATGATAGAAGTATGTATAACACACACTGATAGCAAATTCTTCAGCAGCTTTGCTCTGATATGAATGCTGCTTTTTTTTTTTTTTAAACAAATTTCTAGTGGGTGCTACAGCTTCAGTGTCGTGTTTATTACATGTATGGTCTTGACTACTTAAATCTGTGCAACCCATTTAAAAACAGACTGCAAAATGCCAAAGACTTTCTTTCACTTCCAGTCCTGCTCAAGTTTTCTTTGAGGCAGTGCTTATCTGAATCATTGCCTGTTTCTTGCTTACAAAACATTCATATTCAAAGCACCATTAGCACAATAGCAATTAACAAAGAGCCTTTTATACCAACGTGCTACAACTTCATCTCACACACCCTTTACAGGAAAAAGGTCTTTTTTCTTCTTTCCAGTATCAGTGAAGCGCTCATGCGATTCAAAAAGAATGCTCCCTTTCAGTGCAGAGGAGACATGACTGTGCCTTATGTGAATCTACTCCACGTACAACTGAGGGGAGGACAAGGTGACCTAAAAGATCTTTCTCATTTCTAACCTCTGTGAAAGTTCATGGTATTGGGAATTGCATATTAACAACCAGATGCAGGATTTTGTGTGGAAATGGCACAGTGCTTCCACAGGATGTTTTTTCTTAATTTTTATCTGCTTTAAAGGATAGGAAAAACACTTTTAGGTTTGTCACAAGTATAATCAACAAGAACAAGAAAGGAGAGCAATTAGCATTGAGTCATTCACAGCAGTCACTCCCAAAATATTGCTAACAGTGAGCAGTAAATGGGAAGCAGGAAGAATCTGCAGCTATATCACGCTAGGAATTGGTGGGGTTTGTTGCCAATACTACTTCAAATTGCCACATTGGCACTAAGACAAACACTGAGGTTTCCCATGAAGTAAGACTGTTTCTTTATGGTATGCTGTAGATGCAATGATCATATGAATTAGAGAAGAATAAGAGAAAGTGGAAATGTTTTATACTTCCTCCTAATAATAATTATAATTTATAGGCAATTTCACAAGACAGAAAAGTGAGTAATACAGAGTTGGTCAGAAAAACACATCACAAACACATTTGCAATAATGGCACATAGGCAATATCAAAGCATTTTAGAGTAATGTGAAGATAGATATGAGAATCTAACTGCCCCAAAGCATCTTCAGTATCCGTCACAATATTTCCAATACCTTAACTATGCAACCCTGTGACATGTTAATAAACTTGATCATTCAGGAACAGCTGTAACATTGTCTAGAATGTGTTACCCTGAGTTCCCACTAGCACAACACACACTCGTAAAACAAGAAACAAAAAAGAAACGACCCCTCAAAGGATCTTGTGTGCCTTTATTTCACACTGAATAAGCAGGCACAGTACAGCCTGCTGCTAAGCTTTTCCTTACCAGTTGGTCAAAACATGGATAGACTCTTGGTTACAGCTCCTAATGTGTTGATCAACTGACCCAGAATAACAAAGGCTAAGGGTAAGCAACACAGAAATTACTATACTGGATCAGACCTGAATCAGTCTAGTCTAACATCCTGCCTCTGCAAGTAGCCAGAGGGATGTGTAAGAACCCAGCACCAGCCAGCTGTCCCTATTTCTGTATATACTAGCAAGAACTGTCCTAAGAAGAAATAACTTAATACGTTCAGGTTTGTTTCTCAGTTACTGCTTTCCAAGCTGTTGATTGAGGGGCAAAGGGTGGAAATTGTACATCTCAGAGGAACAATTAACTTTGTTCTTGATTCCCTGAGGTGTACGGTAAGCCATAATACCATAAATTAACCCAAGGAGAATTTTCCATAATAGATCTGAATTGATAGCATTAAAAATGTTCATACATTTGTATTTAAAAGTGCCTCTTTTTTCTTCTGTTTTTTAAGGATCTTTCATTGCCAATTTGAGGGAAAAAAACCACTATAATTTTTTTCCATTATAATACAGAAAGCATTGCATATGCATCACACATTAATCACAGAAAAATTACGGACACAGAAAAACAAATATGATAAATCACACATCCTTTTGCCTGAGATATAATACAGCATCAGGCCTGTATACCTCATTAACTACCGTGTTTGCCATTAACACTTCACAAAAATGTGTGAACATATAGCTGCATTGTGAAGCTGTTAAAAAAGAAAATTGTCTTTAATTTTTTCTGCTTCATCTTCATCTATATTAGATGAAAATCATCTATACTGCATACATTTCCTGGCTTAAAACACAAAAATTTCCTTTATGATGGAATCTACAAGGCATTACATTCATTTTAATACCTACAGCACATTATTTCCTCCCAAACCAATATGAAATCTTTCCTAAATAAGCTTGACCTGCTCATGCACTGCTCTGTTCCATTCAGTTTCTTACACAGCACTCAGCCATGCTGGACCCAAGAGCCTCTTCATAGGATATGAGCAATGTGGCTCTCATTTATCATGTGCACTCTCACTCCCCAGGACAAGAAGTATAAGCAGTAAATGTTTTGTCCAACATTTTGTTGCTTCTGTTTTTCTATATGCGCATATATATATATATATAAAAATTAGGGAAAGCAAATAAATGAAACAAATCCCGCACTTAGAATGGAAAGTGCTGAATCTTGTCCTTAGTTCTTTGAAAAATTTATTTCAGTTGAAGTTAGACCATGGACTGCTTTCCTTAGCAGAGCTGCATGCCAAATGAGACTGCTGGATGCACTCTCATTCCTGCCCTCTCTTGTCAATAAATACATGTTTAATTATATTAACTTCAGGACACTTCTTCAAACATCTATCCTCTTTTCCACAGCAGCTCTCAAAATAACTCTCAAATTAAGAAATCACATTAATTTCCTGAAATTCCTAAATATATCCCATGTTTCAGATAGGAAAGACTATTCAATTTAGATTCATTGCTTCAGGAGAAAGACCATGACTGCTTTCATCAGACTCTCTGGAACCCACCCTTGATACTGGACAATTTTAAACACAAGCCCACATTTATTATAAAGCAAAGTGTTAACATTTGGAACATGAAAAGAGAATATTAAAAAAATTCTGAGAATATTTAAAAAATCCAGCTTTGTACTGGATGTTGCTGCAGTATCTTACCCACTTGGGGTGCTAGTGGTCTACCTTATTTAATGGAGAGGAACTTACTGGAGTTAAGGAACTCTATTTATTTTTTTCTGATTCTATACACTGAAGTCTATAAAAATGAGGAACTGTTTCTCCTTAGCAGAATCCCTGGTAATTACACTCATACCCTTTAGTACTTATTCTTTCACTCTTATTGCTATAGTTTCATGTATTTTTTGTGCAGTTCATGCACAGATCATGACAAATATTCGTTCATGCAAGTATAAGAGCAGTATATTTATCCTAAAAAGTGTGTAGCCTCTGCCTTGTCCCAACAGCTTCACAGGGACAATACACACTAAATTAAGGACAAGGTCGCAGTTCTGGCCTTTAGAACACCTCTCAGGCCTGCACTCCTTCATTCACCTTTGTGAACATGAAGAGCTCCTGCTTTCACAGCTGTTTGTCAAGCTGGAGTCCAGAACCGAGAACCTCCTCTAGGAACTCTGAAAATATTGGCTTCGTCACTCAGTTCCTTGAAGTTACAGAGGAAAATGTAAATAAGATTTAACATCTTCTGGTGATGTAGGCACTAGCAAACCAGTCAGCTTGTTTGTCTAGCAGTGATGTATGTTGCCAAAGATACATTTAATTGGAAGATTTTTTCAAAGGCTTCAGGATTATGCTTCAGTCAAAAATGGTAAAATTCGCTGTGGCCTTAACTCACACAGTCAACTACGTAAGTAACCTGTCATTATAAAAGTGACTCATTAAAACAATGGGCCAGGAGTAACCTTGAAAAAGGATTTTGAAAGATTATTGTTAAAATAATGTAAAGAGAAATGGCAGGAGATAGCAGTGGATAAAAATAAACCCTGGTTAGGAAAAATTGCATATTTTTACCAACTCTGATTTAACATCAAAGGCTTAGCAGAAATGCAATTCTCGGTGACTATCCCACAGTAAGAATCACTGAAGTATAATTCCAAACTTTCCAACAAGAATATTTAAGATCTCTGCTTTAATATTCCTTGTTGTTTCTTTTCGCAAGTTACTAGAGCATGATGGAAATTAAATAGCTAATATTACCAATATAAAGAGTATTTGTGCCTTTTTTCAAGTGATATAAACCAGAATAATTCCACTGAACAAAAGAAATCCATTTACATTAATACTAAATCTAGAACTGCTTGTGTTTATTAAGCATTGGGATTTTTCATTCATTGAGATTTTATGTTTATAGATACTTGTGAGCATATCTTACAACTGACAAAATTGTAGTTGCTCTTGGAAATGAGAAAATTCAAAATCTGTGTTATTTCAGAGAAAATGCAAGCCTGTACTTCACATCTTAGATGCAACAGTTGTTCCTAATACAGCAAATAAAAGCAGAAATCAACTTCATGCAAAACCGTAAATTATCTCAATCATTAAAATGTGTGAACTTAACCAGATTAAGAAAAAAAATTACGTATTTGGAAATCTAAAAGCAATACAAGTTGAGTTAAAAAATCTGAAACTGGAAAACACAAGAGCTGTTAATTTATTTTATGGATGACAGACTGTAAGACCAGCATGATTCATTGTAATTCTATATTTTGACCACCTGTACAATGTTACCCAGAGGAATTCTCTGCATTCATCGCTCTACTCACCAGAGCTAGCAGTAGCTGTCGTAGAACTAGAGGACTGTTTTGGAAAACAAACAGAAAATCCTGAGTTTAAAATTTTCAAACCACAACTTCAGTGACATATCCCAAAGGACAATGGTAATTGCTCGTAGAAAAATCTTGTGCTTGTTTTGCGTTTTTTAAAGTCAATGTTACTACACTGATGCCTTAAACTGTGTACTCCACAGTTAGGGATGGAAGAGGCCTCAGGAGTTTTCTAGTTCTCTTAACTCTTAATCAATGTCTTGATTAGCACAAACTTCATACAGTAAAGCCTGTTACTTTCATCATCACCAAGACAGCTCTCTGAACTCTTTTCAATTTTTCAGTATCTTTACTGAATTATGAACATAAGAACTGAGCATACTAATACATTAAAATCTGTCCTATGTCTCAAAACTGTAACAATGGGTTTTCCCAGATCCACCCAAGATTTTCCAGACTTTTGTCTGTAAAATATTCACCTTTATGAGCATTTTCCATCTTCCAATTCTTTTATTGCAGCATATACACTGGATCTGGCTGGGCTGGAGGTAATTTTCTTCCTAGCAGCTGGCATGGTACTCCAGACTGGTTATGACAAAAGTCTTGGTAACACACTAGTGACTAAGCTATTCCTGAGCAGTTCTGCACAGCACCAAGGCTTCCTCTGCTTTTCATTCTGCCCTCCCACAGACTGCAGGCTGGGGATGGGCAAGAGGTGTGAGGGGACACCCTTCCAACTCAGCATATTCTGTGATTCTGTGACAGCTGATCCAGACTGAGCAAATGGATATTGCATGTCCTATGATGTCACCCTCGTCAATAAAAAGTATGGTGTAGGTTTTCCAAGGTAGACATGCTGGCTGGGCATTGGTGTGCTTGGGGGAGGTGGTGTGCAACTGCCTTTACATTGCTCCCTCCCCCTTATAGTGCTCTTGCTATCACTTTAATCTTCCTTTTGACTCTCTGTATTTTCTTACTTTTTTTCTTGTTTTTGCTCTTCTCTCCCCTATCCTGTTTCAGGGACTGGGAGTGGGGGTCAGTAAGCAAGCAGATGGTAGGTGCTCAAGTTACTGGCTGTGATTAACCCAGTGCAGCCTATTAAAAGATACAGTTCACATGATTACATACACTGTACCATCTGATAATGCCCCTGAAGCTTTTGTGGATAATTCCCAGTCCTGACCTTTGGAATATTTTGGAAAAATTTGACCTGGGTAGTCTTTACAGCAATCTCTGCTGCATACTTTCTGGATCACCCCATGGTAAGAAGTGACTTCCTAGAGCTGCTTGAGTTCATGGAGACATAATCCTCCAGTGCAATGCAGCAGATACCACACAACTTTCTTTCCACATCATTCTTCCATCTCATTATGACTTCCCATATGGTTTATCTTTTCAGGGGCAGGAAGTAGTAAAAATCTTACTTGTAAGAGCCCAGGACTGCGTGATACTGCACAGGAAAAGCACTACATGTGCAGCCACAATTGGAGCCACAGCTATAAGTGCCCATGATGATCACCAAGAATAGAGCAACCTCACACCTTCCAGCACTTAGATTCTACAAATGCCTCGCTTAGCTTCTATAAATGCTAGTCTTGGGCTCTTGCCCTGACATTGTAGGTTGAGAGCTGAAACGAGGGTTTCCCAGGCAACTCAAATCTGTCTAGCAACCACCCATGTAAGCACGCATTACAAGGTCATCACAGTGTGTTTGCTATTTCCCATGGCATCATCTTGTTCCTTGGCAGCTACAGAAGACAGATGCACATGGTGCCTGCTCAACCTTGGTTCTTGGTGCCAGCAACCAGAAGCCAGCTGGGCCTGCAATCCAACTTTTGACAGCCAGCAGCACCGCCCACTGCTGATACAATGCCCAGTCGAGAAAAGCGAACAGAAAAGGTCCCTATTTGCTCCATGCATTGGATGCCCTATGGACCCACTGCCTGGTGCTTCCTGGTCCCACCTGTCTGGGTCTGCCAGCAGACACAGCTAAACTATAGCACAAATCAGGTATCCACAGAGGCATGACAGGGAGAGCTTGATGCATCCAGGGGATCCGGTGGAGGGGAAAGTTCTGGAAAGATTGTGTTGAAATGGCAGCAATAGCATTTGGGATATCTGTCACTCTTAAAAGCTTTCCTTTGCAGGATGCATGACTGGGGTCACCTTAAGGGCTTGCAGTAGGAATGTAAATAGCGACTTTTGCACGTAGTGCCGCCACAGGGGTCACATAAAGTTATCTAACACAGCAGGATGGGTAAAGCCATTAGAACTACTGTAGCCATTGATGCTTTTTTTACCTCCTTTTGGTTTGTGAATCATTCACAAACACCAAAAGTGACCCTACATTTTCTTCCAATTTAAGAACAAAGAATATTAGGCACTAGAGATTAAAAGATCCACTAAAAATACAGCTGTTTGATGAGATCCTCCATTTACATTTACTTACTAGGATCTGCTAATTAATTACTTTTTTCACTTACTATATGGCATGATTAGTTTTAATTGTACATTGTTCTTGCTTGCCTCCAATTTTTGTGTCCATAGAGGAAGTACATTATATTAACACTAGTACCATTATTACATAAAAATGTAATTGATTTTGGGGAAAAAAATAGGTGGGGAGCAGTATACTAGCTAAAAACCTGCAATTTAAACTAGCCCAAGAGATGTGCAAATTGTCCTCACCTCATTATCGTAACTTATTTTTGATACGCAGATTGAAGCAAATATGCTCCCCCACATCTTTACAGAATAATTTTCATATTTAAGATTAAAGCATTTCAGAAACACTGTGTGAGAGCCCCTCAGAATAATCACTGACACAAGTGGTCTTTTGACATGTTAGAATTACAGGCATTGTTTCACCTAGGATTACCTTTTCACCTATTGGAATTGAGTATCTAAATTTGTACTAGATAACCCAATGTTTGTCCCAAGATGCCACTAGATTATCAAGCAAAAATAACCCAAGCCGAACCTCCACTCCCATGAATTCTTTCAACCTGTCCCTGGTCATACTTCCGTACTTCCTAGACTTCCTAAATACCATATTGACATTCAGAGAAGAGTCTTTACCTGGGTATTCTTTAATCTAAGAAAGAAGGTATTTACTACTACTGCCTCCAAATTAAAGTACTCCATTGCTGCTGTAACAAAGTATTTCATTGCTATCATCTCCATCTAATATGATGTTTACTTTTTACGTAATTCTAGACATTAAAAGAAGAAGTTTTTGAATGTAAAGGACTGCTATAATTATAACAGATGCACTGAGAGAGACACTGAGTTTATTCAATAGCTGAGACAGCATTTATGCTGAAAGCATAATTTGTTAAGGAAAAAAACCCTAAAATCCAAAGTAAATATTGTTTGATCAGATTAAATAGCCAAATACTATTGTTTACATATCCACAAAGGAAACTATTTTATCTGTCATTCATTTCTTGATACATGCAAGCACTATAATTCAAAGCGACAAACACAAACACATAAAAATTACTTCCATCTCACTTAACAGGTGCCTTAAATAGCAGATTCTATAAACAATAAAAAACTTCGTCTTACATAGGCTCAAAGAGATCAGTCTCTGCAATTTTTCTAAAGCAGCCTCAGAAAAGATACCTTTGAGAAAATCTCAGATTACCAAAAGGATTTGATTTTATTATTGTTCAATATAATTTTACTTTCAAATTAGGCAACACAGTCCTTTTTAAAGCTAGTGAAGTAATAATTTATCTCATCATCTGACATCAAAACAAAGCTCTGGGGAATTTTTTAAGAAAAGATATATAATTTTTAGCATAGCAGACTCATACCAGTTTGGAAAACAAAACACTAATAAGAAAATAAAGGAAAAAGGCCAAAACTCAGGTTCCTGTGTAGAAAAATCTACTTTCAATAAAAGATTTTTATTTATTTTGATTTAAAAAATGAATGAAAAGTTTAAAATTGTGCTAATCATTTGGAATACATTAAAAAATTAAAATCATTGACCTACTGCATGGGACTGGAGTATTGATGAAATATTGATGCCGATTTAGATAGAAAAGAATGTGCTTCTACATTTGAGGCAGCTATCAGGATCCTCTTCCTACTGACTGCTGAAGACTGTTTGCCAGTTATGAATTACACTGGCATTCCAGCAGTTTTACTTCACTCACAGCTCCTTTAGGAGGATTGAACAGTAAAGTAATATTCTAGAATGCACTTTAGCATTTGTCTTTACTATACTTCATATCCACATAGCTTCAGCTACCTACACTCAAATCAACACTGACTTTTGATCAATTTAGAAAGTAAATCAGAGCAAAAAAGTGCCATTTGACTTGGGTAATAGTGTTGTACAGTCACAGTGTGACTCCAGGATTTCATGACCTGCACAGCTTCCACTTTGGTTTTAACTTAAAGGGAGCTTTGATACAAAAAAGCTCCATATGTGCTCTGTTCCACCTACTTGAAGCAATACCACAGCTAGTATCAACAGAGAGGCTTAACCTAAATTCCTCCTAGTTTAAGGAAACCTGAGTGTCAATGCATTGCTTTTAATGGGAACTTTCTGCTCTATGGGACTCAAATCAACCAGATCCTTGAAGCAGAATTACCTTTGTCTCCCTTGCCTTCTTGAAGTGAACCCATCAAATGATACTTTACTTTTATTCCCTACAGGTGTGTTTTATTAGAATTAAAAAAACCCCAAAAAACCAAAAAACAACAAAACAAAACAAAACACCAAAAAAAAACCCCAAACCAAAACAAAACCAAAAAAACCCCAAACCAAACCAAAAAACCCAAAACAGAGAAAAACCAGAACAAAACAAAACCCCAAAACCACAAAACTAAAAAAAATCCCTTAAAACACAGAAGTCTGAACTGCTGGGTGAAACTTGACATGGTTTTAAATAAATCTATCTGCATTCACTGTTGTTAGACTAAAGTGACTTTTCTTCTAGCTCTCCTTTTCAGTGTAATAACTTTAGTGAGTTTTTACCTTGACAGGCTGGAGAGATAGGCTGACAGGAACCTCATGAAGCTTAACAAAAGGGACATGCAAAGCCTTGCACCTGGGGAGAAACAAACCCATCCCAAGTAAATGCTGGGGGATACCCAGATGGGGAACAGCTTGGTAGAAAAGAATCTGAAGGTCCTAGTAAATAACAATCTGACTATGAGCCAGCAATGTGTCCTTGCGGCCAAGAGGGCTAATGGTATTCTGGGCTGCCTTAGGAGGAGTATTTATTCTGCCAACCATGTCTTAACCTAGCAGTGGAAAGAGCAGATCCTTTTCTCTGCATATTTACATGTCAGTAACACAGATAAAATAATTCAAAAATTTCAGAGAATATAGAACTAGGATAATTATCACTTCATCGCAGTAGTGCAAATTACACTACTACATTAAACCAATATGTACAGTATTTCAGTGCAGTGTGAGCC
This sequence comes from Edolisoma coerulescens, assembly GCA_013397115.1. Taxonomy (NCBI): domain Eukaryota; kingdom Metazoa; phylum Chordata; class Aves; order Passeriformes; family Campephagidae; genus Edolisoma; species Edolisoma coerulescens. Next base: position 605,970 of record VWZW01004863.1, on the reverse strand, counting down.
AAAGGAAGCCTCATTTCCAGCAGTGGGAGATACAGATTTAATATTTAGTCTTTTTCTCCTGAGGGAAATGTCAACTTCCCTGCCTTAATTCTCTTTGGCACGAAACATTCGCTAGAAATACACCTGGTTCAACAGAGAATGTTACAATTAAATACTGAATTCTGCTCTAAAGTAAGCAGCTCAATTTAAATACTGAATGTCTCTTCATATTTTTTTTATCATTTTTAATTATAATAATACATGCAATTACTAGTATGCGGTACTTTTCAGCTTCAGAATTCCACAGCCAAAATTAGATCATAATAAAATATTTCTTTGGAACTTTTTTTAATTTCAATAAAAGGTTCTCTTTCACTCCTTTTTAATGTGAATGTTCATTTTAAATGCATCCAATTTAAACACTATAGCACTTTGACAGTGCATTACAATAAAACATAAAACTGACAGAATTAATTAATGAACAGTAATTACTGTAATTTACAGTAATTCTGTCTGACAGCATCTAATTACCAACAGAGCATCCCTATGACTATAAAGGTAAGCATTTTATTGCTTCTCATTTTTTAATGGGGAAATTGAGGCAAAAATGTTAATTAAGCCCAGAATACTGAAAAATTAGATGTCCAGAATTTAGTCTGGTATGTATCTGTGCTAGATTTAAAGCTTCTTTTTTTATCGGAATGGCTCATTAGTCTCTAGATTCTCCTATTGCTTCAGCATATTTTCAGAGAGCAAACAGTCTGATTGGGAGAGGTAAGAACATTTTCCAAACGATATATTTTGCCAGGGTTTTAATTTCTCACAAGGGGGCAAATCCCAAATATCTAAGTGGAACTATTAATTTTAGATCAGCTTGGACTAATTATTTATCAGGAATTCAAGTATAACAGGTTTCAGGCTTTTCAGAGAATTTTCTTCCTCTCAAAACCCCCCAGGCCCCTTTCCGTGGCATGAATCTCCAGCATCTCGCTCCCCAGTCTGTATGGAATCCAGGGTTGCCCTGCTCCAGTTGCAGAACCCACCACTTGCTTTTGCTTAACTTCATATGGTTGTGATTGCCCAGCCCTCTAGTTTGTCTGGGTCTCTGTGCAGGGCCTCTCTGCCTTTGAAGGGCCCAACAGCTCCTCTCAACTTACTGTAATCAGCAAACTTACTTGATATACCTTCGAGTTCTCTGTCCAAGTTGGGGCCTGAGATGTTGAAGAGCACAGGGCTCAGGATGGCGCCTGGCGCCTGGTAGAACCCCACTGGGGACAGTTCAACAGCCTGATGCCATCACATTTACTATAAACCTTTATGACCAACCCATGAGCCAGTTGCTCATCCATCACATTATGTGTTTATCCAGCTGTTGTGTGCTGAACATTTTGTTCAGAAGGACCCTGTGGTAGACAGAAAGCTTTACTGAAATCGAAAAAAGTTGCTTGAGAGTCCTACCTTAAATCTCATGTTTTGTATTGTAAAAGTACATCACCTAGAACTAATCCAAAATGTTTAACTGGATACAGAAAATGGCATACAGAATACCCTTCCTGATGCCATTTTCCCAGACAATGGGGATGTTCCCGTATTCAGGAACAAAAGATGCAAGTATGTGAGTGTGGGTGAGAACCAAGATCAGGTAATTTATCACGTGTTCATTGTCTGCCCATTTGTTGTAACTTGTGGAAAAAAGCCCAGCACAACTGAATGAGATATTCAGACTACTGTACTACTTGCATAATCACCCCTCTCCTCTTCTGCTCCTCTTCATTAGAATATTAGCTAATCCTTTCCTGTTACAGCTTCACCTTTCTGTCCCAGAACCATTTCCCACTATAATGGGAGCATTTCCCATATAATACCATATTATACCATACTTATATCAATACTACCCTGCCATTAAGTCTCTTATTGACAATATGAACTACATTAAACTGACAGGTGAATTGGTACATGTCCATAAAGTTACGTACATGTTTTTGAACATGTGGCAAAATATGCTTCTCACAGATATATTCCTTGGACACAGACATGTCAAAGAGAGAAGGAATTCTAAGGTTTATATTTCCCCACCTGGGTACTTTTACTGTCTGTATTGCTACACATTCCCACACCACAGGCCAGGGCTGCAACTGGGCTTCTCCTCAGCTCTCTGTTTACATAAGAGCCATGCCTTTCTCTGTTCTTTAAAATTACCAGAATGCAATGTAGCAAAAGTGCATTAAACAAACAAGCTGGAAATATAGTAAAGATATAAATACCTCTGAACTGGAAAATGAATGGTTTTCAAAGAAACTGTATTTCATCATGCTATGCAAATTGAACCTGTCCCCTTGGAGTTCACTATTTCTTGGTTTCTGTTAACACCTGAATCTGCTTTCTTTAACCAACAGCTGGAAAAAATGAATCACCTAGAACAAGACCTGTGAGACTGCACTGAAGTCCTGCACGTACCATTGCACACTGCTTAATTCAAACATGCCATAAAGAGCAAAACTGCCAGTATTTTTCTGAAAGGTATGGAAAATTTGCACACATGGTTAGAATGTTCAAGAGTAAAAGTATTTCTTCTAATGTTGCCAAATAGTAGAGCCTATAAAGTCACCTTGCTATTTTTCTTTCTTTTTTTTTCCCTTTTTCCTCAGAAAAGGATAGGAAGGCAATATAGAAAGCTCACTTTCCATTTTCCAGTGCATGGGTAGTGCACAAATGCACAGTATCAGCCCCAAGTTCTCTCTGACACTGAAGAGAGAAAACTGAGACAGCAAAAGAAAAGATAATAGTTTCAATGATTTTGGTATAAAAGACATTTGCCAGGTTTTCTCACTAGCTTTGTAGCATTTACAGTTATAATCAGAGGTAATTAATAGATCACTTATAGTCTCTCCTGCATCTTCTTCCCCTTTTGGTTCACTAGCAGATGTATGACTTACACGTGCTGATATTCAGACACGCCTCAGTCTAGGAAACTGCTGACATTCTTACTCTTCACACTGTTTGCACTATGATAATGTAGCTGAACATGTAAACGAAACAATGACACAAAATGGCATCAGGGTTTGGTGTGAATTTTCCACTCACCTGCATGCACCTTTAGTGCAACCTCTTTCTTAGTCAAGTGCTAATTCTGCAGGATCTCCTTTTCATTTGAAAATGAAGCAGCCATTCTGGGCCTCTTTTGTAGCATCAGCTACCCCAACGTGAACGGAGTGTAAATGGATATCGCTGTGACTCTGTAATGCTCACAAGAGCCAGCTCTAGTGCCTCTGCCACTATTCCTACCTTCACCAAGCTGCAGAAGAATAAAACCTGACTTGAATTGTATCACATTTAATTGAAGATACTCTCCGCATTGTGGACAATACAGTCACCTAAGAAAAGTGTGATAAAGCAATCTGAAAGCCATGATTAGTCTGCTTACACACCACAGGTTTAATATTTTGTGAAACTTGGCTGCCAGCAGCCTAACTACTTAACAGTGCATGTTTGATGGGTAGCCCCACCAGAACCTGTATAAATAAGACAGCAACAAAAGAAGACACCTTTGAAAAGTTTAACAGCTGCTGCAAATTACAGTGTTCTCTCGTATTACAATATTATTCCCTATTTTATCTATGCACAAGGTCACTCCATTTCATGGGGGAATCTAATATTCCAAAATCTAATTTCAATCTGATTAAAACCAAGAAAATTCAAATACTGAAATGCTCATTTAAAAGGAACATATTTATTGGATGTGAAAGCCCTGGATCAATTTGCATGGAAGTTCCAGGTTAAAAGGTCAGGTCCTGAAACGCTACAGCCTCACAAAGCTCAGATTTCTGTACGGACAATTTACCAGTATAATTTATTAGTGATATTTTGGCCAAATTGGAGAACTTCTTTGAAGCATTTCTGTTTAACTATTCACTATATTCCAACAAAATACAGAGATTTTTCTTTTCCTTCTGACGTTTCTCTGCATTCCTGAGCTCTTCAGTTTCTCTGAACTATGCTTCCACCAGTCAGGAACCACTTCACTGCTTAAGGACAAAGCACACTGCCTAGAATGCCATATAACACTTAAACAAAACAAGCTTGGTAGTGAGAAGCAATATATTCTATTAGCCCTGCTGATCAAACTTATCTAGACAAGCTAGCAGACTCAAAACCTTTTATTAGGGACAATACAGGACCACAAAAAACTCCTCATTTGAATTCAACTTGGATTTACAGTAGAGCTTCACTGTACCATTCTGGAAAGAGGTAGCAGCCTTGGAATGCAGTTCATGCAGACTTGCATTAGCTTCATACTGTGGCAGCTGCAAAAGAGCTGCAGTGCAAGTAAAACTCCGGGTTTTCTTTTTCTCACAATTGCAAGGATCAATTTCAAATCAAGACTACCTGCGAAATCAAGAACTGGAAAGCAAAGCATCAATGTAAAGTGAATTCTAAGGCCTTCAGAAATGAACACTTTTCTTTTTATGTGCTTTTATAGGTTTTATAGAATAACACAGGATAAAGCTTTAAAGAATTTTGAGAAAATATATTTCACAGTGATAAAAAAGAGCTGCATAACAAAATACAACACACTCATTGCTCAGAAATAAGAGACATTTCTTCCAGTGAGGGGTAGATAGAATGTGGGGCAGACCATTAATTTCATCTGGTAGCTGTCAATTTAAGTAAAAACATAAGGAGTAAAGAGAAAAAAAAATCTTTGTTTACAAGTAACTTGCTAAAGCACAATGCTTTAAACCTGCATTTTAGATGTCATTTCACTAACTTTTTTATCCCCTGTAACTATCAATATAATATGACACTTCAAAGCTAGACTCTAATCTTTTAAATTAATATTTTAAAAAGATTGCAAGTGTTTTTGTTGAACTCCTTGGAAATGCTTCTTATTTTGATGAATAGAAGGCAGACCTCAAGATGTGTGTTTATAATTTTACTGGTGCACTGCTGACATTGCTTTCTTGATTTAAGAAAACCAAGATACTACAATTGCAATTAGTTTATTTCTCTTATCACGTACTGGCTATCAGTAAATTTCAGATATGGTTTCTCTGGATTAAAAACTACCACTAGTCAAGTCCCAATAGCAGTGTTCATAAGAATTTATTTTATTAAATTGTAATTCATTTTGGAGCATTCTTAACAGCATCATCAATTTATGGAATAGAAAACATGAAGTACAACAGTGTTCACAAAACAGGCCACAGAAATTTTACCAATTTAAGATTTGTGCTTGCTACATAAAATATTTCAAAATGAGGAAGTATATATTTTTTAAAAAACAATGAATGCAGAGCATGAAAAATTCTCATTCTGTGTTTTATGGTACGATTTGTACTTAGGTGAATTTTGACAAGACTAGAAGTTCAAACTCCCCTGATAAAAGGGGGAAGTATTTCAATCCAGCTAAGGCAGCATCCTTGGGAGTACATAGAGGCTGTGCCTATCTAAAAAAGCCAGAAAGACTCAAAGGATCAAAGTTGCAGAGTAAGATGGTGATGAGAACCCAGTATTAACCAAATGTGGATTTGTGGGATTTACCCTGGACTAGATCTGTCCTGGCTCAATGCTCATAACAATTACACTTGATGCCATCAGAAAAAAAATACCTTCCAGCTGAGTTTCATCAAAAAAGAATTTAGCATGCAAGCTCTCAGAGAGGTCTGCAATGTAATGTAAAACATGGTAAAAATGGGGATGACTGGGAGATTTGCTCTGAAAATGCTTTAATCCGCTATGCATCTCATCTGTGATTTTTGGATGCAAATACCTGAAGAATGTCTTGATCCTATGATCCTTGCATGTATTCAGTGACAAGAGGAACAATCCATGGGAGGTGTAAGTCTTCTAGACACACTGGAAGTCTTCAAAATGCCTTTTCATTCCAGTGGGTGAGAATTACAGACCTCACCTGTCCCTACCTGCTCCCCTCCAGCATTTTTGACAGCAAGGCAGCTGAGTCTCATAGAGTACAACTGGTAGATGTTTTTATTATAGCACAATGCCCTAGAAACAAGGGAATAGTGCCTTGTCTTTTGACATCAGTTCAAAACTTATCACGCTGAAGAAGACTCTGAATCTGTCCTACTTACAATCAGTGCTGCAATTAGATGAAAGGTTGGTGAGGACTGCCACTGCTTTGTTTTGCAGTCCTGATATTTTGGGCTCATTCAGTATTGGGATGAGATTATTGTGTAGCTAGAGAATGTTATAGCTCTAAATAACCAATCGTGATTTATTTCTTTTCTACTCTTGGTTCATTAGTTGCAGCCATATCTTTTCCCACTAAAAGTCCCCTTAAATGGTTTCTAATTTGTTGGTACAGTTTCACCACTAACTGTGAGGGAAAGAGGAAAGATTTTCACACCTCCAATTGAGTGCTACATCAGCTTGTCTTAGCAAATGGCCAAAAATAAATCAATTGTAGTTTGCTCTACCTAAAGAAACAAATCATTCTAATCAAAGTGGTGATTTAACAGACTACAAGCTAGTGAGGTGCTTGGTTTGTTTTTTTCTTTCATTAGACTAACTAAAGATTTTGTTCCTTTAATCTTCATTCATTATGTGACAGAATCCTATGTGGCACTAGAATAAACACCAACTTACTCCTTACTTGTTTAATAAGTTCTTGTTTAACAAAAACTAGAATAGTGCCCATTGGTCTTATAAGCCTTTTCATCAATGCAACAGCTTAGTGTAAAAAAACCCCCAAGCCTATCATGTTCTTTTCTTTTGAAATAAAGATAGAATAGACAGGACCACTCTAATGAAGTGACATTTAGCGATGTTCCACAGTAGTTCTAAGAAATCCCCCAAACACATGGATTTGTTTTTCTATCAACACTGAAATAAAATAAATATGTAGAAGACATTTTTTGATAAACAAAATATTCTGAACCATTTTCATTCACCAAAAGCACAACTTTTCAATGTTTATGTTATCATTTAAGTTAAATTAAAGCATTGAGAAATTTTCAGTTCAAATTTATATGACAGGAAGGTCATTCTGAAGGAGATGATGCTTTCCTATTGGAAATGAGTTTATGTATATGCTGGCTGTTGTATGGACTACCATTACTTGATTAGGATTTGATTATGCTTCATTACACTAGTTAGAATGTTCTAACCAAAAATTGCTTCTTTGCAATTTTTAAATGTCTTTGTTTGTATCTTAATTCTGTTTGTAATAGCTTAAAGAATAACTAAGATGATATCATATCAAAAGTAAATAGTTGATACAGCCTCAATAGTTTTCAAAAATAATTCATTTGAAAGTTGGAAGAATGCTTCTGCACACAGCTGACGTCATTGGATAATTTATGATTTTTTGTGAAAACCAGGCACACTTTCATCTGAAAATGAAGATATTCTAGTGTGGATAATCGACAAATCTACAAAGCCATTTACTAATCACCTTTAGTCTTTTTTTGATAGCTATTAATGATAAAAGTTCATAATTAACAAATTTTAAATTAAAAAATAGTAAAAGCATAAAAAGATGCCAATCTTACTATTAATGCTATAAAGATCCCTCACAAACATATTTTAACTCTTTTTACCTAGAATTTACGAACATTTTCCAAACCAGCAAGCAGAAGTATTTCCCTTTTTTTTTGTCTGTTTTTGATATAGAGCCTAATCCCTTTCAAGACAACACCAAAATGTCTGATTACTTAAGTGAGTTAAGGATTTTACCCAGAAAGTAAAAAACAAGCAAATCCACAACGTCGTAAAATTTCACATTTAAAATGAGATTAACTGCTGTCTCATCCCAATCTTCAATATGAGAGTATGCTATTGTTATTAGATACAACAAACTCCTAGTTCAAGCTATTGCCTGTTACATCATTTGGACAATGCATCCTGAAAAATAAAGACAAAAAGTAATTCATCTTCGGAAACCACAAACATTAAAGGAAAGAAGTTCAAAGAAACAGCAATAATGTGAAAACTTAATGGGCCACATTCCCTGGAAACATCACTCTAGGGCAGTTTCTACAAAAATGAATTCAGGCCATTTCTTTGTGTTTCATGATTTCTATTAAAACATGTTAAGAATGACAAAGAATTAAAAAAAATAATGTCTCTTATTTCAGACAAACAGCTACGAGGAGATTTTAAACTGTATTTGTGTACAAGTAACAAATGTTTTCACTTGAGCTTCCATCCTGTAAAAGCTTATGTTCGTCCATCCTGGTAGTTTCACTAACGCAAATGAGATCACAAATGTTTTCAAAACTAGAGACTGGAATCTGTATCAGAAGACATTTTTGGTTATAAATATACTTGTATATTGAAAACAATCAATCCTTTAATCAGTGTTCCTGTTATAGCATGCTTTTACCCATCTAGCACCCAGTAAAAGCTAGAGGCTTCTCTCACTGACATCAATTCTATCAGTGAAAACCAGACATGTACATACAACTTTGTCTGCAGTGTCAGCTGAAAAACAGAAAGCGTATCCCGAACTAACTCAATTATGCTGGAAAAATCACAAGTACACTTGGACTTATTTCTACTTTTTTAACACTACACAAATATTTACAAATGACAATACATATTCCCAGAGGGAAAAAGAAAAAAAAAGAGAAAGAGGGAAAAAAAAAAAAGGTTTTGAAAGCTAATTGAAAACTAGTGAATCAGCTGAATAATTCTGGCATCTCACTGTGTCTAACTATAATACTGAAGAAACTGCTAATAGTTCAAGAACAGAAAACTGAGGAAGTAAAGATCTAGCAGCAGGAGGTGTCTGTAGTAGAGGCAGCATTAGTTTCAGTGATAATCTAGACTTTCCAGCCTCCCAATATATTCTAAGCCCTTTATCTTATTATAGAATTCAGAAAGATAAGAAAAATGAGGATTTCTTCAACAGCAAAGTAAAATTCCTCTGTAAGCAATTGGTAATTCCAACCAGCACTGAACAGACATATATACATAGGATATATTTCAAATTTTCATCTGTATCATGACTTTAAAAAGGTAAACAAACCTCAGCCTGTTCTAGCCTCCTCCCCAAGTTTTCCCCCCTCAATGTGGAATTCTGTCTGAGATGTTATCTGAGAATATCTGAGCTATCTGAGAAGGAGAAATCATTCTGCCTGAACAACTTATTTCCTATCCCCTCAAAAAAGCCCTACTTCTGTTCTGTTGGTTCTGGTGGTATTAATAAATTGATAGTGAAATTGGTCCAGAAAAAAAATACCCTGCAATTCAAAGCAACTTTAAGTATCTCAAATTACAATGACCCAATGTAAGAGCTCTGTATATTTATGAAGTATTCTATAATTTACTATCTTGATAAAATATTATAACAAATATTTTATTATAAAATATCCAGTATTATTGCTTAAACGCCTAGGGCTGATGGGGTCAGGAAAGTTTTAAAAGATTGTTTCAAATATATAGAGTAAAATTAGGAAAATTAAAAAACCAAATTTGTCTGTATTAAGAAAGGAAATGGCCTTGGTTTGTTTCTGGGCAATTTTGAATGCTCAACTCAATTGCTCCTCAACAGGCAGCTGATAATGGGCTCAGACGTTACAACTCTCTGGGATGTTCTGCAGGGGGAAAAAACAAATGAGTAAACAAAGAAACAAAAATAGCCTACAAAAAATATTTAGCAAATTATAGGTTTTGGCAGCTAAATTCTCTAAAGTTACCAAACATGCTTCCTTTCCTTCATGATCGCCCTACATATTAATGATCTCTGAGTAAAACTCCTTTATGACACGGGATAGCAGCTTCATTACAAAGGAGAATTTTCCTCACAATTTACTGTTATTATTGAAATCTAAAAGAGAGAAAAGTGGCACAAGGTAGTGGAATAAGTCAGCATAGGAAGGACTGAGATGGGCAACAGAGACCAGGTGGATACGTAACCACAGCAGGATATTGCCTCATAAAAGTCAAGAATCCTTCTACTGGCAGATAACCTGAAAAAACTGAAAAATATGTCATGTCTTTCTAGGGGCTGATACAAATAACCTAAGACTGTCACCACTCACTTTGTAGGAAAGATTGATTAAATGATTTGCAATATCTAGGAAACTTGTAGCACTAGCAGGAAAATCATTCAGTATCCATTCTTACCACCTTTGCCTTGAGGGTACTCTTCCCCCACCCAACCCACCTGAAATTCCTTGCTTTTCATCAAATCCCTCCTAACACAGAAAAAGTCTGGCATAGAGCCTATGGATTCTTCCATAATTTTAGCTCATGTGAAGACCATGTTCCTTTTATAGACCCTGCTTTTTATAGAAAGCAGGGAAGAGGTTTGTGGGAAAGGTAATGTGTAGTGGCAGCCATCATCACTTACAGGATGTACTCATTACCTTTCCTGACATTAGAATATTTGATTCATAACCCTGGAATTTCATATTGTTTTAGGGTTTCTGTAAATCAATAATGAAAACAAGATTTGGGTATTTTTAGTTGCTTACCTTCGTTCAAAATGGAAGTGTCTCAGTTGACTTTTGTACTCATGCATTCTGAAATGCACGATGGGTTTGTGAACTCCACATAGTTAGTGTAAAAGCATAATGGTTATGAAAGTTATTTAAAAACTTTGCTTTTGGTCTCTGAAAGAATCTTAATCAAGTAAATATAATTACTAACTACTAAAAATACTGATTTTTTTTTCAAAAAAATATTATTATGCATATTAATAATTAGAAATAATAAATCACCTATTGTTTTTCTCCAGCTTTTGCAAGTAATCCCAAATGTGACTGTAATAGTAATTAAACTGATCCACCTGTGGCTTTCACTCAAAACTATAGAGTTTGTAGTTATAGACTATAACTGACTTCTGGTCTAGTTTAAAAACACATTGATTCATCCAAGAATAAGACATGTTTTTCATCTCAATAGAAAAATATCAATTGTGGACAATGATGCTTCGAAATGATGGAAAGATCTGCCTGAGTACACATGCCAGTGGACTCGGCAAGCCCTTCTTAATACCTTGGGAGGACACATCAACATCATGCCTCTAATGTGAACATCCCTTTGCAATGCATTAGCAGCCACAACAAGGCAGCAGCTCACCTCCAGGTACACACCGCTGCAAGGCTTCCTCCACAGCTGATGACCAAGTGGCCAAGGGCAGTAGAAGCCAGGAAATCAGTGGTTTTTACAGACCAACATGAGTAGGACATCAACGAAAATAAACACAGCCTTAGATCATTACAAAATAAGTGCAAATTCGATGGGACAGACACTTCCTCTCACCACACACCTCAAAAATAAGAGAAGTGAAAAATTAAAAATAGGGGCAAGGTTTGGATCAGGTGCAGAGGACTTGGGGAGAGTCACCAAAGAAGAAGGGGGGTAGAAACAAGAAGTGCTAAGGAAATAAGAGCAGAATAAGAGCTGTGGCTGCTGGGGAGAGACCGGGTGGACACCCTTCAAATTCATGTATGGGTGACTCAAGGGAGGGAGAACACTTCTCACTACACCAGAGGTCCATGATAAGAGAATACAGGGAAGAGAACAGAGGGCACCGTATACCCTCTTGGTAATATATAGCACCTCAACTTTACAGATGAGGAAGTACCCTGGGAACAATCAAAGAGGGAGGAAAGATCTGCTCTATTTCAATTGTTCTAGATCTGTCCTGTGTGAGTTGGAGTAAAATTAAACTACTTCTTTTGCATACAAAACTAATGAGCAAGTCAAAGATTTTACTTATGTTAAGTAAATAATTTCACTAAGAGGAAGACTATCTTTCATAACCCTACCAAATTGTCTGCAGAAAAAGAAGTGGTTTGCTGTCAAAATTACTGGCTATTGGGTGAATCGAAAACTCAGTCTTTGACTAGATTATGAACATACAAATGTACCCATTAAGCATGGTGGACTTCACACACACTGTGAGTCAGAGTTCACATCCATTCACATTCAGCAAGACAGAATATCTTCATTTTTACATGTAAACATGGAAGGATACTAACTCTGCCCTAGTTTCTGAATTTTAATACATATGAAATTTGATCCAGAATCATTGCAACTAACCAAAATATATGCTTAACTTTTTTGTAGACTCCAATCAGGTAATTAATTCTTCCTTATATTTATCTGAATTGGAAGGTTTTGTCCATCATCTCAGGGACATGAGACTTTTCAATGGATGAAATTAGATGATGTAGCTATTGTGAACCATGACTATCACTATACAATTTCAGAGGGATAGAAAACCAGGGCATATGCTGTGAACCCTAATGGTGTCACAGTGTGGCAATGAAACAGCACAGTATTGCTGTGAATAAAGAAGGCAAGACTATCCTTACACTGAGGTGAGTATGGAGCCTGTTTCTAAGTTGGACTTTGTTTCATAATGAATACAAAACTCATTTCTCATTATATCTTATTATCACCTCAAACCTTGACCAAAACCAGACAGCAATTGCCATTATAACAGTAATCCTTACAGGTGTGTAATCCTCATCAGTGAAGATACAATTCACTCCAGTCAGACACAGGGAAATGAGAAATGCCCGTTCTTTCACCAGGCTTGTGGCAACCCTTCAGCTCCCACTGAGTGACACTGCCACAAAGAATTTTTTTTTCTGATGAGAAATTTGTCCATGCCATTCTGAAAACAATTTCTTAACTGATGACATTAATTTTGTTTTCAAACCATGTTAGTTTTCCAATTCCTAGATTAAAATGGCCATTTACAGTCAGTATCACTTTGCCTGTAACCAGACACAAGAGTGGTGTACTAATTAGGCTGTGCTTTCCAGAAACAATTTAATGAAAAAGTAGATTTATTTAGATAGGTCTATTTTGAGTCTTTTGCAATAAAATACCATGTGCTAGTCAGGCTGCATTCAAAACTGAAAAAATTATGTATGATCTCAAACAAGAATGGTTTTAAACAATTAAGAAAGGAAATGCACTGTGTACAGCTTTAGATATAGCCACTTACAACTTTTTTTAAGGGAAATTGAATTATTTTTATATACCCTGATATAAATTGTTAGTATAAGAAATTAATCTCTACAATCTCCTTGTAAGAGATAAGAATGCTCTGTAATTCGTGTACGAACTGATATGAGTATGCATGAATACATACTTAAGGTAGAGCAGCTTCTCAGGCAATAATTTTTCAGTAATATTTTATGTGTAGCAAAGTTCCTTTATGTTTCATATCATGAAATAAAATTATATTTCCAAGATAGAATTTATCAGGTTCTCATTACCCTGATATGAGAAAAATTTTGACAGAATACTTGTCCAGATTAGAAATATTTTAAAATAAATCAGTCTCTAATTATCTTAAAGAGCTCATTTAAACAGGCACTTGAAAATCAATTTTTTGTTTTTACCAAACTGGTTATTTATTATTTCTTTTTAAATCATGTGTATACAAATATCGATTCCTTTCATTTTTATTGCTATTTTATAGCACATTCTAGGGGAAAAAAATCTTGGAGGATTTTTCCATTGGTAGCCTTTACAATATGAATTGCATATACAAATGACTCATTTAGAGCATGAACTGGTTGATTGCACAAGAAAATTCTTATTTTCTCATGACAAATATATAACTTATTCAGGAAAATCAGTCCAGTAAACATATAAATTTTCATATTACATATTTTAAAACCGACGCAAATACTCAGCCAAATAATGTTCCTGAACAAAAGGAAGCGCTTATGGTTGATGGTTCAGGTATTTAAAAGATGTGAAGGGGTGGCACTTATGGACATGGTTTAGTGGTGGACTTGGCAGCGCTCAGTTAATGGTTGGACTTGATAACCTTAAAGATCTTTTTCAACCAACTTGATTCTGTTATTCTGATTCTATAAACTGTTCCTATGTGAATTAGATTCTTAACCCAACAAAAGAGATGAGACCACTGACAAACTGCTTTATAATATTTACTAATGTAACTGAACATTTATGTGGATGCAAGAGGATAATTTTGTTTTCAGTATAATCCCTTGCTAAAAATCCCTTACATCCCTCTATGCTAAAACTCTATTACCAGCCTTTGCCTCTCTGCTGAAAGAGCCAAAAGAAGTTCAAATTTGCATTTTCAGAAATGGTGTCTTATGATGTCTTTTAGTGTAGGATCCAATGTCCCCAGTTTAATCAGTGGAAATGTAATCAATACAGTCAGATAGTTCAAGGCAGTTCATCTCACCTTAAAGCAGACAATATTAGGTAAAAATTTCTCCTTGTACTCCATTGACTAGAGTAGGGGTTGGTTCATTTTTCACTCAAAAGTGTCCTGTGCTTTCTGAAACAGCACAGCGGGTTCTCCTTCCCCTCCCTCTGGCCCTCTCAAAGGGCACAAGTCTTGCACATTTTATCTCATATCAGCTGCAACAACTCCACTATTTTGAGCACTCTGGTATCATGGCAAGAAATGCCCATGAGTGGATAAGTCAAATGCTAGAGCTCCATCACTGATAATTGGAAGTTAGACACCTACTGATATATAGGTACTTGAATTTAAATACTTTAGTACAGATATTTTTCAAGTGAGAACTGGGACCTACCCTTGTTTTCTCTGGCCATTGAACTGACCTTTCATTCTTTCATATCCGTTCAAGTGGATGCATTTTCAGACTTACACATGATAACTTGGATTTGAACAGAAGCTGAAAACTTAACAAAAAGCTCCATGAGTGGTAATAATCTTTCAAAGCCAGAGACTTTAGGCATTATGTTTCTTTTAAAAACCATTGAAGGATCTTTTTCAAGAGCAATAAAATTATATAGAAATCCATGGAATTGGCAAGCATGAAAACACAAACCAGAATCAGACAGACAAAACACATGGAAGGACAATATCACTTCAAGTATTCTGAACCTATCAACAGAAATACAGGTCAACATCATATGAAATAAAATTGAGGCTCATACTTACCAAAAACAAATTTGCTGGTCAAATGAGATGGTGATAACATAATTTCTGATAAGAAACAAAGTGAAAGCCATCTTCCTGAGAGGCTTTTCTAACTGAATGTTAGGTCTGTAACATAAGGAAAGTATAAAAAGAAACAAATGCCTTGAAATAATGCAAAAAAGTTGTAGAGTGGGGGATAGAAGGGATGTGCTGATTACAAGTATTCTCACATGGTATTTGGGAAGCTAGAAAGCACTGGTATTTTCCCATATTTTTTCTTTAAATCTTCAGCACTGCGTGCTGAAAGTGACCTACATCACTCTCCATACAGTACATCAAATAACCCATTACTTAACAAATCAGTGAAGCACCTCTACTAAATGAAAGGAACCTATAGCTTTAATCCCACTTGATTAACTTTTTTCTTCTCAGAAAGCAGACCTTAATTTATATCAATTTGCAGTAATCTTTACAAGAAAATTCTACTTCACTTACACATGCTGTTTGACAGCAAAATGAATTTTTCAGGCATGTGGATACCCTATAATGGTTCCAATAAAAATTGCCCCTAGTAACAATGAAGAAGCTGAACACTTTCTGTCTGCTTAAATGATTTCTTTGGTTAGACAGATGATGAGGTTCAATGATGTATGTTGTGAATTCTCTCCACTAACAAATACAAGTAGCACTGATCAGTGGAAAGACCTCAAGGACATTTGGTGCAGTCATTTAAAGTTTCCTGTACATCTCTGTAGAAAGGCATTTTGTTACTTTATTTACTTATACTATTATATATCTCTGTAATTTAAGTTAAATATTTCTAAAGGATATCAAAACAGCATGTTATTTTTACCAATGGGGAAATCAAGAAAAGGAATCTTTTAGGATAATGTTTTACAAGTGGGGCAAACTAAAGGTAATCACTTAATTGCATAATTAGGCACTATACTTATTTTAGGTGCCCCAATTTTTTGAAAACCCACACTTCTCAAGTTATTTGATTATTTTTCAGAAGTCTTATATCTGAGTGCAATATCTCAGAGTCTGCAAAGACCAGGTCTGGAAAGACAGTCAAACATACATCTCTTATGCATTTGCTTAAGTATAGAGGGAGTTAGAAGCTGAAGCAGAAATAGAAGGTATTATTTGTGTGTACTTACTTCTGCAGAGTTAAGTCTAAATCCATAACAAGAAGATGCCAATGGGATGCTCAGAAGTCCTGTTAAATTGTTCCCTAATCCCTTAATGATCTGAAGCCACAGAGAAGTCACATTTTTGCTGAATAACAAGCAGGCAACAAAGTCTTGATATGCCAAAAATTTCTGGTGATCAGACGCCAGGAGATCAGCCAGTTCATTTCTTTTGCACCTCAAAAGTTATCACACTCGAGGAAGTATATGTAAAAATAGATGCTGGAATAGTTTTGGCAGCAGGAACAGACTACCTGTGAACTTGTTTGTTAGCACATACACAACAGCCAATGACTCTATAAGAGGAAGAGTCAAAAAAAGAAGTAGGATGCCTGTTTTCAAGTTCATGTGCTAACATGAAGCAGAGCCTGTATCTAGACTGTGAATGCCTTAGCATTCAAGCTGTAAGACATCCATCATCTCTGCAGCCTTCTTTATTCAAGTGACTGTTAAAAAACTGATTACCACGTGGAACATCTGCAGCAGAAAGGACTGGGACTTCAGTCTTACTCCAAAACAAATGCTTTCTGAAAACTGAGAAATTCTGTAACACCTCAGAGGTACAGGTTTGAAATGCTGCTTCACTTCTGGCAAACACTATTACAAAACGTATGTTTGGCCATCAGTGGGATGCAAAAGGAACTACAGGGCTTCAGCATATTATATAGGTGAGAGTATGGTTGCTTATTTTCAAATTTCCAGGACTAATGACTAGACTGTCTTAAAAAACAACAGTTATCAAGTCTCTCAACAAGTATGAGCAGAACTAGACACCTCACGATAACCCATATTTAGGCAGAGTTAGAGTTGACTTAAACTCTGGACTAAATTTTGATATCTTAGTCCAGGGTCCTATTCAGTAGGTCAGGCACAGGTATCTAGTGCTTTCTGAAATGCCCTTAGGTTCCCTAACCTCCAGCTGGTGATCCAAAAAGGCAAGTCTTCTGTCAAAACTGCAGGCCTCAGGTTGATGCTTTTGGCATTGTAGAGCAACTCAGGTGTTAACTCAGGGGGCTACTGGGAGATAACCAAGCAGAACCTTTTGTCCATGCAATATAAAGAGTTTAGGGAGTTATTCACATGACCAAATAAAGGCATTTATTTTATGCTGAATGGCTCTCTAGATTTTGTTGACTACAGACTAGGCATTAAGATACCCAAATTTAGATAGGTTTATGAGAATATTGAACGTTGCAAGATACAGGTTCTGTGGCAGATTTATCCATGATATTATCTATCTCACCACAAAATGGGTGCCAAAAAAGTCAAATAAATGAAATTGTTTCACAAAGCTGGAAAATCTCACTTCTGGTTTGCAATTCTGTGGTTGACATAAACTCTTAGAGACATTGGTGAAAGTGATAACAGGGAAGTTTTTTCTCAATGGTCTTTCTCACAAACTGTTAAGCAAAATATACTCTCATACAAATCATCTTAGAGTTTAGGATTTCTAACCAAAGAAAAAGATACCAGTCCTGAAATTCTTTTTTTATATAATTTTAGATTATTTCCCACTGTGTCACACTGTGAGCACATGAATAATTAATGTTGCAGCAACAAATCCAAACATATGGATTTGTATGTTTTGTGTTGGTCTTTGTAAAAAGGATAACCTTCTGTACAAACACAAACAAACCCTGTTGCCCTTCATTCCTCCCTCCCTCTGGGGTTAGCATTGTACCAAGAGTAAAGGCAGAGAGTTTACAAAGCTGTTTGCTGTTAAAATACGTAGACATCTAAGTAAATGCTATAATTTTGCAGTAAAGTTTTATTTATACATAACCTTTTTACTGATTTGTGGTCAATTAATTAAGCAGTTGGTATCTGACCTAAGTTTGGATAAAACATTGCTAGCGCAAATGTGGATATTGATGTGGATGTGATTTTTTGGTTGGCTGTTTGGGGTTTTTTTTAAATTCCTCTATTTCATATATAGTTCAAGAAGAGACATCTCATTGAGTCTATATCAATTCAAAAAATGACAATTCCTTGCATTTCTAATTTGTTGTTTAAGAAATAATTAGTTCAACTTTGAGATAAATCTGTAAGAAAGATAGTAGGTATCATAATACTAATACTAAAGTGATGATATTTTATCAAGGCCAATAATGAAAAGAGTACAAATTGGCTTGGATGATACTCAGGATCCAGGAAGAAGTAATTTAAAAAAAAAAAAAATCAAAAATGAGCAATCACAAACAAACAGTTTTCACGTGTGAAGTCCACTCTGGGGCTCATACATATCGGTAGTTAAAGTAGAGATGCACCCAAGCAAATTATAGCTTTCCTGAGGACAAAAGGAGGGGGTGGAGGGAGTACCGTGTGTTTAAAATTAGAAACTCTTCTCAAAGCTGATGATTACAGTTAAATATAAATGAGGGAATCCAGCCCATGACTGTCAAACAGAAACAGCTTCATAGCCTTAAGGGCCTTTCTAAAAGCCATCTGAGTTCTAGCCTGCTACAAGAAAGGTGATCAGTCACGCATCCCACAATTGTACAGGGGAAAAAAATACTTAATAAGAGACTTAAGATATTTGACCCAAAAGATTTGATCTAATATTCTTTATATAATATAAAATTATCTTGCATGACTTCATCAGAAGTCCCTGAGGAGCTATTAGTGCATAGTCACTGCTACTCTGTTTTGTTAACTGCCCATTTTTTCCTCAAATGAACCTTGCTGAAGATGCATACTCATTTCAGCTTCCAGAAGGTCATTTCTGATTTTGAAATCATGGATGAAATACAAAAAATACTGATATTCCTTGTCTATGATTTACTCATTTCCCTGTTCACTAGTTTTATTTCTTCCCTTCACTCACCCTCTTTTCCCTTTTGGCTCATACTCATTTTGTGCATGGATGCCTGAGGTGAAAAAAACCCCAACTCAGAGATGCTTTTTCTCTTTTAACAAGTTAATGAAGAAATAATAGTCCAGGATGAAGCTATATTGGAAACACAGAGTCTTTTTCTTTATCTGACAGATACAATCAGCCTGTCTTCTAATCAACAGCAAGATATCTAGCTAGAAATTTTGCCAACGATATTTATTTTATTCAATGGATAGTCATTCAATCAATATGAAATGCATCTCAGATGAGAAGGGAGCTAAAATTTATCAATCTTAAGTGATCTGAAAAAAAAATCTGAGCAAACAATAGAAAAAAAGCCAGGAAGTATATAAGCTTGTTTCCCAGCTTGTTTGTATTTTTTTTCTCTGATAATGTATTATCCAGTATAAATGAGTTCATGACCAATGCCTGAGATTCAAATTTATTCTTCTAAAAACCTACAGGAAATCACTCAAGTTATTGCTCTTGCAACTAAAACATCTGCACTGCCATGGATTTATTTCATATTACACTCTTAATTAACTCACATGTACATAAAATTTGAAGATGAAAAATTGATTTCCTAATACAAGCAGGCATGTTTTTCAATGTCTCAGATACCATTTATTTTTCTCTCAGAAATGTTACTGCACATAAAAACATCTGAGGGCTGCCTGAAAGACTATGTATACTAAAAGCAAGTGTCTCTACCAGTAAGATTTAAAGTCATGAAGTAACAATAAAATCTCTGTTGTGCAATTATTTACCTACAAGAATTCTTACTGGAAGTGAGAAACTAAACAATGGCTAAAAAAAAGAGTAGATATTCATTGCTTCTACCAACTGTGCCAGCTCATGATGTCTGGCATATTTTTGTGTATTTTTTTTGGTTGGCTGGAGTTTTTTTGGTGTTTGGGTTTTTGGGTTTTTTTTTATATGGTTTGGTTTGGTTTGTTTGCTTTGGTTTTTTTTTCCTAAAGATTGGACCCCTGAGAAAGCAGGGAAAGCCTTATAAATGATATATCACCAGGTTTCTGAAAGACAAGAAACTGAGAAGGGCTTTTTTTTTCCTCAGATCTTCTGTAGTCACTATAATCATAGTTGATCTTTAGGTACTTATTTTTCAGGCAGAAGTTATTTTTTTTTAAGCTATCACTGATCCTTTAAAATTGCAAAAAGGTTTCACCTTGTTTCCAGATTTTAATGGTTTTTAAAAATTCAGCTTCAGTTTAAACTGTCACAGCTCATTCTCAGCCCAAAAGTAATTCAAACAAAACCCAGAAGTGTCTTCCTGACACTCACTAATTTGACGTGACAAGAGGCAGTGACTGGGAGGGGTGAAAACACATAATTAGTAGAGCTTTATAATGAAGAAACCACAGCACATTATGTGCAAATTGCTCTATACCATGCAGCATCTCCCTCAGCCCCTCAGTATCAGCCTGGCTAATAGGAGACTATCCTGATTTAAAAACACATATACAATGCATATACCCTATTTTCTTCCCAGAAAAACCAAAAAACAAAAAACCCCAACCTGTTATAAACAAGAGGCATGAACTTGATACTCTGCTTGGCTGACAGGGGAAGAACTTATTTCATCCATCAGTAGAGACTAGAATGCAGGAAATAAAAAATACAATACAAAAAATCAAACAGACAGTGACTGAAATTTCACATCTGGACATGCTCAGTGATGATCTGTTAAGATTTTGGGAGAGCATAAGGAAGAACCATCTTCTTTGTGACCTCACTGGACATTTTCTCTGCCCAGTTTGGCAGGCACATCTGCTCCTGAAACAATTTGCATGAGGCAAATTTTAATTGAGTCACTGAAACACAGAGACATGGTCTGCAAAAACCAAGTAGACCAACACTTCTTTTGCATCAGACACAGGGAGAAATGCAACTTTGAGAAAATAATAATAATTCATCTAGTAATGTTAAAGTATTTCCATGTTTTGTTGTTTTACATACTTATCTCTTCCCCTTTCTGTTTCTAAATTAATCTGTTTTTCTTTTTCCACCTTCAACAATATTTCCATTACAGCCATACACAGATATGCATCTTGCCCTATTAACCTGCTCTGAAGTGGGACCTCATTGCAGTCTTCAGCATCCTCATGAGGGGAAGCAGGAAGGGCAAGTATCAATCTTTTCACTCTTGTGACCAGTGAAAGGACTCAAGGAAACAGCATGAAGCTAAACCTTGGGGGTGGTTTAGGTTAGATAACAGGAAAAAGTTTTTCATCCAGAGGGCAGTTCCAGAGCACTGGAACAAGCTCCCCAGGGACACAGCCCCAGCCTGACAGAGCTCAAGAAGCATTTGGACAATGTTCTCAGGCATGTGGTATGATTTGTGGGATGTCCTATGCAGGGCCATGAGTTGGACTTGATGATCCTGACAGGTCCTTTCCAAATCAGCTTATTCAATGGTTCTTCCAAATTGAATGAAACTTAGCAATCAAGTTACCCAGCAAAAGAATAGCATAGTAAAAAGCTGAAATTTCTCTCCAACTCCAACCAGTTGTCTCAGCAAAAAGATAATTTCATCCCAATTAAGGATGGCTACCTTTGGCATTAAGTGAGACCTAGATAGGATGGAGAGCTGGGTGGAGAGGATCCTATGGAAGTTCAACAAAGGCAAGTGCAGGATCCTGCATGCAAGGAAGAATAACTCCATGCACCAGAACAGTGTTGACCTGCTGGAAAGCAGTTCTGTGGAAGTCCTGATGAACAACAAGTTGTTCATGAAGGAAGGCCAGTGGTATCTCGGGGTGCATTAGTAAGAGCATTGCAAGAAGGTCATGGGAGGTGATCCTGCCCCTCTACTCAGCCCTGGTGTGACTGCACCTGGAGCACCGTGTTCAGTTCTGGGCTGCTCATTTCAAGAAGGACAAGAAACTATTGGAGAGGGTCCAGTGGAGGGCAACAGAGATGATTAAGGAACTGGAGTATCTCTCTTATGAGGAAAGGCCGAGAGAGTTGGGCTTGTTTATCCTGGGGAAGGGATGACAGTGGAAATCCTATTAGTGCACACAAACGTGTTAAGTGCAGGCATCAAGAGAATGGGGCCAAGCTCCTTTCATTGGTGCCCAGTGAAAGGACAAGTGGCAGAGGGCACAAACTGAAATACATGAAGTTCCATCTGAATATGAGGAAAGCCTGCTTTCCTTTGAGGATGACAGAGCACTGGAACAGGCTGCCTAGAGAGATTGTTGAGTCTCTTTCTCTGGAGATACTCAAAACCTGCCTGGACACAATCCTGTGCTACCAGCTCTAGGTGACCCTGCTTTACCAGGGAGATTGGACTAGATGATCTCCAGGAATCCCTTCTAACCCCAACCATTCTGTCATTTTGTGATTTTTTGATGGTTAAATTGTAAAATAAGCAAAACTATTTCCGTTCTCTCATATGTGGAAAAAAAAACAAAAACAAAATGAAGAAAATAAAAATATAAAGACAATTACATTAAAATAAATGCTCACCTAACATTTTCTTTAAATCTAAATGCTGACATGAAGATTCATGCCCCAGTGGTCACACTCTAGGTTCTACATCAAAGTGAAATTTTGATCTTTAACTAAAATCTGAATCCAGAAAGCTATTTTTAGTAGATACATATCTTTGTGTGTACACATGCACACACAGATCACACAGCCCATTAGGTACATAATCACAAAGTTTTCACAGCACTGCCAGTGATCAGCACTAGCTCAAGATGACGAACTGGTAGCCACGTACAGTTGACGAGAAATTCACCTCTGGTTCCCATGCTGGGACTGCAGTATGAGGCCAGTCTGTCGACAGGAAGATTTTAATCCAAATTCTCTGCCAGAGAAAGTGAAGCAGCCAGTTGTGCAAGCAACACTGCAGTCCACTCCAGTACTGAGATGGACACCTAACCCAGTCCTACTCCACAGCACAGCAGAAGTCAGGAGCATTTTAATAGCCCACTTGAGGGCTGCTTTCAGAGTAACCCTTTGAAGAAGCCCCACTAAGCACACATCACTCAGTTCTGAATCTTGCCCACATGGAGATTTTGGGAATGTGGCTCATGCAGTCATGAAGGCTAGCCAGCCTAATCCACCCTGCAGCTGAGCTGGTTGACATCAAACATTGGTCTGAATCTCAGGGAGATCCCTTATCATCTCTGTCAATACATGCTGACCCATAGCAATGGCCTGAGCTAAGGAGATCTACAAATGTTCTACATTTGTAGATCTCAAATGATCTACAAATTGGCAGAACAATTTCTTTAATAATGAAAATATATTCCACTGGGTGTACACAGAGTTTGTTTACCAACAAGCAAAAATCAGAAATACATTGTAGAAAAGAGGCAGGAAAAAACCCCATGATTGTGAAATGGGATTGTATTAATACTGCCACAGGAGTTCTAATGTTTTGCTATTTCTAATTCCATTCATAGTTGTTCAGTTTTACCAGAGTATTGAAGTGCTTAAAAATGTTTTTTCATGCTCTGTGTACTATATCCTTTCCAGGCATATCTATAAAGTTCTCCTTAAAATGTGCTTATACAACTAGAAAAGAAGCCACGTATTTTTCATTTTACTTTATTCAAGTATCCTGACAATTCATTGAAAATATTGCAATACGGTTCTCATGAAGTACTGGCTGCAGACCCATTAGAAATAGGAAATCGAGTCAAGAAAGCATGCAGGTAATACACAGTGTTTTCTAAATACAGAGATCAGGCCAAAAGCCAGCACAGTGTAAAATGGGAAAGCATCCAAAAAAGAGCTTTATGCTGTTCTCAGGCATAAATATTTATCAACCAGTGCAAGAGAATGTCACATTTCTCCTCAAGCAAAGAATTTGCTCAGAAAGCATTCCAGAAGAGACAGAAGGGAGAGAGAATGAAGAAGAAGGAAAATAAAAAACCGTAAAAAAATGTTGCCTTTATGGTGTCAAGCTGGGTTATAGCATAGAGCCCCAAATAAGAAGCTGAACTAATCACTGTTACTTTTGTTGTCAGGGAAAGAGAAGCCTCTTCCAGAACACCAGCCATCTCCATGACTCACCAACACTGAGTGCAGCACAACCAAAATGGCGAACGATCATTATGCCATGTGAAAGCTGAAGATAATTTATGAGTTGATGCACGTGCTAAATGAAGAAAAGCAGGCTGTGAGTATGCACCACACTCATCTCATTAAAGCATTACTCACCTTTTCTAGCTTACATTTACTTTCCTCTCAGAGAAACAAAATCCGCTTGCTTAGTCTCCTAATGAGTATAATAGACAATCATGTAAAGTAGACTATCACTTGGTAAAAATGTAACGGAGAACTGCAGGCAGTCTATTAGATGTAAACTTGCTTAATTCTTTAATTATGTGTCTTTGATCAAAAGCAGCTCACTTGGAAAGATTTTTTTAAAAAGCAAAGTAATGAGCACTCACCTTTCATGTACACTATTGACTGTTAGGCCAACCTGATATAACTGTGGTTTCACTGCTTGTATGTCAAGCACACCACTAAAATTGAGATAACAAATGTTCCTTACAGCTATTAAAGCTTTTCTCTTGGAGACACAGACCTGTAAGAGCTGTTCTGCACTTTTAGCTTTTCTTTCCATCTCTGTCAAGTATCTCAGAGAATTTTTAAAAGAGCTAATTGAGGCCATTTATCTTTATTTTTTTTTCTTTGTCATCATCCCCTTTTCTTTCCTCATTAACCTCAAAATCTCTATTGAAGATCTCTTTCCTATTACTTTTAACACCTTATGCTGTTCCTTGGACTTCATCTTCTGACAACCCTTAATCAAGACACAGTCTCTCCTACCTGCTACCTATTTATCACATATGGCTATTTCCTTCTCATCTCCTTCCTACCTGGTCCCTGAAGTAATTTTCTCTATTCAGGTCCGGTGCCATTTTTTAAAGGCACAAAAGAGTTGCAAACCAAGTTAATGTCATATGCTATTTAGTTTTTACAATCATGGTAAATTATCGGCCTGAAGGTGGTGTGACGACAGGAAAAGTTTCAGAAACTGCTGCTCCAACCTTTTGCCTGTAAGTATAAAAAAGTTTCTGTCATCTTTGACTGGCCAAGGCTCCAGCATACATTGTCAGAGACTGGCAATGAAATCAGTGGCAGCATAACAAAAACAAAGAGTTGACCATCAAAGGGCTTTGAGCCCAGTCTGAAACATGTCATGGTTAGTAGGGTCTAGAACGGACTAAAACCCCCTTTCAAAGCAGTAAAACTGGAAGTTAAATTACCTGTATGTCTTCAATATAAATTGTAACTATTTATCAACATATCTTACGTAAATTCCCACAAAAACAGAACTCTTGTCATGAGAGAGTAAACACACTACATGTTCATTACTGTTTCTTCTGTATAGTGAAGTATTAGCAAATTTATGACTGATATGGAAGCCAAGGCCAATTCATGCTACCTACTTCAATCTAACTTTATTCGAAGAAAAAATAAGCTAAAAGATGTAAATTAGGCAGAAACTAAAACAGAAGGATGAATAGGAATGGTCTGTGCAGCATTCCTGCAGCTTACTGGACATCGGGAAAAGCGACTGATGCCATTCCTCTCCTGCAAGTGTATTTTATACACAGAAACCTGTAAGTGTATTATG
This sequence comes from Edolisoma coerulescens, assembly GCA_013397115.1. Lineage (NCBI taxonomy): Eukaryota > Metazoa > Chordata > Aves > Passeriformes > Campephagidae > Edolisoma > Edolisoma coerulescens. The sequence goes on along the minus strand of VWZW01004863.1, from coordinate 580,492 downwards.
CACAGCAGTTTGAATTCCTTTCAATTGATTACATGAATCAATTGTTAATCTCATTTTTCTTTTCTATAAATGAAAAAAACCCCAATTTTTGCTGTAAAAAGTTACAAACAAGGTGTAACTAAATACTCCTCCTCTGTAAGAAAAAAAGAACCTATGCATTGAACAGAAAGAGCCTGATTTGTCTTCTCAATACAGATAGAGTTTGTGCAGATTACTGTTTCATAAAAATAAAAAATAAATTCTTAACAGTATTGTAGGAGGGCTTACCAAACCGCAAAATGTCAAAAGAAGGGAAAAAAAAGAAGATAAATACAATTCTGAAAACTTGTTTTAACTCCTGTGTTCACTTACTGAAACTACAGTACAGAATCTATTCCAGCTCCCATAAATAACACCTTATATTCTTATACTGTTTCTATTAGCAGTTTCTTCTCTATGTCAAACACGATGACCTAATCCTCTGAAATCCTTATTAGGACACATGCAAATCAATATCATGTTTTGCCACACACTGTCTTAAAGTTTCCTTTTCGGGTAAATATATATATATATATATATATAAAATTACTAGATCATCAAGATTTAGTTGGATTTTTGAATCACAAAAATTTTTCTTGATTTGCATGAAATATTGTTCTTTTTTTAAAATACATTCTTGGACAGTTTTCAGCAACATTTCCAAGACATTAGTGGTTTCTGACTTTGATGACTGTGCATCATATAATTTACATTGATGCTAACTTTCAGAAAAATATTTTTTTGAAGATACAAGAATGTTTCAAATATTCTTCCAATTCAAATTCCACTAGCCTCTCAGAATCATAAATTACATCATTAAAAATCAGCCCAAGTGCAAATGCTGATATTATGTTGAAGAATAAGATTGACAAGAGTAAGAATTGCAATTACAACATGCACTAAGCAACTGTGTTTCAACACAAATAAAAAAAAATTCTTATCACTGAAAATTTATGGTATTCAAAAAGTAAAACTTCCATTTGACATAATTTCTAATTGCCTCCAACCAGGACCTCTAGGAAATCCTGTTTTTTCTGTTTCAAAGTCATAAATTTAGTACAGCTTTCCCATCCCATACCTGTTTAGTCTCTCATTTCTTCTTCTGACTAAGCTGAGTTTCATCAGTTGACAGCTGTCTGTAGCAAAGTGAACCAAATGGTTTTGACTAAATGAACAAGCACATTCCATTGCAGCTTCTCCTGTTCTGACATACCTGTGGTTATCCAATCAATGGCATATGTGCATATCTACTGCAGGCAGCAGGAAGAGCAAAAGGTTATGAATATAAAGGCCTGGGTACACCACCAAAGGGAAGGTGTATTCTGTATTTTTTAACTTTTCTTAAGTTTTTTTAACATGATGGAAAATACAGAATTTGTCTCTTGAGTCTCTGCACTAAATTTCAAGGGAAGACAGCTAAGAGAAAATGGTTCTAATGGTAGTCTCAGTACTTTTGATTAAACAGCCCTTGAAGAATTGTCTAAGTTTAGAGTAAAATATTACACAGGAAATTTCTTCTAAAGTATTCTAAAATGTGAGATTGCTGAGTTAATTCTCAGAACACAGGTAAACAACAGTGTGAGTCACTAACGTAACCCAGAAATCTAATTTACCAGTGTCTTAGAAATTTTACAGGAGTGCTACCCTATGATTTTTCTCACTTCGTGATATACTCATCTGTTGATTTCTGCACATCTTGCCACTCATCCGCAAGGCTGTTTTTGCTTCATCCTATGCATCAGTTAAAAAAGAAGACTTAAGAGCCTGATGTAATTCAGCTTGTCATTTCCTCCCACAAAGTTAACCTGCATATGTAGGAAAACCCTGTATCCCTTTATACACGTGTTGATGAAATGCAGTGGTTCAGAGCAGGAAGGTGCTACATACCTGCACTGACATACGGGCACATCTGTTTCCATTGTCAAAAGATTGGCTCGGACTCTTAGCCTTCACTGGATGAACTATAAAGTTTTGCATACACATTCAGTCAGTGCTGTGCACTAAATCCTGCAGCAGCCTCTCTGATTTTACACATTTCACTAATTACCCTAAATGAGGAGCATGGTCAACCAAGTTTCGTTTGTCATGTGTAGAGGGAGACCTTCTCCTCCTTAGAAAGCAACTCAGCACAACTGAGAACTTATCTTTGGAGATTCTTTCATCTCTCCACTGATGATGAAGGGTGTTTAAAGAGACTAAGATCTTGACACTGGGGACTTCGAAAAACATCTGAAGTTAGGTGGGATCAGCCTTGGCCCTAAGCACTGCTGACGTATGTAAAGGGCTGCATGAGGCCATGGGATAAATGGTCATCTCATGAAATTTCATACAAGGTTGTCCAAAGAATCTGAAAGAGTTCACACTACAAGTACCTTAAATCTTCCAGTTCTGAAAGGCTGCCTGTTCAACCTATTCATTTAAGAAAGATTTAGAAGACAGGAAGGAAGAAAGAAAAGGGAAGAGAAAGGAAGAGAGCAAGACACACAGACATGCACCTATTTTACAGGATTTGAAGTCTTCCCCTCACCCTCTTCTTTGCCTGTTGACTTCTCCCTTAGCCAGTTGAGTTGATGCCTTAGTATTTCAGCTTTTATATTTTTCAGATCCTGTAATGCTTTAGTGTGGAACTCTAAAACTACACATAGCCTGTTAGCTACTGTTCTCCCATGCTGGTGAGACAAAACAAATCCTCTCTAGGCCTGGACCTCAAGGACACCTTACTGTCTCAGGCCTTGAAATGTGTAAACAAAGCCTCTCAAAGGGGGGAACAAACTTGAGGTAATGACTTCATTACCTGAAATTGTAATTGGAGAATTAACCCCGATATGCAAATGGATCAAACTCATAAAAGTATGAAAAACTCGTGACACATTGTCCATTTTGGGTGAAGCCTTCTCTGAAGGCTTTTGACTGCCCAAAGTATACCTGAAGGCCCTTCAATAAATACCCGCTTTTATCCTCTTAATTTTGTCTAGCCTGTTTTCAGGTAGCCCCATCAAGGCATCAAGTAAGGACAAGAATACAGATTACTAGAGAAAGATAAACCTTCCCTTAATAACGAGATGAGAAGAATATGAGAAACCATTGTTTACCTAAGCCAAGATGACAAAGAAAAAGGGTTCAGCTTCCTCTCTTTGAAGAAAAGTCATGACCTAGTGGTCAGAATGGAAGACTAAGACTGTGGGATTTGTTCCCTTTCTTGCTCCAAATAAGCTGTCTGAACTTATTTTTATTTTCTCTGTGCCACTGTTTCCATGTCTGTATAATAATAGCAGTTTCTCATAAGGTTACTGGAAAGTTTAATTCATTAATGTGTGTAAAGTACTGAGCAATTCTTAGAATGGGACTGTGGATGTGAAATATTATTAATCTGTCAGATATTTTTTTCCTATAAAATGAGACCCTTTTGTCTAAGTAAAAAATAATTGGTATGACAACAAGATTGAAAGCTTTTAAGTATAACATAAAAGCTAGCTTATAATGATGAGGTTGTCAACTGACACCAAGTCCTGCAGAAATTGTGGTTCAAAGACCATAGCATGACAACAAAGAATTACTTTAGATAGCATAGTTCACATTTATACGTATTCCAGTATTATTATTACACACACACACAAAAAGAAAGTACAAGGGACAAAGAAACGAACGCACCTCTGAGAAATCTCTGCCAGCCTGACAGTTAAAAAGATACTGCTCCTCTGCTAGAGTTTTTGATGGATATTACAAGAATCAAACTTTGGAGTCCTTTAGCAGACATTCAAAACTATTAAAGCATGAGTTTCAAGGAACTGCACCCAGAGAGATGCACTATCAGAATTAAAGAAGAATATTAAAGAGATATTTGATACCTGTAAAAGAAGGCTAAGGTTTTATCTCATGGGAATTCTGGCAGGCAGTGTGCCTATGTGTTATAATAAGGACTGACTATGAGAAAAGCAGCATGCTGGGAATACGCAGAAAATCGACAAAGATGATGAAGGGCAGATTTTGACAAGGACTTTTTCAGACAGCCTGAGTTTCTTATAACAGAAAGTGTGTTTGAAGAAGGCAGGTTATGAGCCAAAGAGTGGTAACATTAATGAATAAACCAGACAGGCAGGAAAGGTACCATGTGTTCTTTTCACCACCTTACTTTAGACAGGAGCCATGAGAGAAACTCAGTCTGCCTCCTATCTTTCTAATCCTTATATGTGATAACAGAAGCTTGGTAACACCACTTCTTCCCTAGCAGTGAGTCACACTGTGTAGTGAGGTTCAAGCTAGCGCAAAAATGAGTATTTAAAATTCCCTTCACCTCCTCTCTTAACTTCAAGGGGGCAAGGACCAGGTGTTACCTTTAACATAGATGTAATGCCACACAGCCTCAGCCACTGTTTGGTTCTGCAGCTCCCATAGCAACTGCTATTAAGTGCTAATAATATGATTAGGAGATAAGAAAGAGCTGCTTGAACGACAAAAGTAACAGAAACATTTTACTCCTACCCTGCATATCTTTACAGCAGATGTTCTAGGAAATACAATTGAAAACACTGTTGATGAGTAAGAATAAAAAAGGAATGAAGTACATCAGATAGTGCATGGTGTAATAAATACTTCTATCTCATATTTTCTGGGACGTAGCAGTGTGCTAGAAAGCAGAGTGACAAGTGTGCCTCAAAAAGTATAAATTGACTGATGATAAGAGAACTGACTCACTTGCAAACCAAGTGATCCTATCTACAAGCAAAAGAAATGGAATCCCTGCATAAAATGTCCAAAGTGGGATATTTTATGATTGTACTAAAAAGGAAGAAACAGGGACAGGACAAGGAAAATAATACATGGTTGCAAAACAAAATTCAAGACTGTAATTCAGCTGAGGTCTGCTGACCCCACAAAGCACAAAAGCCCAACTCAAACAGCTCCTGAATGACAGTGAATGACTGAATTCCAGCTCCAGTATTTCAGCTAAAATCAGGATGCAACATAAACCAGCAGAACAAGAGTCTTAAATCTGTTTCTTACAGTCTGCAGGTGAAAAAGTCAAAAAGCCAAAATGGCAGCAGCTACCATTTGTGAATTTTAAACAGCTAATTAAAAGAAAAAAAGGCTCCTGTACACAGACAGGAGATGTAAAAGGTTAATGAAGGTATAATAAAGATGGAGATCTGATTATGAATGCAATAGTGACTTGAAAAAACAAATGTGAATAATAGGCAGAAAAGAAAGCTGATTAAAATAATTTCTGTTGGACTCCTGCCTTCCCACTTGCCATCTACTTTTCTGGTCATTTACTATACACAGGCACATACATAAAATACGTATGATCCCATTTGTGGGATCTCAAACTGTGACCATCTCCCCTGACCCATTCCGAATCAGTTAGGCCACTATGAGAGCATACACATATTTATAAAAACACCCTAACAAATTATATTTATTTCAGCCATTCTACTTTACCTTGCCAAGTGTCCATAGCAAGCTGGATTTTTATGTAGCTTTCATTAGCTATTTTAATGTTATCAGTATTTTGAAACTATCTAAACTGACGGGCGGCAGAAATTATTATGATGTTTTACTTTTCCAGCCAGGAAACTTGGGAGGTAACACTGCAGGTAAATATAAACTTCCCCTCGCTGACTTTCAGCTTGCTCAGGCTAGATGGTTATTTGTTTCTTCATAGTAAGATTTACAAAAGGTATGACACAGTGTTAGGGGTAACATAACAGGTCTTAGAAGTAGTATCTTCAGGCAAACATCATCTTAGGCAATACTTTTTACTTTTCAGAGCCCTTGAAAATAGAAACAAATGCAATATAGTTTGACAGTGTCAAGTTATCCCTCAGTTTCTCATTTTTCATAAAAGTATTTTTGTGATAATGTATGACCTGTCTCCTATTCATGGAATACCTCAAAAGATCAAAAATGATTCTAAACTTTTCTCTAAATCCCTGAAATATTATATTGGACTTAATGCTTGTAAGAAATTATTTAAAACAATTTGAACTGTGATGTGGATTAATTGCAAACATGTAAAATTAGGTCAGAAATGCATATATATTTGAATGCATAGAATTTGTTTACGGCATTACTGTTCTCCCTCAGGCCATATCTTACAAAGTGAGCTTTGAAAGAATCAAAGCTCTTCTGAATCTAAATACCACAGTGTCTTTGTGTAGACACTAATGTAACAAATATTTATTCAGAATTCTGTATACAGCTGCGATACTGTTCTTAACCAATATAAATAACTTTATAGTTATTAAACAACTTCATAGTTTCTTAAATCCACCTTATTTCAGTCCTGGAAAAGTAAAGAGAAGCAAGGAGCTTTACAGAGTATTTTTAATGACAGAATAACCAAAGCACAGGGTTTATCTGAAATATTCTCTAGCTCCAAATTCAAGTGGCACTATCTCAGGGTACCTGAAAGTGCTAAAATGTATGTTTAATTTTACAAAGCTTTTCATCAACACAAAGAGACACAGTTTAGCAAAACCTGCCTGGAATTAATGCATTGGGCTCAGAAGCTGAAATGTGTGTGCTCATAGAAAAGTGAATTTAAGTCTTTTTTGCATATCCATCTCCTTTCTAAAAGCACTTGTTTACTGAGTTGGACTTCAGAATAGGTTAGAAAGGACTCGAGGTGTTAAAATTTATGTCTCCTTGCCAAAGTGTCAGACTGACTAAAACCACCACCAGCAATGGTTCCTTTTCCTAACCATGCCCCTTTACCAGAGAAGAGGAAAGCAATCATGTAGAAACTGTATAAGTGGTCCTAATCCTTTGAATATTTTCTGTGTAGGAGGAATTTGGGATAGTGGTGGGTTAGCATATATTGCAGGAAGACTGTAGAGCATCCTCAATAAATTTCAGCTTTGGCAAGCATATTCTCACTGATTTCATAATTGCTGACAGTTGTCAGTTGGCTGGGACCAAGCTACAAAATGATTGGAGTTGAGAGTAAGCAAAGCAGAGAAACTGCTTGAAAAGGGAAAAGGAAAAGAAAGCAATACTCTGGCATCAAACATGAAATGAATCAGTAAAAAAGCAGGATCCTAATACTGATGATAGAAATAACAGTGGAATAACCTGTAATACACCACTCTGCAATGCCCCAGTGTAGAAGAAAAGGGGCAGTCCCCAAGGCAGCAACCAAGTCAATCAAACAGCATACAGAGTGTGTACATGATCTACACACAAACACACAGACTCACGATGTTATGACACACAGACAGATGTGCTGGTCTGAGATGCAGCTGAACACAACACAAGAAATTGTTTGAGCTAGTAAAGAACAGCATGAGGGAGTGACAAAAAGGACAGAGTGGTCGTGATGAGAGGAGTCCTGTGAGAACAACCAAACTGCATGTGTACTTGAAAGGCAGAACTGGGGACCTTTTGGGGAGAGAAGAGCCTCGTAAAGCAACATCAAGTAATGCCATGAAAGATAAGATTACCTAGGTAATGGTATCAGAATTACTAAGTTTGGGTATGGATGTAGGACAGGAGCACCAAGGCCAGCAACTGGGGCAAAAGGGATCTAGGTCTGGCTCCTAGACAGACCACATGTGTGGAGACAGCTCCAGATCCCGCTGTGTGAATGTGTGTTGACACTGCATGACCACCAGCAAGCTCTTATGCTCATCAGCTGGACGCGAGCGCTGTGGGTGTTCATGAGGGTGTCACTCTGACGCGGCTTGCTTTGGTGCCCATGTCACTGGTCGTGCCTTACAGCATGCATGGGGGTGTGTGTACGTGTTCACCTCTGTGTGCCTGCACAAACGCCTCTGGAATACATGCCGGCCTTGCCACAAGCTGGACCTGCAAATGGGAATGGCAGCGAACAGATTCAGAGGAGAAATCACCTGAGCTGGAAAGCCCACTGGATTAGGGTTGCCATAAAAGAGCTTATCTCTGGAAGTCCTGTGCTCCCACTTAATAACAGGGGGCTTTACAGCTGGAGGTGGAGAAGCCATGTTGATACAATAAAACTAAAAATCAAACTGGAAGTCTAAAGGAGTTGCGGAAGTCAAATATATGTGCTCTGTCTGGCTAAGAAAATAAAATCCTTTCTTTCTCTCTTTCTCCTGTCCCATGTTTATGTATGTTCATGTGTGTGTGCATAAATAGGTAGATAAACCAAAATACAGGCAGATAGATGTAAAAGAATCAATACATATTTATTGAAACACTTTTTGTTTGGCTTGAACTTTACAGAGGGACAGGATATACTACAGGTGTCATTGAATATATCATATTTACTATGTGTAAAGCTTCTTTTTGCTAGACAGATAAAAGATTAATTTGTATTTCTCTGAGGTTTCATTTATTGGTGTTTTTTTTTCTTTGAGAGAGGTTGTTTGTTTGTTGGGTTTATTTTTTTTGCTTTATGTTGGTTTTCTTTTACTAATCATTGCTTACTATTGTAGACAGAAAGGGAATGAACAATTTGAATAGATTTACAGCCATGCCTCTTTCTAGTTTTTGACACTGTTTTCAAATATGTCGCTCAAAGCAAGAGTAATTTAATGGTGATCACATATTACTAATGAATCCAAATGCTTTGAGATGAATACAAGCTTTCATCTCAAGAGTGGTTTATCAATAGTACAACCTTGTCAGGAGAGTATCTAGGGAAACTTACTGATATCAGCATACTAAAATAATTAGGCCATTATTACTTACTTCTTGCATCTGCACTGTTATTTCTGGTTTTGCCTGTGTGATTACATGGAAATAGCACTGGAATGTCCAATAACATCATTCAGTTAAGAACCATTTTTGTATTCGTAGAATGTAGCTTTATATGAGACTCAAGTAAGTAATTGCCCATAGACAGACACCCTGAATGTTACCCTGCCTATTATGAAAGAAATCAGAGGATTCAATCCACTGAAACAACTTTCTTCAGGGCATGTATTATCCCAGTGGCTACTCAGTGGGCAGAGCTGTCGCAGTTGGGTCCCCAGTTGGAGATCTCTGAGACTCGCCTCCTAAAACTAATTGTTAACTCTGCTTCAAATGCCTGTGAGCTTCGTGCTTTGAGTGTGTCATTATCTATATATTACAGCCTTTTCATGGAGATTTATACTACACCATACAAACAATTAAAGGAGGTAAAGAAAATTAAATGTAGCTGTGTTGAAGCAATCTTGTTGTTTTGGGGTTTTTTTTATTTTTATAGTATTTTATACTATTAATTTCAGATGTGTTTCTTATTTAAAATAGCAGAAAAATGATTTTATAAACATTCCACCTTAAAAACCTAAAGTGTCTTTATGATAGCTATGATGGAATAAAATAGAGGTCGTGGACTGTAATATTAAATTTATATACTTCAAACCTAGGTTTTTAATTTTGAATATGCCAACAGATGAAAGTCTGAGCATGGAACAGCATTTGTGGGGGAGGGAGTAACCATATCTGTCAGTCAGGAGGCTACTGCTGCTATAGTCAACATTAAATCCTAGTGCTGGATGCTTCACTGTACACTAAGCAATAAAGCATAAGAGAAAAGATTGCTTTTATCCTTACTGGCCAGAATTGCAGCTGGCATAAATTGATACATCTTTAATAACCTTAACATAGCTATGCTGAGTTGTATTACCCATTTCTTTAGAAATATCATTCATGATGTCTTTCTATTCAAGAATATATGATCAAGTATGCATTCAGTTCCTAAAGCTGCATGATCTATAAAAAATGCACACACAGACATGTATCAGAACTATCCTATCTCTGGTATACAATTCCTAAAGCTAAAGTGTAGAGACAGGCTAGATGATTGCATTCAGACTATATAATTTCAAATCAAAATTCTGCCTGTGAAATTGGTTTGATCTGTAGACAAATGTCAGCTCTGTGCCCTATTAAACTTGCAATTGTTTTAAAAGGACATATCAGTGAGACCTGAAATGTTGAATAAATGTTAATTGGAAGTCAAAGAAAATATCATGAGTAACATAAAATATGCAAAGAAAAAGCATTTTCCATCTATAACACAGTAACGAGTAGATCCAAGAAAGAAAAGCATTACCAGTCAGGCTTCATCTTAACAGAAGACAAGACAAATACTGGAAGCTAGTTTAATTTAAATGAGCATAATCCTGAAGATTATTATTTTTTAGAATTGCTACCGTGAAAGTATATTAATTTTAAAGATTAAATTGCATGATTAAATTGATTGTTGAGCTACCTATTAGCAATCCCATATGCTTAGTAGGGTAAAAATGCATGGGATTTATGATTGCCATACCATAAAATACTCATGAAAAGCACTGAGGATTTTTACAATCTATTAATCTAATTAGAATGAGGAAATAACAATTTGTGATGTTCTACCTTTATATTATTCATCCAAGACTAAGTATTATGAATTATTATTATTTTTTTTAAGTATTTCAATCATTTTCCTCTGGTAAATTTTGACAGCAGCAATTTAAAAACTAAGACAGAAGAGGGATTTTATTTTTATTTTTAATTATGGAAATGCAATCTTCTTCATATCTACTTTCAAAATGATGACTAGAGGCTATTTGCTTAAGTGAACAGTGAACAGTATGACAAGTGAATAATCACACTTACTGCAGGAACTGTATAACTTATGAAATTATGCTAAAAGGCTGCTAGATATAATACTAAAGGGAAATATCATCAGAACATTGTATTGTATATCCTCTTAGGGTAAAAATAACATTTTGCTGGAATGAAGTAATCACATTTTGATGTGGGATAGCAGTAAAGAATTTTATTAGTATACTCCTTCCTAAATCCTGATAAGAATTTTATAATTTTGAAAAAAACTTAAAATATTTTAACCCTAGAAATGACACAAAACCTGATTATTTAAATTCATGTAGTATGACCAATGTCATCAACGCAAAGCTTAAAAAACTCAAAGGCAGTAACTATTACAGTGTTGCTGGATAGGGAAAAAAACAACAGTGTTAGTTCAAATGATATCTCGTTCAAAACAAATTCTGGCAGAATATGCCAACAAAGAAAATAAACTGACATTGCGTACTCTGAGAAAACAAGATATAAAAGCTTGGTTTCATACGATTCAGTGAGAAATTTCCTACTGGCAAAGGCTGAGCAACTATTTGATTTTAGGTTTTTTGGGTGGGTTTTTTTTTGGTTGGTTTTTTTGTTCTTGTTTGTTTGTTTGTTTTTTGTTTGGTTGGGGTTTTTTTTGTTTGGTTTGGTTTGGTTTGGTTTGGGTTTTTTTGCTAACAAGAGTATTCCCATTTCCATTTCAGCTAATCTGACATTTTGATTGCATGTTACTGAATTTTCTCCTGCTTACACTCTTAAAGAAGAAAAGATCTGATAAACTTCTTTTCTGAATTTACTAACAACAACAAAAAAGACCCTCTTACTATTCATTTATCTTCAAGTGCATCTTGAGAAACATTTCTTTTCCATGGGAAAGAATATAATACCTATTAAATTTTAATCCTTGGCTCACTACCTATAGAGACCTAATTCACATACTCTCCAGAGAAGCTTCAGTTTTAGTCTTGAAATATAACCAACCAACTACAATGGAGTCAGTCAATCAGTGTCATGAAGGCAGTTTTAGCAACCTTAACTAAGCACTCCCTTTATTTTTCAATTGTAGAGAAAAAAGAAAGAAGGAGAAAACAATTTCACCTTTTCTTACTCTTTCCATTCCTCTCACTTTGTTAGGCCTTACCTGAGTGATGAAAAGTTTTGTTACCCTACAGTTTTACTATAGCCAAACTGGTTTGTTGAAGCATGTGTTGATAACATCAATAATCTTATAAATATTACATGGAGTATATGCATACGAAAAAAAAATCCTTAATTGAAAATAATCCTAATTTGGTGAGATGATCCTGCCTTGTGTTAGTTTCCAGTTGTCCCATCCTGCTATGCTTCATGGAGTGCATCAGCACTTCAGATCAATGTCATAGACCACAGTCATGTATTACTCATCCCATTTCTGTAAGTTCCCTCTTGTTTGACTCATTGTCCACACTGCTGCACATTTATTGGGACAGATAAATCAGAATCTTTGGGGTTGATGGACTATCCAGTTTCATCACCTTTTACTATTATTTATCCCTCCTTTTATGTTGGTATGGCAGCTACAGAACAGCACCATTTTCTCATTTCCCAGAAGGGCAATGTAACAAAGAGAATGGAATATATCCTGTGCAACTTCAGATATTTATCTCATCTAAAAGTGGCCATCTAAAGCAATTCAGATGAACCAAGTCCAGTAGTGCTTATTTCTCTCCAATAAGTAGAGGGAGTTTAGGATGGCTAGCTGAGATGTAGTCATCTGAAGTTAAGGAAGATGAATCCAGGTCCACCTGTCCAAGGTCATCAAAGTAGACTGAAAAGACATTTCAACTCACATCTCAGGTTTACATTTTGTATTGTGGAATATCTGAGAAGTAAAGTCATGGAATAGATTTGTCAGACTAATGAAGAAGAGTTAATGTTGTACTGGTGTTCTTATGAACTGAAAGAAAATATTTAGTTAATGGATGTATTCAGAGTTCCCTTTGATATAAAATACTGTAATCCCCTTGGAAATATTAGACCCCATAGTTAAGGTTTATGTTATTAATTCAAAATTTTAAAAAACCCTCTCCTTAAGAAAGAAGTGCAGTTAAAAAATAAGTTTGCACATTTTTTAAATTAAATACACAGATTTAAGATCTCCCTGCATCTAGGACTACTTGTTACTTTAAACATAAACAAAATGAAGAGTCAAACGATGAATATGTGAATACTTGTATTAAGAGCTGTACAAAAAGAAGGGATCTAAATACTGTTAATTGAGCCATTGAAGGTTGACTTGTATAGAGACAAAGAATAGTTCTACAACACTGAACAATGCCTCCTGTTGACTCAGATAGTGGTATTTTATGCAAAAAAAAAAGTGTATTAGTGGATCCATATCAAAACCTGATACTAGTTTTACTTGTATTTTTTGCCTTTGGTACATTCCATGATCTAGACCCTTGCAAATGAGTTGAACAGTGCATATGAAAGCACCAAACAACAGATGAAATAAAGATAAGGCAAGAAGTGAACAAAGTATTTGTTCACTTTGATCTCCAGCTCTCAAACTATTATTTATAGTACATCCTGTCCTTCTCAGTTGAAAATGTGACTCCTATTAGCATAAGGTTGTACTAATGGCCAACACAGAAAGACATTAAGTTCCAGTTCTCACTAGGCAACTACAATAACAACGTAAAAAATTAATTGCTTTAAAAAAAAAAAATTGTTTGGTTATTTTTTTTTTCTTTTTTTAAAATTAGCTACTTTCTTAGCCTTACAGAACACTGTAACAGAGTAACTGACTGAAAATGAAAACCTCTGTGTTTCACATCCACTCTTAAGGTCAGAAATTATTTACGCATATTTTTGAACAGTATATTGTTTGTTTTGTTTCATCTTCTTGATGGCTTTAATGCCTTTTTACCTTTGTTTCCTAAAGACAAAGGGCTGCATTTTACTTGCAAACATGAACAAATTCTAAGCATCTCTTTCCTGCACAGATGCTTTCAGTGCAGCTCTCATTGCAGGGGTGAACTTTACAGTTAACATTGCTACATTTAGCAAATGAGAAGCAAAAGCTGAGCAAGGACAATTGGGACAAACCCAATCTTGACTTGCATAAGGCATAAACTGGCAGGATCCCTACAAATATGAAATGCCTTGTGTCAGTCTTTTAGTTTTTTAAACAGTGCTTTTCCTTTAACAATAAACACCATGTTATGGCAATCCTAATAGGGACTGATTGATATGGAGTTAACACTCCATAGAGCCCTTGCAGTTTTTCTAGCATTAGTTCTCCAGAATTTCTTAATGGCTATTGCATAAACAACTTTTTCTCTCACCAGAACTCGGTACATGCCGGCGAAGCAAATATATGACCTCACTTTTTTTTCTGCCACTTCTCCAATGGTTTCTATTTTAAATATTACCAGAAAGACCAGGAAGGCTGCAACTGTGCCATCTAACAGGGCTAAAAAGGATGAAAGCTTTTAAAAAATCTTACACAGGAACAATTTAGTTTATAGAAAAGAACATAAAGAGGTTGCTCCTACTGTCTTCCTTATTTCTCAGGAAGCCCACCTGTACTACAAGCTGAGAATAGATTTCTGAACCAATTAAATACCTGTCTTCTCTAAACTATACTTATCACAAGAACACCTGCCCACAATAGGTAATAGAACTAAAAGCTGTAGGTGTATTCACTTTCAGAAAATCTCCAATTTCCTCAAAAAGAGAAAAAATCTGCAGTATTTCTGTACACTAAAACACTGTAGCTGTTCTGGAATGAAAAACATTTCCAGTCCTCATGATTATTTCTAGCAATTCAAAACAGCGTGTTCTGCTTGTATAATGAGTATTTAATTTAGACTCAATGCACATTTACTTCTATACAAGCTGAACTCCATCATAAGCATCCTCTTCATTTCACTTACCTTGATTTACCCTCACAATCGCTTTGAAGACTGCAATATATAAAAGTGATTACAAGGGATTAAAAGCATAGAAGGGGCCAGATCGAGGAATAAATGTATAAGGAGAAAATAGTACCACCAGGATTTTTTTAAAAATACTTTTCTTCTAGAATCAACATATGACAATACAGCATGCCATATTATGTGATGGATGGACTATAATTTCCTAGATGGCCTATAATTTGAGACTTTTTTTTCCTTGTTCTTTTGACAGAAAAATACACTCCCACCACCAATCCAACTCTCCCCAAAACTCTAACACTTCAAAATATTAAAACTGTTCTCAAGTGTAACTTTTAGTATTACAGGATGATAATCAATAAGGTTCATAAATCTTAGGCTATAATTTCCTTTTTGTAAACTGGATTTCTTTTGCTCTCTGTCTTTTAGGCTATGATTCCCAAGCCTTATTTCCCCCCCAAAAATAAAAAGCAAAACAAGAGAGAGAGTAAACATCATCCAATTCTTGTAATTCAGGTAGGAGAATACGAAATTTCCCTGGGTTTATCAGTTCCAATTGTAATTGAAGTTACTCCTAGAATCATAGCATATGCTGACAAACACACAGATTTTTCTATATCTTTGTATACACTTTCTTGCCTCTATGTTTTTGCCTCATGTTTGTCTTTGCAATGCAATGATCAGTTAGGAAATGTACTATCAAATGGGAAAGTGTATTATGATAAAATACGTGCTCAAATGCAAATATAATAATAGCCATTAAAACTATTCTTAACTTCATATAATGACATACTATGTTGAAGAGAAATAGTAGAATAATTTGAACTTCTTGACCACAGCTGTGATTTGAACCAGGTTTTTTCAGTGCTAAAGGAAGAACAACCAGTTTGTTACCTCTGCCATTCTTTGAAGGTGTGTTTTGGAGGACTGAAGGATGTGTTCAGTAGTTCTAACTACTTTTATTCTGAATTTATGACTTCCAAATAATGAAAATTTCAAAGGCAAGATAAAAAATAGGATGGTTATGTTTTCAAACACACACAATAAGGGTTTTATTCGGCCATTTCCTATACATCATTGACTTCTATTTCAAATTTCTTCTCAATGTAAAGTAAAATGCACTACATTCTTACAGCTGTGTGACTGATAGGAGGGAGGTCTTGGCTTTCGGCTGGTTTTTTTAATCACTTCTAATACAATGGTGAGTAGATTAACAGATGCTGCCAATAGTCTCCAGGGAAGTGCAAGTACATTAAGATGACTTTGCAATGCGTCACTCCTGCTTACAATGTAATTAAGTTACAGTTTTCTGTATATAATTTCATTAATATGGATTAGTCAAAATATCAATGGACAAATAAATGCAGACTTGCAAAATGTATATGTCGATAAAATAAACATAGCAGTCTGGTAATAAGGTAGGAGTGTAACTTCCACAAGAAGCCTATTCAATACTGCTACTCAATTGTCATTCACATGAGTAACTGAGGTTATCTGAACTGTGCATTTATGGCCACCTCCTTTCGACAATTCCTGACTATTCTAATATGCTGTGAGAAATGCTTTTTTCCCCCAGTTCTCTGAAGGCGGACTCTTCTGTTTACTCGACTCAATTCTCTGGGATAACATTCTATGAAAGCAAAGGTGAACAGGAGCTCTGCAGGATGAATCAAGTGAAGTAAGGCAGCTTATAAGTGAGCCAGCAGCCCATCACAAGAGACCCCAGAGTCATCAAAGAATCTGTCACATTTATAGTCAAGAGGAAAATGAGCCTTGAAGAAAATGTAAAAGAAATCTTGACTGTACACTTGGTGAGAAATTATGTGTCCAAAACTAAT
Source organism: Edolisoma coerulescens (assembly GCA_013397115.1). Taxonomy (NCBI): domain Eukaryota; kingdom Metazoa; phylum Chordata; class Aves; order Passeriformes; family Campephagidae; genus Edolisoma; species Edolisoma coerulescens. Next base: position 564,183 of record VWZW01004863.1, on the reverse strand, counting down.
ATGATTTTCATACAGTATTAGTTTGGTTGCCTTCCCCTCTTTCCTTTCCTACATCCTACTTTGATTTCCCTTTGAAAATTAATTATACTTACAAGCATGTACGGTTCTATTTGTAACTTGTCCATAGTCAGCTTTATAGAATATCATTCAAAAATAAAAATTGTATACAAATTGATGTTTCCACTCTCACCATATGGGCAAAGCCTTTGAAAGGACAGAATTGTCAGTAACTAATCAAGAATAGGTAAAAGATTTTGATTTACTGACCTTTCGGTTATTATTACACTTAATGTCACGGTAATAAATAAAAAAGTAAACCATAAAGGCTGTATAATACAACATGCTTTTAGACCCCTCAGAGAAGTAGAAGAGAAGAAAGATAATATATAATCTCCTTGCTAAGTATTTTTATAGTAAAATATTAATATATATATATATATATCTTTTTCAGTCTGAGTTTATACAGAGGAATGACAAATAACATCTCCTGGCTCAGTTGTGCTTGCAGATTAGTACTGTTTGAGTCAGAGAGAATTAAGCTCTTTCACCTCCCACAGCAAAGGTAAAGGTGATGAGTTTCTATTAGTATAGCTAATAAAATCCTACACTGCAGCAAACTATCACAAATAAATCATGCGTCCAGCACCAGGCATTAAGATGTTGTACATTAAAAATAAGACTGATGAGAGAAAAAGAGACTCAGACTTAAGTTTAAAGACCTAGAGATTTACAGTGTTGTTCTGCAGAGAACAAAATGGCTCACAATTCTGTACAGCTCTTTAGGAAAAATAAACAGACAAAGCGAACACAAGCCAGCTGCTGTTTTCTGAAAAGATAGGAGGGTAACACACTCTTCAAGCATAAAATAAATTAATAATTATGATAATTCATTCATTTGAGCTTGTTTTTGAGCAAGTTCCCTGTTGGTTTCTTAATGAGGATAATGATGTATAATCTTTACAACTGAAAGTCTCAGAGGAAAGTTTACACTTCAGAAAAAAAAAAAAAAAGAACGAGACAAAGTGCCTTAAGGGTAACCTAAAGCCTCCCTGGGACAGATCCAAACAAGTGATATTGTAAGCCTTAGGAGAAGCTTCTACCCAGGTTGTGCAGCCCTATGCAGTCATGGAATAACAGCATCAACACACTGGAGCTCCTGATTCCCTGAAGCATCTCTTTTTAGATACTAAAACCACATTAGGATCAAAGACTAGGCAGTAAAACCGTAGTACTGTGCCTCGTATGAAAGCTATGAAAGAGATGGTCTTTCTACCCATAGGAAACTATGCAAGATTTTATACCAAAAAATATGTATCTTCCTAGTACTGCCTGACTGAGCTTGTGTTTCAAGAGAGGATCTGACAGGCAGTGAAAGGTAGCCACCTGCCTGCAGAAAAGCAAAACCAGACATTCAAAAGTGCAAACACAGTATCATAGAAACATAGAATCATCAAAGCTTTTAGATTGGAAAAGACTTTTAAGATCATTGAGTCCAACACTAACCAAGTCCAGCACTGAGCCATGTCCCTAAATGTCACAACTACATGTCTTTAAACACCTCCAGGGATGCTTACTACACCACCTCCCTGTGCCAGTGCTTGACAATCCTTTCTGAGATGAAATTTTTCTTAATATCTAATCTAAACCTCCCTAGTGCAACTTGAGGACAATTCCTCCTGTCCCATCACTTGTTACTTGGGAGAAGAGGCTGACCCTCACTGGACTATCATCTCCTTTCAGGTAGTTGTAGAGAACAGTAAGATTTCACTTGAGCCTCCTTTTTTCCAGGCTAAACAATCCTAGTTACCTCAGCTGCTCCTCATTAGAGAAAAGATATATAAAATAAAGACACGAACATTGATGTCAGAACTAAAATAAAAATACAACCTAACAAGCCCAAAGCACTTTCTCTTCTTTATGTCTGGAATTTTAATTAAAATTTTAAACAAAAATAAGCATGACATCAGAAATGTAGCTATTACAGTAGGGCAAAGGAGAGCGATGCTTGTTTGATATGGTATTAGTAAGTTAATAATGTGATAAATCTACTTATTACTTAGCATTAATCCCAGAAACTATTGAGAAGCACTTGATAAAATCTGCCCTTAGAGAAATGACTTTCTCCTTGTTTGAGGAACACATCTAATTGGGTTTGAAAATGGCATCTGATCCGCTAATCTGACAATTTTGAATGAATTGGTCTCTCAGGTTTTATATACTGATAAATCTACAACTGCTGGGCTTTTGGTAGCATTCTCATTTTTAACTGGTTTTGAGATGAATCAATGCACATTTGGACAGATCAGTCTCTCTCTCTCTCATCTTGATTAATCCATTAAAGTTAATGCTTTAGACCTCGTCTGCAGCAGAATCTCCTTGAAAACCTGGTAAGGCAAGTTAATCACGAAAACAAGGTGATGCCACATCGCAGTTCATAATATGCCCCTTCTGATAACCCGATTAGTAGATCTAAAATATTAGGGAATTATTTTTAGGAGACAAGGATCTGAGTTTCCAATTTAAGCTTTGCATTACTAACTGCAAGAATTAGATTACTTTTGTCAGCTATGCAAGAATATAAAAGGAATACAACTAAATGACTAGTAGACTTCAGTTCAGTGCACAAGCAGTAAAGAACATTTCTATTCAAGTAATGTTTGCAACATAAATATACATCAGTGACATAGAGCAAGTATAAAAATTGAGTGTAGTATCAATGTTGCAGACAGTGATACACAATAAATGCATCAAAATAAAGACTGCAATTACAAGACTATCTCAGTTTTTGTCTTTGCCCTCACACATAAGAAACCTATTTTGCTTCTTCTGAACATGCTCAACTAAAAAGTTTCCAGCAGCGCTCAATAGTAGCAGTTATTGAACATACGACAAAATGACTGATAGAGAAATGATAAAATGTGAATGATAATTAAAACAATCTGCTTATAACACAGGACTCTCTTGCAAAAAATGAACCCCAGATATCAAAGAAGTCCAGAATGACCACTTTCTATCCAGTAGTGTTTTAAAATGTAGGACGCTTCAAAGTACATTTTAAGTCTCCAGAAAATACTCTGTTAAAAAATCCTCACCAAGACTACATTTTTATAATGAGCTATTCAAGCCTAGGGAAGATGCTGCCCATCTCTGTTAAACCAATAATGTACTCATGTGGATATTGCCTTATGTGAAATTTTTATTTCTTCAGGTACTCCCTATAGGTGACATCAGTGTTTTGGATAAAGCATATATAAACATATATAAGAATATATAAACACATATAACTTGCTAACAAGTTGCAATCAGAACACAAAAGAATACAGGAAATATCTTTCACACTCTAATTCAGCAGTTGTTTTAGGAAACTTTATTCATTACCAGTAGCTGGAACAGATGAAATACATATCACACTCAAAGGAATTTCAGAAGTTTTAATTATAAATATACCCAGTATTCTTAACATTGTTTTGTTTTTCTATTAATCATAGAACACTCGTCATATGCACATAAAAACAGTTGACTGCCCCTTCAGTAACACTGATCAGGTGAACAGATGAATTCCAATATTTTGAGAAGTTTTGATGGTTGAAGAATTGAAAACCATCATATGCCACAAAAATTCGAAGTGTTAAATTCTAGTCATTAAAAAAATCCAAAATGTTAAGTCATTTCAGTTGGACTAAGATATCATCCTCAAATTTAGAAATTTTCAGAGTCATGCTTTTTCCTTAAAAGAAAAAAAAAAAAAAGAAAAAGAAAATTAAAAAAAGAAAAAAGCTACAGAAATTCTCATTTGCTTCACTAGAATTGGATTGGGTTTTTAAGTCATCTGAACAGTGGTTGGCCTCCTAGGCATTTTGTTTACAGCATTTTAAAATAGAGAAGTACAAAAGTTGCTGAGATATTTCAGTGGAAAAAGGCACATTATGATGAGCACCCGAGTCACAACTATAATAAACAATGAGGAGATGCACTAACAAGCCTGGTAAAGAGAAAAGACAAATAGTTAAGAAAAGCCTTCCTCTGAACAGAAATCAGCAGGAGGGAAGAACTCTCAGAAACCTGCAATAACTTCTTAGTGCAGATTGTTGGTATTTACCATTTTGTACTGCTTCTTTTGGAGTTCACCTCCTTTTCCACTGATTAAGAGAATTCACGTCAGACAATTCCTGACACAGGGCAAAGCACAGTGAAGTTAGGCTGACATACAGAGAAGTAGCACAACCTTAGATTTTAGGTTCCTTAAGAAAATGAGGAGTTCCTAAATGAATGATTTGTGAAAAGTCTAGAATTACTTGTGTACAATGATTTAGGAATTTTTGGTACTGTTTAGTAATGAAATTCAGTTTTTCAGAGTATAATTCAAGAAACAAACTTTTCTGTAGACCTTCTGCTTCTTTAATTCACCACTGAGGATTTAACTGCCCAGCAAATGAGCTATGACCCTGCCAGCTTTGACCATAATAGTGTCTGCTCATATAAGTATAGCCTTGCCCACTGAACAGCCCTGTCTCAATTTTCCATCTCAACTTTGCCACCTTAATAATATTCTTCTAACACCTTTTTTTTTTCAATATGACTCCCTAAATACATGATAGTGCAGAATAATGCTAACTGAGCATCCCTGCTCTTAACATTTGAACCCAGAAGTTATTTCTCTGATTTCAAATAAGGTTGGAAAATAACAAACAAATGCTGGGCAGACAGATACCTGGGTGGTTGAAAGAAATGCCATGTGTACTTATAGAGGGAAAGGAGGCAGCCTGAACCCATCATGAGACACGACTTGAATGGAAACCATGCTCCTCAAGTGTATGGCTTGATTAGTAATTTTACTTTTTTGGGGCGCAGCAGGAAAGCTAGCAGCTGGAAAAATGATAAATCCCATGACTTCAATAGCAATATGAACACAGAAGAATTTTAAGACGATTTTACATCTTTGTCACAAAGATGACTGCCATTTGAATTAACAGTACCAGTAACGTGTATTGTCTATCAGCATTGATATAAAATAGGCACAGGGTACATTTCTTAGTTCTGAAGGTAGATGACATTCTCTTAGATCTTCTCTGAGCCCCATAAAGCAGCCACAGGGCTCTAAAGCTAAGTTATTGTTTGGTTGGGTTTGTGGTTTTTTGGGGGTTTTTTGTTGGTTTCATTTTCTGGTTTGAAGTCTGAAATAATAGGAGAGTGGACTGCAGCTGCTAATGGAGGTAGTTTTTATAGTACATAACTGCTTCTGTGCCATACTCTAGGATAAGACATGGCAGCACATGGGAGAATTCATTGGTGAAAACATGTTGAGATAATAATGGCAAACTGTGGAGGGAGACTAACTTTCTTTTATCTTGTTCACACTGCTTCTTCAGGAATGGTCTCTGGCATTTACTCCCTCAGGCACTGTTTCAAGGAGCACTGGCTGGCCCAGACCACTGATGTGTCAGAGGCCACGCTGATCAGAGAGCTGGATGAGTGCAGGTCAAGGCTCAAGCTGGTGCTCTGGCCCCGTTTTACTTATTATAAAGATCCCTGCTATAGAGCCAGCAGGGCACAGAGATGGGAGATGGACAGAGGAGTTGGATGCAGACAAGAAGTTGTCCGAAGGGTTTCACTGATGTTTACAAACAAAAGAAGAACACTAAGTTTTGGAAACCATATGTTTATATGGGATCATCTTTCTACCTGTTTTCTCCAAATTAAGCCCATATCAGAGAATCCCAGAATCCCAGAATATGCTGAGTTGGAAAGGACTCACAAGAATCATTGAGTCCATCCATTGATGTCTGTCTTCCACTGACATAATTCCAAACTGTTTATTAATTTCTAGCTCTTCACTGTAGCTCCTTTTTGCTTAGATCCCATCTTCTCTCAACTGGCTTCTACCAGTTTCTTCCCTTTCCTACCCATTCCTGGGCTCATGCTTAACAGAGAAGAATGTATTATTTCCCCAGTCTCTTTCTTGGAAACAGATGAACCATATTTAACCTCAAGCAAGCAGCTGTAATGAAATATTTCAGTCCAAAACCAGAAAGTTAAATAAAGTTAGAAACAATCAAAAACAAAGACCCGTCTTTCTGGTAGACAACTAAAAGATGTGTGTATAATGCACATAGCCTATTGTATACTCAAAATAAAGAAACAATTCCCCCAAAATCCAACCATGCCTGACATCCATTTGGCAGTATAACCTTGTTGGACAGATTTATACTATTGAGACTAAAATTAGCTTAGAAAAGCAGTTGCAAACACAGAATGCTGGGCATATTTCAAACACTTAGCAAAAAAGAAAAAAGTAAAAAGAAAAAAAACAATAGAATGAGATGACCTAATCAAAATTAAAAACCCCAAACGTTTCCTGCCTCACAGGTCACCTGATACTCTGAACCCTGCCCTGTAATTCTTCTCAAGCCAAGGGACCTTTGCACGCTGGAGAATAAATAACCTCATTTCCTCTCCAGCATGCTGTTGGATGTGCCACTAAATAGGAGAGATGTGGCAGCTTTGATATAAACATTGAGACAACTTACTTTAAATAAAAAAAGGAGAAAAAAAAAAAACCTCATCATAAGCAAACTGCAATGTTTCTTTCCTTTTTGACACAGTTATACAAACTATGGAAAATAGAACTATAATTTTTCCAAACATGTGAGACCACTGTTCCTAAAATAATGTCAAATGAGCTGGTACAATCACATGCTAAGTTCAGTCTCATATGGCAGCAAAACAAAGATCTGGAAAATGAAGACCTTTAAAGGGACTGGAAAATATTTGAAAAAAATTAAGTTTTATAACTATGCAACATAAGACAACAGTTTAAGCTCATATTAGAGAATGCAAAATGACTATTAGAGGAATAACAGCCATCACTGATTTGCACAACATAATTATCTAAGTTTTAGTGCACAAACTTTTGGTTGTAATCCCTTAAACCACGAGTTTTGTGTCAGTAATTAAGGTAAAAACTAAAGCAGAGAGCAGTAGCCTCACATGCAATAAAAACTCTAGTTCTGTACATGAAAAAAAAAAAGTCGAGCAAAAGTGTCAAAATTAAATAGTTTGTATATAAAGCTATCAAATTAGGGGGGTATCTGAGAGCTAAAGTGCTACAGTGAATGGAATAAATTTGTGTGATATATTTTGGATATCTAAGATTCAACCAAAATAACTTTGCAGCTGCCTTTGCGAGTACATACAGGTAACAGAAATGAGAATATTTACAGGATATGTGGTTTCATTGGATGTTATAAGACAGTGTTTATATTGTGAAAACAATACTTTAACTGTGATATATCTTAAGAGAAGTATCACTTACTTTTCAGAGCATGCCAATGAGACATAGGATGGAAATTGTCTGCATGCTGCATTTTCGTTTTCTCTTAGGCAATCTGCATTTTCATGAGTGTACCAAGACTACCTTATAAACCAGATTACACAAAGAAATTGTTTAAAGTTAACCAAATGTTAAGACATACTATCTGTAATATTAGATAAATTCTGTTATACTAGATAAATTCTGCAATAGTGCATGAATGGTAATAGTTGGGCAATTGCAAATACTTTATCTAAAAATATTGCCTACTGTAATTGTGGAAGGATATGAAAGTACATCAAGAAGTTCAAGGATGAGTAGAGGCCTTTATAAATAATACTACCATATCTAAGTTGTGTTCTTGGACTTCTCAGTACCAGAACTTATTTTAAAACTAAAATAAATGCAAACATTCTCCTTTAAATACTATATAATATACAATAATATGATGTATAATAAAACTTTCAAAATATAAACCAAATACATTTCCTGTAACCTGAGTTTGAAAATAAAGTGATGCCATTTGTTATGAGAGGTTGTAACTACCCCATTCACCGTTGTATGGAATCCATGAGAAAAAAGCAAACATACACTACAAATATCCATTAATTAGTGTGAATAAAAACTGTAAAGCTATATGAGGATTTCTTGGAGGTACACAGAAACCAGGAACAGACAGGACAGAAAAAAAAGGAGAAAAAAACCCAAAAGGTCAAGGGAAAAAAGCCCCCTCCATAAAGGAGAAGCTTTTTAGAAAAAGATTTTTTTCATCTGTACTTTGCTTCAGGTTAGTATTGTACATATAATTGTTATAAGTGGAGCTGCTATTAATTAATGATTGCTTACCATTCAAAATATTTGAATGTTAATTACTATTTAGAAAACTCATTGTTTTAAATACACTCCTATAATATCTTGTCCTGATCTACAATTGCTTCAGATGTTGTTGACTACCTCATTATGTGTATGAAGATGAAGACCAGAGAGTTCCATTTCACCCAGTAAACTGCTGGGAATTTTGCTTTGTTTTTTCCTTACTGTTACATTGATTATTGCTATTTATTAATTATTGATATAATCTATTTAGAGTATGCTCAAGGCAAGCACTAAAAAGCTCAAAAAAGAAACCTGAAAAATAGTGAATGGGGCTCCAGAGGTATCTCAGAAATTTATTTGAGATTTCAAAAAGATAAATGAGTTCATGTCTTCCTTCTTTTTTGTCAAAATGTGGAGAAACAAGCTATTACAATAAAGAAATTAAATGTTGAGAGAAACTGTTTCATTGAAAGAGAACCTGGTTGGAAAATATTTTGTTAGGTCTGTTGCAGAGCAGGGATATTCAGTCATAAAATATCCAAATGTTGCTAAAGAGCATTTCAAAGAATCTGTGCTATTTTTCCCCATCATAACCTTAAGGTAATTTATAAAATCCATCACTTTATATGCTGACTGACTGAAAACAAAAAGCAAAACCTTGAGATGAATCTGTTCATGTGGAAGAAATGGTAGGATATGAAACACTATTTGTGAACTTGGATCTGACTTCTCTATATGTAAACCAGCTTCATCTTTCACACTACAGCTTTATAAATTCAGGGGGTAAAGGAGTCAGTAGTTTTGAAAGATAAATTCTAAAACAGAAGAATATTTGGGTTATTTTGAATACGTTTTCTATGCCTATGATAAACCCAAAACTAAATAATACTCCCAAAAAGCTCTGAGACTACTTCTTACCAAATCCCTCATAAAATATAAAAACTTGAAAATTTTTCTTTCTCTATGACAGACTTTTGATATAAAAATGCAGTCAAAATACAGAGAACTAAGTAAAATAGATTAAGCATGTTGCATCTCAACATTCTTTAAACAGAACTCTCACATTTAAGTTTGTTCCTCTCTCTGTCTGCTTTGAAAGTTTATTTGTTGCAAAGATTGGGAGAAAAAAAATATTTCAACAGGAAAACTAACTGGGAAAGACATTATCAATAATCATGTTTTGTTAGCAAATGTTCAATTTTTACCCTAGACTCTCAAGCCCTTTTACAAACATTTCCTGTTATAACATTTTTATCAGCTGTAAGATTTACATGCCAACATGTACCAACACATATGATTATCACCAGCCAATGATACACATTTATTTAGGGATTACATCAACTTTTTAGAATTATATGATGATAATTGTCAAATCTCTCCCATGCTGGAGTTTTTGGGTAATCTTTTTCTTGCTGTTCATACTTCAGGACCCAATCCTGGTGACATGAGAAGTTTAATTCTTAAAAAAATATTTTAAAATTAGAAAAAAAACAAAACAAAACAAAAAAACCTGCCCCCCCAAAAAAACCAAACCAAACAAAACCAAACCAAACCAAAACAAAAACCCAAAGAAAACCAAAACACTTCCTGTTATCAGAATTAGGAAAATGACTCTTTGGTGATGTGAAATTGTTTCACTTCTAATAGCAGACTATGATCAGCCTTGGTAAATAACCTGAGCATTTAGAAACACTGCTGTTTCGGATCCTCCTAATTAATGAAGACCCAAAACAAAAATAAAGCAAATGAAACCTGAGGTGTTCACCAGATCTGTCAAGGGCAAGACAGTGAGACAGATCCAAAATAAGGCTTGAAAATATTATGCATGGACGATCACAAATTTGTTTAGGGGATCACATCCATGTTATATGTAGTACTCATCTGTTTCAAAGCACTTTTGGTCAAAACAAATTTTAATAATATAAAGGAAAAACAGCACGTTTGCACAGATGAGCTTTCTTAGTAGGGAGGACACGTCAAAGTATCAGGATCTGATTAACTGAAAATATGTCCTTTGCTATTACCTACTGTGGAACTTGTGTCCTCTAATGTGATATACAAATAGTAAACTACTAACTTGGTATTTCATTAAAAATACAAAAAGAGACTATAACATCTTTTGAAACTAAAATGCTTTGAAAGTGAAATCCTAGACTCCATGAAGAACATTTTTGCTTCATACTAGTTCCAGGTTTAGTAGCATAGAGGAGCATTGGTGCACTTTAACAGAAAGATGTACATTCATCTAAGGACTCCAGCCAGGTGTATTCCTTATCGTGTGGGGGGAAAGATTAAAATGAAAAAAATTCCTTGGTTTAGAACTCATGTGCTTATAGATAATGACTTTTTGAAGACATAGACTTACAACTCCTGTGTATTTTGCAGTGCCTGAATCAATGTTACCAGGGTAGTGCAAGGCTTAATTATGTAGATGCAAAAATAAAATTACAATTTCAGAATGTGAACCTTGCTCTGGTCAGCTGTCAGATCCTTAGCTTCTGGCACTGGTCATATACTTCAGACAGCTAATATTGAAGATATTTTGGAAGTTAAGCTTCCTTCAGAGTTCCTCAAACTGGAGATTCAAAATCACAAGCAACCTGGGATCTGCTAGAGGAATTATTTCAAAGGCTATGCTGTGGGATGCAATATTCCATCCCAGCTGTGCAGGGTATTTACAGGCAACCCTAAGAACAAAGATCCTGATGTTGATAATTTGCATAAATTAAACCCACACTGACACAGCTAACTGGCTTCCAGTACCTGAACTCAGTGCTGACAGCTATTCTGTGTGTCTCAGAAAGAGTAAAGGTCACATAATTAGATACAGGCTGTGACTGTTCTAGATGAGCATCATACTTGTTAGTTATGTATAAAAGAGAGGACACTTACACTGACTCCTTGTTTTTGTGGAGTCAAAAATTAAATTGTCAAAAATGGCAAAATTAAAGCCAATGCAGACCTTATGAAGAAATATAAATAATGGAGGGAGACATGAAAGTCTTCTCCCACAACTCTGCACTCGATGTGACACAGTCTACCATATACGTTACTTTGGGATAATATAAACTCTGAATTTATATGACATGTATATTTACCGTTCACAATTTTATTACTAACTGCATTTCATAAAATATCCTCTTTCTGGCACACAGTATGTTGTACCTATCTGATAGGTCTAAAGTTGGCGGGCAGATGTTGCAGGTAATCCATATTATGCCTATCTCTCTAGAGCCTGGGTATGCAAGAGCCAGCCATCTGTTTTCTGGACTTTCTGATCTCCTCATTCTTTTAAGGCCAGCCCTATGGAGAATGGTGGCAGCAGTGCCTTGTCATCCAGTGAATAAATATCATAACAGCTCTTTTACTTTTTTATACTCCCCTCACAATATTGCATGGTTTATTTTAATTATAAGCCACCTTGTTAATTGCATTCTGTTTGTTGAGTTAAATCCATTTAACCTGGAAGTTCTCTAAAGAGATCTAATAAAATTTGATTCCATAAGTATTTAGCAGTTTTCCAGTTATGGATAACATCTGACAGGGAAAAGAAAACGAAGGCAAAACAATTCATAAGTCATGCTCACATCTCTAAGCATCTTGGTAGCAAGCTTTCTGCAAGTTAGCTAGAAAAGATAATTAGTGTATTATTAAATGCAGTACTTAACAATAATAGTGATAGAAATACTTTTGGACACTTAAAAAATGTCATCCATAGAACTCTAGATTTTTCAGTGTACACCTGTTCTGACAATTCTACTTTATAGGGATAGCTCTGTCCCAGGTATTATCTGCCGCACCAGTCAGACTTTGCTTTGATTTACTTTTAATTTCTTTATTCTATCTTACTTCTCAACTTTGGAATAGACCACAGAAATAGAAATATTATAAATATTTCATCAATTATGCATACTATTCTAAGATTTAAATGTGACATCTTAAAAGATAAAAGCTGTTTGGGATTTACACAGAAACATGTTCTTACGCCCAAATCATTGTTCTAATGCTTTTATGGACTTCAGTGTTTCCTTTCATCCCTTCTTAACTGTAACATGTAGAGCGGTGATTTGATCAATACCTCTTACAACTACATCTCTTATAAAGACAGATGAAGGCAGTGTCTTTTAGCAAGACAGGGTGAAGACAAACTGAAGATGGGAAACAAACAAGACAGTTAACTGCTTTACTAAGAAAACCCTCTCTTTTGAGATATGCTTAAGATTTTTGTGTTCTTTTAGTTGATAATCTGTAGAATTAATTCATTACAGACAACAGTAAAACAGGACACCTCACAGAGGTTTCAAATAAACATTGTTGCTTTATGATCTTAAATATTAAGTAGGAAGTTGAACTTATTAATTTAGTTTTAATGAAGGTTAAAAAAAACTATGAATATTGGACACAGAATCTTTTATTTATCCATATTCTATTCTGCATATAAGAAAGGATAAGCTTTTTAAGTACACTTAATATCATAATTCCACAGATGTCCAGAATGCACCATGAAGTAAATCAGCTTGTCTGCTGGCTGGGATTTAGACTGTCTTGCCAAAAGCTTGCCAGTTTAACTGAATAATTCATGATGTTTTATGATGTGGACTACTGTCCACAAAAGAGACAAACAGACTCATTTTTCTTATGTCCTGAAATTGGACTCAAAATGTGAGGTTAAGAAGAGAGGAAAATATGGTTTTACTCCTGCATTTAAATAAGCTTCTCACCTTGTGAGAAAAGCATTACATGGCTACTAGTGAGCAGTCATGTTCTATGGTATAATTGCTCTGATGAAGATGTTGAGGAACTTCAAAGAATGAGAGTATTCTGAGGAACGTTTTGTTAAAACCCAGGAGGTAAACTGGAAAGAAAGAAGTGACAGAAAACAGACCAACTTTTGTAACCCACTATTTTTGGATCTGCTATCCTACCTAGTTCCTATAATGGAATGGTTATAATTGTTTTGTATTAAGCATTACTTGTGTTCCTAAAATCTTTCTACAGGATACAGCAAGGACATTTCTTGGGTAATAACTTGATTCTCAGTAATTATTATTTTTAAATACTATGGCAATTTGTTTTAACAAATGACACTTTTTCTTTTTGCGTCAGGCCTCTCTAACCTTTTACACATGACTACGTTCTGTATGGCATTTTTTTTTAGAAGAGAATGTTCATATAATGTCAGCACCATCAATGTTTTCATCTCTGGTGTGCTCCCATCAAAGCTATGGGACGACAGGTATAATCTCATCACTAACAAATAATTTCAAAGATGTCTATAGCTCTAATCCACTGAAGTCACAGTGAATTTCACTGAGTTAAACCACCAAAAAATTCAAATATGGAGTTGCACGTACATGAAAAGCAAGATGAGAAATAACATTTCTATTTCTAAATATCTTATTTATTATATTTATTACTTTTTAAAAATAACTTTAAAATAACTTACTACTACATAAGACATATTCTTATGTAATTCAATGTCTGTAATTTAATGCCTTAATAAATATGCACATAGGATATTTTCCTCAGATCTATAGGCTACTTAATGGCGAAATAAAAAATAATAATCACAAAAACTGAAAACTATGTAGCTTATATGCATTCAAAATAAAAATATTCATATTATTCCTTTCATTTTCTGAACTCCAGGGTTCAGATTCAAAAGCAAAAGAAGATTTTTCACTTAGCTATGCAATAATCTGTTTAAAAATGGGTTTTCATACTTCTGCATTACAAATACTTTAATGTGTATTAACAGAAAAAGAAAGAAAAAATATCTCAAAATGCTCTAAATAGATTACCCCAGACTTTTACTTTCCCTTTCCTCAGAAGATAAAATGATATAGGACAGAAAAATTCTTATTAGGAATGTCACTTAAAATTTTTAATGCAACTTTTTTTTGAGTTTTTAACAGTGCTCAAGCTGGTGCAGATTAGTCTTTTCATTCAGGTATAAAGCAACAGGATAAAAGGAAATGTCCTCAAGTTGCATGAGGGCATTTTTAGATTGGATATTAGGTAAAATTTCTTCACTGAAAGGGTTGCCAAGCATTGAAAGAGGCTGCTCAGGGAAGTGGTGGAGTCACCATCCCTGGAAGTATTTAAAAGACATGTAGATATGGCAGTTAAGGAAGTGGTTTAGTGGTGAATTTGGCAACGTTAAGTTAATGGTTGGACTTGATGATCTTAGAGGTCTTTTCCAACCTAAGTGATTCTATGATTCTACCACTGATTCTCTCAATTTGGTGGCATCTGCAAACTTGACTATTGGCTATATAAAGGTGTTAATAACACTGCCCACACATCTGCATTTTGTGACCACACCTGGTGCTCTGGTTCCTCTTGCCTGTTCACCAGGCTGCATGTCTTTCTGTACATTTACCTGAGGCAGGCATCCATTTGCTATTTTTTTGTAATTTCTGAGGTCCCTCTTCTTCACATAACTAAGAAGCATTTGCTTTCTACTCTTGATCTCCACTTCCTCACTTGTCTCCCAAATTCCTGGTTTAGAAGAATCTTGTTACCATGTTGGCCAGACTGTTGACAAGGATGTTGACAAGGATGTTGACAAGGATGTTGACAAGGATGTTTACTGTTGACAAGGATGTTCTTGCCCCACTTTCTCAGGTGGATCTTGTCTCTACCCTGGCATCCTCAGTGCTCAGAGTGAATCTCATGGCCATAAAAGCCAAATCCCTGTTGTTGACACAAGCTGTTGAACTAGGTGTTATCCACCAAGACTCATCTGCCCCCGCCTAAGCTTTTCTCGTGTACCAGCAAGACTGAAGAGAGAATATCTGGGGCCCCAGGTCCTTCAGTCCTAGAGCTCTGTAGTGATTCTCAGTGTGCTACAGCCCTTCCCCAGCAGAGAAATTTAGACAATTAAATGTAGAAAGTTTCCATACTAGCTATTTTCACATTGCAGATACCGCAGAAAAGGTTTTAATATGAAGTGATTTCTGAAACTTTCATTAGCAAGGGGATTTACTATGCGAATTTTTTGCCTTGTCTTGTCCATTTTTTTCTAGCTTTACTTCTTTGAAATTACTCAAGCTGATCATAATAAATTACTAGGCTCTTCAGGAAATACTGTTTCCACATACAAAAAGTCATAAAACAAAAAGCTGATTAAGGTTTAGCCTGGTTCAGCCTGATTTGCTGAAACTAACAATACTTAAATGCATACTTCCACCTCAGTCTGAGTTTACCGCACAGCTATGAGGATATTACAATTGTTTAATCCAATAGTGAATTTCTGTTCGCATCATGGAATGTGGTTCCATGGAGAACATATTAATACAATTATGCAAAGGGGCTATTTCATTCCTTTTTGGAAGTATGAAATTCAAGATAAATTGAAGTAATAAAACCTGTCTCTCTGTGACTTGTCTGTAATAATCTGGTTAAGACACCAGTGGTGTTATGGTATATGTAGTTGCTTCACTGGAAAATATGTGAAAAAACCATGGATAATAAATATTTCATTGTAGCTTGAGATACATTAAAAAAAGCTCATTTGTTTTCTCATAAGCACAATGAATGAAAATTACCTTATACTTACAGTATATTGGACATGGAAGGAAATATTTTTTGATTCTTATAACAGAAATTCCTACTTTAACTGAGTTTTGTATCTGACGATGCCTCTGAATAGCCATTATATTATCAGTAACACCTTATGTTAGAAAATTGTTCAGGTTTCTATTTTAGTTTTCAATCACAAAATGCAGATGTTAGGCATAAGCATTATACTAAATAGAATCAATATTAAAATGAGTAAAGATAGCACGGTAAAAGTCCAATGAAATTGCTGTTTTATCATGAAATCTATAGTAATCCTACTCTCATTTACAAGCACAGCAATTTTTACATTCATCCCTTGTAGCTAATGCCATCAGTGGTGAGTAAAAATAATAACATTGCTGTAGACTTCAGAAATAAATTGTTTAAATAGGATTTTGCCATTCTTCTTGTTCTTCCCAATTCTATTCTGTTTATGGAGCACCTCTGGCAAAGGTTAGATGAGATGTGTTTGATTAAATTGCTTCAGCTGCCTTGCTGCCTTTGTTGGTATTATGGTCTGCAGCAGAAGCAGCAGCAGAGTGCACTATACTGTGTTCAAGCAGGGTAAGAGGTGAGTTGTGTGCTAGTCTGGACAACGCCAGGAGGGGCAGCAGCGTGTTGTACACGGGGACTGCTGCATTTACTGCAACTTTGCTTGCCCCTGCCCCCAAACTCCCTTGATTTCTTCTTAACCCAAGCAACATTTCTGAAGATCAGTGAAGTTTCAGAGTGCCATTTCAATCTACCCAATGACTCAGTTGACTAACAGAATTATCCCTATGCGACCTAACAAAATACAGCAATAAAATCTGAGATATTTTTAATCACTCATGACTAGCTGTGACAACAAAAAAATCCTTGCCCTTGCTGCCACCTGTTTTCTAACATACACTAAGTGTTGATACTCCATTTAGAAATTAAGGAACTGAAAAAGTATGGCAGGACATGAAACACACCTACTATTTTTTGGGTAACAAACCCAAATTGTGCAGGCAGAGCACATGCTATGGCAGTGCTGAGCACTAGAGCCGTATACATTACTAACTGCAAGTAGGTGTTCTTGTTCTTCTACACTGACACTGAGATTTGCTAGACATAGTTCATATTACTTCACTCCTGTTTAAACAACTCTTTAGAGAAATGAAAATGGAATATATGACTCCTGCCAAGTGTTTTGAGTTGCTGTTCATGCCACCTCCTGCTCTGGAAGTGAGGTATCTGCTGTTGTCAAATATTTTGTTCCAGCATCATAATACCAGTATTGGTAACCCCAGCAGAATGATGTCAGCTACAAGTCACCCACATTTATCTCAGCTACTGTCATCCCAACTGCTGAAAGTAACTAATCAAAAGGAGTTATTATGTTCTATACTCTCATGTCCTATAAACTGTCAAATCCTAAAATCTTGAATTCTAAAGCATAATGTAGCAGCATGAATAAAGGCTGTAAGTGCTGCACATGTACAGATATAATTTTTATGTGAACGACTAGAGCACAAAGTTGGCAAATATAACTACTGTACTCACAGAAACAAATATTATATGTGATTGTCCTCTATTAGGGTGTTAAGCTTAGTTCTTCATTACACTTCAGTACACACTGTGGAGCAAACCATAATTAGTTACCGAAACAATCAAAAATGTTAAGTCTGTAAAAGAAAGATAAAATATGAAAAACATTAAAGTAACTGTAGCTTTTAAAATTAAGCTAGTTTTATTTTATGCACTAAGAGCTGTGGTTCATTTTGACTGATTAATCCTCATAACTCACTGAGAGATTGTTACGATCTCACAAACAATCAAATATGGTAATGGGATTGCAGTAATCAATATTATTGGCACACACAATCTGAGACACTTACTCTGTGTTGGGATTCAAGGGAAAACCATAACATTCCTGCAGCTGACAGCCATACAGATCTTACCATTCTTCAAAGAATACACCATTTATCTTCATATAAAAAACATTACAGATGCCTCTTCAATCAGCAAAGTCCTACAAACTGAGCAAAATTTGCAGAAGCCTCAAATCTTTAAATGCTATATTTTTGCATTATTTAGAATTTAAATAACATTTTTAGCCTAGTTTTTCATAGAATGGAAATAAGTGATCCTGTAGAACATGGTCAACAATCATCAGTCTGATAGTTGAACCAGAACCCAAAAAAATTCAGGAATTACTTTAAAAAGTGGTGACCAGAAAACAAGTCCCCATTATTCCTACATATGAATTTTAGAGTCCATAGATTTAAGAAAAGAGTTATGTATCCTACTGCACAGGCAATGCAATTTGCACATAAGGACCTCTTAATTACATACATCCCTAAAAAGGATGCTTTGCTGGAGTGTAGGACCTGCCCTGGCTTTGAAATTTTTTGTGACAAGGTTATAATCTGCAAGGAAAGCTTGTCATATACTTAGGGAGACACTGCACAGTAATTTCATCATTCATTATTTTCAAAGATCAAAGATTATTATCTTATAGAAACAGACTAATATTTCCAAGCCAGCATTCCAGCTGCAAGTCTTCTTCAAGTGACAGAACTGATAGAAGCATTACTGAAAAAAACATTTTCATTTTATGAATAAATGTCATTAACTACTTCGGACAAAGGTTTCATGTAACAAAAATTCTGGCAGAACTGGACTTCTGCTGATGAAGACATTTGTTGTCCAGTCTTCTGATTCTGAAAAAGTTACAAGATCTTTGAAGGAAATTAAACTATTGAAATCTTTAAAATCTATTTATGAATTTTTAAATATAATGTGAAGATGGGACTTTGTTTTTCCTCCCTGAACTAAAAATATATTTTAAATAAAGGTTTTCCCTGCTTCACTACAAAACTTAAAAGTAATAATTTAGTTTGAGGACATTTTCCAGGCCATAAATTATGCGAGAAATAAAGAATTAATTGGGAGGAAACTCTGCTGTACCACTGCCTGAAGTGCAGACTGTCAATCTTCTGGTGAGGTTTTACCAAAGAGCAGACAAGAATGTGTCATGAAAACATGATACATTATGGCACAGAGGAAACTGCAGTGTTTTTTGTCATAATGTAGAAAACTACAAGATAGTTCTGACTGACCTTCAACAGAACACACACAAGTTCACTCTGTGGATGACTGGATTATCTGAACACTCAGAGGAGACCCATGAAGAACATGGGTCTTGTCTCAGACCTAAGGTTGGAACAGAAGCCAGAGAAACAGGTATGCCATCAACCCCTGAAGAAGACTAACTACACAGGGGACTTGTATGTAGCAAACATGGTCTTTGGAAAATTTACATAAAGTCTAGCTGCAAAACAAGAAGTACTAAAAGTTATTGCACTATGAAATACTGAAGGAAATCTTGAAAAACAACTTCACTACCTGTCCTTTGATCATGCCTTTAAATCCATATACTTTGCAATTCACAGAAACAAAATACTGGTGTTCGCATTATCATGCTTTTAGTTCTAATACATCATCAGTCCATTTCTTATTTGCATACTCACTGAGCTCATATGCATCTGAGGAATGTTAACACAAACACTCTAAAAAGAACAAGCTTGGTGCATATATGTGACTTACTACTTGCTTTTTGAACACCATCATTTAACTACTACCTTTTGTAAAAGTTACTTTCTCCACCTTTACTGCTTTTCTTGTACCTCCCTCAACAGACATTCATCATCTATTCATACTCCTCTAATGAAGACCTAGAAATACCACTAGTCACCTAAAAAAAAAAAAAAAAAGACAAAAGAAATTTATCCGCTAAAGAAAAAAATGCTTGAAATCCAGACTAACGTTCAGGCAGAAACTTAACTGTATCCTGTACAAATCATCCTCACTGCTGGAAAAATGGGATTGTGAAGGGATTTCTACCAGGACACAATAGTTGGAAGAGAATTTATCGGACTAATATTTCTTATCTGCTATAAAATGTAAGCTATTCTAGTAATGCCTTAAGAGACTTGTATTTTCTAACTTCCTATGTAAACTTAAGCTTATAGGGATATGTGATTATGTTACTTTGTTAATATGGATAGCAAACGTAAAGCTAACTGTTGAGAAATGAAATCCCTTGGAAATACTTCATAGATCTACTCCTGTAAATTTCTTTCAAGCATAGCTTAAATGGAACCAAAAGAAAGTATTTGCATGTGCTGATTGACATAGGGATGGTCCTGGAGGAGTTTGTACTTGAGCATACAAATGCGAAATAAAATCAAATTAGCATGCTAAGGAAATTAACACTAATATAAATACATTCCTGAATAGTCCCAGATAGCTAATCCCGGGGAAGAATAAATTAAATTCTGTTTTTATTTATGAAAATGGATTCTAATAGAGTTCCACTTGCTAAAAATGTTCAGAGCCTTAGGCTATGCCTAAGGGCAGAGACACTGTGTGTGCTGTGAATCCCAACTATTTCAAGTATTTCTTCTTAAAGCTATCTTAAATATGGCAAAATTTTAATACCATATAATGAGCTTGACATTCAATTCCATTAACTGCATACATATGAACTAATTTCCTGTTTGAATTATTTGATAGATCTAATTAAATTACAATTTAAAATACTATTAATCTTTGCTAATCAGCAGCAGTGAATGAAGATACCTCAAAGGTAATAGGTTTTACATTCTCTTTCAAAGCTTCAAACAAAACTAAACCAACTTGTTCTATCACTAATTCAGTAATGAACATAAAAGCACTTAGCACCTAAACATCTGGAAAAGGAGTACAAAAACCCAATAAGAATGAAGAATGAAACACCTACACATCTATAAAACTTGCATTTTACTCTAATAGAATTAAAAGAATATTCTTCTGCAATACAGATGCCAAAAAAGTATAATCTAGATTAAAAAACAAATACAAAAAATAATTAACAATAAACCAAAAAAAGTTTTAGGATGCCAAAGAAGGACAACTGTTTAAGAATATGAATTCCCAAACTGAACCTTTCTTCTATCTCTTATCCCAGAATATATTTTAATGTTTGACGAATCCAAAAACTTTGCTTATTTTCTGTACAAATGATCTCTAGAGTTGTTTTAACATGTCGCACACAAAACCTAAAGTAAATGAGCTGACAAAATAACTATTCTCTTCAGCTTGTATCAAACATGACAATATGCCATATTAGAGATATGAGGTCAGAAATCATTTTGGCTAGAAGCTCAGATTTACAGTCAATTATTTTACAAAGACATTTAATAGATTGTGAGA
Organism: Edolisoma coerulescens; assembly: GCA_013397115.1. Taxonomy (NCBI): domain Eukaryota; kingdom Metazoa; phylum Chordata; class Aves; order Passeriformes; family Campephagidae; genus Edolisoma; species Edolisoma coerulescens. The sequence continues at coordinate 543,275 of VWZW01004863.1, read as the reverse complement.
TTATTTATAACTTTGCGGATGGTAAAATATCCTACTGTTTTATTTTGACTGAAGAGAAAAGAAACAATCTTGACTCCTAAGAGTTTGAACTAAGACTCATCCTGTAACTAACAAATTACCAGGTATAGTATTTTTATTAAGGGTAAAGGATTCCTGTAAACAATGCACGTTTTTTTTTGTGAATTTGCATGTACTAATACTAGATGAGAAAGGCAGCCTCAACTACATTTCCAACCACTAAATAGTCATAACAAGTTTTCAGCTTGCAATAAATTAAAGCTTTCATTATGGAAAAAAAACCCGAATGACAAGGAAAAATTTTAAAAAATCATAATGTGGAAAGCAATCAGGTTAAGTGATGGTCAGCAAAGTCAACAGATTATTCTACAACAAAAAGAAATTTTCCAAAAGCAATTGACTACTGACATCAGACTGGAAAAAAGACCTGATATACTGACAATTCCCAACCCAATAGAAATTTCCTTCAATAATATCACAGTGAGTGATATTATTTCTGTATGTTACGTGTTCCTATCATAGGCATGTTTTCTCTGCTTTTTGCATCCCTACAAAGGGGCATGGGGATCAGAAAGAGTAAATTAAAAGAAAAGTCAAGGACAACCTGAAGTCTAATAGTCTTACTTGGAGAAAATTGCAAGATTGTAAAACTTGTTTAGTGTTAAGTTTGAAAATAAACAACACAAAATATAGATGAACAGGAATCAGAATGTCCAAAACCAGGAAACTGTGATGCTGCAGCTTTTACTGAGCTGGAACTGTGAGGTATATATGCTGATGTCAATACATTTTTCCAAGTGGTAGAAAGAAGATTGTGAAAGCTGCAAAGAGATCTTATACTGCTGTGAAATCAGATGATAAACTGGCAGCTGAAATCCAAAGTCAATAAAAACAAAGTGATGCACATGGAAAAAAAAAAATAGCTCTAGCAATAGATATACAGGAATGTACTCTAAATTAGCTATTATCATCTCAGAGAGAGATCTGGAAATCAAACCAGAAATGTTTCAAAGGAAACATCAAGCCAGGGCTCAGTAACTGTCAGAACTGGAAGCAGAATGATACAAGTTACTAAGAAAAGAACAGAGAACCAAACAGGAAAAAAAAGCACACCACTGAAAAGCTTCGTAAGCCACAGTACCTACCTAGGCAGTTTTAAAACTGAAAAGATGGAGTTGAAAGAGAAGAGTTCAGAGAAAGGAACAAACAAGGTCTAATTACTGGAACACCTCATGAGGACAGGTATGTGTATATGTACACATACACAATTATGAGCACTACAGGAAAAGTGAGCCATTGCTTACGACAACAGACAATAAAAGAACTAAGGACTTAGTACAAAATTTACTGACGCAAAAAACTTTGAAGACTTTGATGAGACAACCAAGTGGCTGAAGGCACAGTAGAGGATGCAGTGTCTTTACCAGTAAGTTGTTTGAAAGTACCAGTGTTAAGAGAGTACTGCTAAATTCTTGCTGCCCTCGTTAGCTTCCTTGTCTCCAGCACAACAGGATAATGGACTATGGAGAGCTGCCATCTTCTAACTTTGCCTTGTAAGCCAATGTAGTATGATCATTACTGGACACCCTTCGGTCCTCACCAATAAGAGTTCTGTGAACTTAGTTGCAAACTCCTGACAAGATCATTAGTCAGTATTATGACACAGGGAGAAGGAGGAAGAATAATGGATTTTAGCATTTGATTAACGATTCTGGAGTTATCAGCAAGCAAACACTTACTCTGAAGCAGATGTGAGATGTCACTCCTCTCTCATTATGGCAAACCTGCAAATAATTTTCTATTAAATTACCTGTCTCTCCACATGAGATATTTAGTATCACGTCTTCTATTTTACCCGTCCTGACATTGAGCATATTTCAGTCTTCTCCATCTAAACACTCTAAACACTCCATCCACTCACCTTGTCTCATGAAGCTCAGGAGCTATCCATATTTTTTAAACAAAAAAAATTATATACATATATATAAAGCATACACTGAGGATAAAAACAGGTCAAGAAGATGAATGTCTATGAAAACATTATCTATACTGTCTTTGTACTAGTACAAAAGCAATGAGGAACAGATTTATTCATATTTTAATTCACATTATGTTTAGAAATATGATTAACTACTTTGCAACAAAAGAAGAAGGGCACCCTGGTCTGAACAGTCTACCCAAGATAAATGGCAGAGAAAAGTAGCTGAAGAAACCTCTCCACAACAGTTACGTGCAGACGAAAAGGTTTCCTCACCAAAATGTTTAAGATACTTTGTCATTGAACACAAGAAAAGAAATGCAATTAGAAGTCCTACACCAATTTGGATGTCAAGTAACTCTGGATAGCAGGCATATTTATCTTGTGTTTTAGATGATGGGTGGTATTTCCAAGTCCTTTCATAAGAGGATGAATAATCGATGAATATCTGTTGATAGGTTTGTGAGAAAAGTGATGAAGATTGAGGGAGTGAGCAACATGACTGACTCAACTAGTTCACTAATGTCTTCTTAAAGAGTTTAATTAAACCATCTGATTAAAGCATGCATTATTGGTAATAACAAACACTATTTTTCTTATACTAAAAAGTTAAAAAGAAGCTCAGGGGAAGTCAAAAGTAAGGATATATTCAGAGATATATAGCAATATTAACTTCTCCTGTTTCACCTTCCTGGTTCAGGTCCTACCATCCCTCACAAATATGAGAATAAAATGGGCTTCTGTTTCTATCTTCAGGTGAATCTATACCTGTTCTTTTTATTTCAGCTAAATTCAGAGCTAATTAGAGCTTTTACTCACTTGGAAAGGCATGCTATTACCACTGCAATTATTCAGTTCCTCTGTATTGCCTTTTGATTCACCTCATTAGCCAATCTCTAATTTTACTTAACCAGGCCACAGTGTTCAGCTTCATGTCCTTGACTCCACCCTCTCCTCATCCTCTATGTCCCTCTATGTCTTCTTTCCTTCTTCTACACTCCTGCTTATTTTTATAAGTCCAGTAGTCCAGCATCCAATTACACTACTAAAATAACAAAACAAAAAGAAAAAAAACACCAACCAACCCACCAAAAAACAATAAAAATAAAGCAAACCCCAAAAAGTAAACATCATGAAAAAATCACAGTCTAGGATAATATCCTAAAACTAACGTAAGTACATACACAAACAGCAAAAGAAAAGATTTTTAGATGCTCAAAAATGTTTTTAAAATGCTGATAGGACTTCCTCTACTCTGTGTTGAGTTGCTCTGGCCCTTTACTCTTCCTTCTCTTATGCATGCTTGTCTGCATACCCACACTTCTCAGGGTCCTTTCTATGGTTGTATCCCCTTCACAATTTTCTCCCTTCAGAATCTCTTTCCATCATAAATTGTTTTCATCTGGCTCTATCAGCTCTCAGCACAACTTAATTCCCCTACACCCTACAGAAATGAAAAAAATGGAACAAGCATGGAACAAGATTATTTGGTCTCATATTTTTTCTAGGAAGTTTTGGCCTTTTTCCCATCTTATTTCTATTTAATTTTTCAGGAAGGGGATTAACTATTATTTTGAGTTTCTACAGTGTTCAGCATAAGCAAAGACTGTGATTGTCCCTGCACACTACTGTGGCAGCCATGAGAAACACTAACAAGAATCTTGCCAATTGGCTTTTACGGATGTATAATTTTTTTTTCTAATCTTGCTAATTTTGACTGACCTAAGAAGTCAAAGCCTTTGACATGGGCCCAGTCTCATTTTGCCATACAGGATGTGATATACTGTTGTTGATGAAAGAATATAGCAATGGTAAACTAAATTATGAACACATCATTATTCTTCCTAAAATGCCTTTATGAAAATGTAAATAGCAACTGAACAAGCTCACAGACCAATTTTTTTTTTATTTTCCAGTAAGGGTATGGAAAGTGTTATTTTCTTTTTATGTTGATGAATCCAGCAGAAACGGTCCATTTGCAGAAAAGATATTTATTCATGATTATATGTGCAACTCTACTATTGAATGCCTACCAGAAAATAGCAACTATGCAATCTATACCTGAAACAGCTATCAGTAGTGCTCTACTGAGATCAATGATTAAATACTTTGGTAAATAAAGAATCTTTACAAAATATGTGAAAAACCCCACAAAAATTTGGTTTCAGTAGCTACTGATAATCTTAGAGAAAACAGGAAAGGCCTTGAGACGTAGTTATGCCTTATTTTTCTCAAAATGTCTATGACTGTTCTTAATGCAACTCTTATAAGCTACTGGTTATCTCTCCTTACTCAGCCGCTGTGCCTCTGCAGCATAATGAAATTCTGGTGTGATGATAGTACATCCTATTAATGAAAGTATTATGGCCACAGATGGATATCAGGCCTGCAGATTGCTGAACACCAAGACCGTAGCTGATTTTCTAGCTGATATCATACAGTATTTAGAGTCAACAAATCTGGGACACAAATAACTTTGTAGAAAGCATACTCTAGTACTCAGTGGTAGCTTTTTCTGCTCAAAACAGGGCATGCAAGGGATATGTAAAAGAGAGGGACAGGGTAAGGAGAGGGAAAGGAGTATCTACCCCATTTCCATTCTCATGAATAATTTTTTTTTCAATTGCCAAAATCTTTTGAAAACCATTCAAGTAGATTCAGCTTTACATCATAAGGGTACAATCTAGGTAGGGAAAAAATAAATGTCTTAATCCAAATTTTAAAAATTCTGCTAATAATCCATTTTTTTTACATATTTGAGCATACTTACTAATGTTCTCATCATTTTCTTAAACCTCACTTTCACAGACATCACAAGAAATTTATACTGCTTTAATTTCAATCTTTACCTCTTCTTCATGCTTATCATGTGTATCTATATACTCTGATGAATTTTCATAATTGCTAGAACGTGCATACTGTGTTATCATGCATAACTTTTTTGTAATTTTTCATTTATGTTCAAATATCTTAACTGTTTTTCAGTACAGAAAATCTCGGCATTTTATGTTATGGGAAAATAAAAATAAAAAGCAACAAAGTTCTGCATGGAAAATACTATACGCAGGCAGAGTATTCTTTGTAACTGAAAATTTGACTCTTAAATATTGTGCAAATTAAGATTTAAGTCAAGTTCCATAATTTTGAAAAATACTCCAAAATTAGGTTAAATATTGAAGCTATCAGAAGGATATCTACCAGGATTTCACACCTTTAAATCTCATCATATTATGATATGAAGTCAAAGATCTAAGGCCCCGGAATGCTCTTTTTCATTATTTTAATAGGCAAACTCAATGCAAAAAAACAACCAACCAAACAAAAAAACAACCAAAAAAACCCCCCAAAAAACCAACAACAACAAAAAAACCAAACCAAACCAAACCAAAAAAAAAAAAAACCAACAAAAAACCCCCAAAAACCAAAACCCAACACTTTATGTTAACAGTCCACAATAAAATTTAAAAAATCTTAAGAGTACAGAAAAAATCCAATGCAAACTGATAAGCAGTTAGTCTTTTTCATATAAAACTTTCTATTCCAAATAAAAGCCTGCAGTAGATTATTAGTAGATTACAGTGAAAAGTACACTATTTAAAGCAATTGTTATATAAAAACTTAAGAAAAAAAGGGAAACCATTAATACAAAGAACTTCAGAATTCAAATTACTCTTACACAAATCTGAACATCTTCTTCAAATTTCTTTCTTACGGGAAGCTTGTCACTGCACTGATCCCATTATTTTTTGATTATATCTAGCTATCCAAAAGAGTACTGATCCGGTAAATTCAAATTCAAGGAAACAGGTTCATTAGCTTCAGTAGCATTCTTAATTTGACTAAGAGGTTAAAGTATGTGAACTTTAATTTATAAGAATATCAAGATAGGAATCATGCCTCTCTGTCTGGGTAGGCTTTTTTATTAATTCTATAATAGGATCTAGACTCATGCTCATCTTCCAGATATAGTCATCAACATCTGAAAGAGAAGCAAAAACTACTTCAAGTACAGAAACTTTTCCATAATCTTTGTTTGCACACTGAACACAATGTCATTTTAGAATTTCCTACACAAAGAACTGGCACCACTTAATTCATAGCAAATTAGTTTAGCCATTGTAATAGATGGATAGGCTCTTACACTGGTTTGAACCTGACTTGAGTCCTCTGGCTTGTCCCGGAAACTACTCCCATGGGTATAATTAACAGCTTAGGACAATTACAATTGCTAGGTTACTTTGTACAACACTGAGGCATTTTTACTTGCAAAGTCATCCTTGACCAAGACAGTAATTTTGGAGCAGAAGCACTACATGTTGGGGAAGAGTTTTTTGTTTTGGCCTTTCAGCTCCTAATTCATTCACTCCAATGCCACATAAAAATAGAAATACAAAGGGATTTTATATTTACTATATATTTTTACAGAAACAAGATTTTTATATATATACACCTATGAGATAGAGATGAATATGAAAAACACCATACAATTACCAGAAAATAAAATCTCATGCTATGCATAGTACCTACAGAACTGAAGGCAAGATGATCCTCAGCATATATATTTTGTTTCCAGCTATATTAACCAAAGGGTCCTTAACTGTGCAAAGAGGTTCCAAATTAGCTTTACCCCAGGTTACCTCAAACAGCAGGAAGCAGAGCAAGTTCTGTGGAAAGCGGGGCATGCACTACTCCACATCCCATCCCCTGGAGCCTCTTGTCTAGCCCAGACTGGCTGTCAGCCACTGGCACACCGGAGGCCCCACCTGGAGGGGAGGGCCCCAGGAGACCAAAGCAGATAAAAGCAGTTGCACTAAGACACACCTGGGCACAGCCCAGCGTCTGGATTTTACAGTAGCTATAATTGCACTGGAATTCAACCGGTGATTATTAATCTTTCTCTGTCACTCCCACCCTGCTCGCTTCTCCTAATTTCCTCCTCTTGAAATCTGGGTAACTTAAAGTTAGATGGGTTAGAGGTTTCTAAGTCAATGCCATGTGAAATGCTTTATTTCGATTGAATATTTGCTTTAAAATTTGCCAAGTACCCTTTATTTCAAAAGTTTGACAGTAAAAGTTTGTTGTGTAACCTCCTGAGAATGTCATGTTTCTCCTGTGCCCCTGCCTCAGGGTATAAAAAAAGCTTAACCCCTTTAAGAAACTCATCGAGCAAGTCTGGGGCTTTACATCAACATGCAGATAATGCAGTTCGTATCACTGGTAAAGGAAGACACTAACTCAGCACTTTTTAGTGTAGGATGGTGAAATCACAAAAATTAAAGTGTGATGTGTATTCAAATGAACAGAGGTCAGGTACTTAAAATAGTCATATAGACCAAGACTTACACTTCTGACATGTGATAGATGCAAAATTGCGAAACCCAGTTCATTTGCATAAAGATTCTAAGAATTGCTCTTCAGGAAATCTGGTACTAAAAGCCCAGCAGTATTTTCTAACAGTGAAGACCTACCCATCTATTTTACACCAAAATGTCCTCCTGCCCCAAGATTGTGAGGCAGTTTATCTGCCTGCTGCCCACCACTTCAACAAGGAGCTTCTAACATTCAGATTGAAGGTACTAAGCAGGCTGCCTGCAGTTGAAAATAAAAACTCAGATAGAATCTATACAAAAATAGAGATTAAAAGAGACAGACATCTGTGGGAGTTTCTGAACTTCTCTGAGATGAAATATGCAGAGAAAACCTTGATATTATTAGCTAAAACACGATACGTTCCTGATTCAGTTTCACAAAGTCAGATCACAATAAAATTGGGTTCCAGCCACTTTGTGGATAGCACGATTAGTCTTCTAAAGTAAGATTAAACTCCAGCTGGGAACAAATTGCTGATGGTCTTCAGACAGGCAACAGGCCCTTCTAGAGGGATCCGATGAGGTACTGCCCCACGTAAACACACAGTGAGCCAGAAGGGGGACATGTCAGTGTATGTGACCAGATTAAATTGAATCTGGTTCATATCTATTTTGGGCAAGGCTATGCTACACTCAGCACTGCAGCCTTCCTTTCCATCTTCCAAGGTTAGCATTTCCCTTGGCTTTATACTTGTACATAATGATTAGACTTCCAAAACTTACATCAAAATTCTGACTTAAGGCTAATAAAGCAAGAATGTCAATACTGAGTCTAGGGTAACTACTTACTTTTAAAAAGCTGCTCAGAGTTCGTCAATATTCTTAGCAAGCCCTCAATGTTTTATGCTTAACAAAATTAAAAATTCAGTAATGCATGCAAAGCTGAAGTCTGAACTTTAAAATATGCTGCTGCTTTGTGCAGAAGACATCCATCCTACCAAAGAAAGCCTGTTCTTAAATTATTTTAATCTGTATTACATACACCCCAGAGAGTAAGTTTTAAAAATATATTAAAAAAAAAAGATGATTATTCTCAAGGTCAGAAGGACTGAGTCTCCCAATTTTGTAGACTGTTACATGATATAATTGGAGAGAAAACAGGTGATTATTTCCCTTGGCTGTTGTTATTTTAATGCTGCTGCTCTTCAGTGCATCAAAACACCCTAGTACAAATGAAAAAAACCCAGTTCATAGACCTTTCCTGTTTAAAAAAAAATCAAACTTTTATTTTTTATCTGAAATACTTTTTTTTTTTCTATCCCAAATAAGAATTTATTTCTCCTTTGTGATGCACAGTCTAGACTGATACGTCTTCATATTCAATTGGGGCTGAACCTTGCCCTCTCAAAAGGGATGAGCTTAGGTGGAAGTTCTCTGTGTGTGCCCTTCTAGGAAGGATGCTAGAGGAACTGCTGAAACTCTCAAAAGACATAGTCTAAAACAAGTGGATGGAAATTCCGCTTTTCCACTTCCACCGTATCTGAGAGTACAAAGAGGCCTGGAGGGCTTTCCTCCTTATCCTACTCCCTGGAATCTGGATAATTAACAAAAAGAAGCAGCCACATGTCCTTATTTCCATGTATGCTGTACAACCAATTACTTGGTCTACCATGAGACTGCAAGAGCTTTTAGTCTAGGACTGTGTGAAAATGGCTTGCATGTCTGTGATACTGTAAAAAAAAAACACAGCAGCAAAACAGAAGCAAAAGAAGTTAGAGAAATAAAAAATAAAGACATATTAAAGTTTATTTCTAATATGAAAATGCCAGTTTTGATGACACAAATATTTTTTTTCTTTCTGCAATATGACCTCATCCCATAACTGCAGGGGAAGCACAACTTCTTCGTATCACCATAAATATGTGGCTTTCTGAGGTTCTGCCTTCAGAAAAGATATTTTCCCTGAATCAGCACTGTGCAGGCTATTCTGAAAGAGACATACAAAAATGCCTAGTACTAACTACTCTGTTCCAGGTGCTGGGTATAGTAGTGCTATTATTGTTGGCACTAATTTAGCAATCAATTTTAACATTTTCTAGGACTCTTCTGACACATCATCTATCATCACAGATATTAAACCTAAGGTAAGTTAAAAATAAATTGGTACATAGCTTTAAAATGCCATTTCTAACCATGTTATAGCCTTTCTTGATTCACTTTTATGAAATTTTTCTTTTTTTTATTTACAGTTCTCTGTCCTTAATGGGATTACTGGCAGTGAGAGGGGGGCAGGGATATTCCTTGACCATGCTACTTTTACATAGTGCCTAAAATGTCATTCAGCTATAGTTATAGCTCATCCATTGATGGCAGGGGTATTTACAAAGGTTCATCTCTCTATATTCTCTTACACTTACTGGAGACAAACATGTTGCCCTGACAGAAGCCCACGTTCACACATGAATAGTTTTGAAAGTTTCTCTTTTCCCACTCTTCTGGGGATAACTGGAGGTAACATAAACATGTTACATTTTTTCTTTAAACTGCCTGTAATCAGTGAAGACAGTGGCTTTTCCAGAAGGCAATCTGAGCAGCTGATGGCCTGAAATGTTTACACACATTACATTCAAGCAGAAAACCTATCTGCTAGTCATCCTATGTTCTCTTTAATGCCATAAAAGAAAAAGAGACAAGCTTCCAGAAGTGATTCCGACATTGAAACTAAGTGATCTCTGAAACGTCCATCTCATCCCCCTGTCCACAGAGGGAGCTTACAGTGACCAAACTCCTGAATTTAGGAATGTCATGTTGACCTATTGCCTGAAGTTAGGTAATGAATCAGACTACAGTCAGACTGCTGTGGTTGTTGATAGTGCCCTGCCGCAAGATATCAAGCACAGAAAACTCTACCCAGTGATTCAGTGCATGCTTATGCTAATGCATAATATGTTCTCTAGTTATTTTGTCCAGTTCAATTTAAAATGTCTGTAGTAATTAGGCTTCTAGTCACTTCCTCAGAAAATTGTTCCACAATCTAATGTCACATAACCTCTAACCATTTTTCTGTGCTGAAACTGCCATCAGAGCACGTAGATGAAAAGGGATTAGACTACATGGGTGACTGCATAGGAATGTCAAGGAAGTAAAGGAAACGAAGCATTGATGAACTAATGCATCCAATCAAACACCAGGAGGCTGAAGGTGTTGTCTTTCAGATGAAATGTGAAAGCAAGGCACTAAGCATTAGAGGCAATTAAAGTTCTCTCAGCACTCTTTGCACAGTATCAGTGCTAACCCCTGGTTCCTGGCCACCTTCCAAACAGCATAAATAATTCTGCTTTCCTACATATTTCCCTGCCCTATAATTTAGAAAGACAGCCATCTCTTCACTTGAAATAGTATATTGTGGTCAGGTTTGACCTCAAAGTAGGATGCTTATAAGTGAAAAGTATTTCCAGTTCTTTGTTATAGGTACAAGAAATATTTTATTTCCAATTACATTTTATTCACTCTTATCCTGGCATTATTTCCCTTTTATATATTACGAGCTTCCTCTTAATCTGTGGTGTATAATCCTTCTGAAGCTTGTAGAAAAGAATCTGCCTCTTTGTGGTATAATTATTTAAACCTAATTCTGCTACATCCCTGATTTGTTACTCAATAAACAGTCTTAGATCATGGAAGGAGATCTATTGATCAACAAACCATTAGGAAGAAAAAAAAAAAAGGATCTCAAAAAAAAA
>VWZW01004863.1:460499-532218 GCA_013397115.1 Edolisoma coerulescens | reverse complement strand
CCAAGAAAAAAAAGATTCTCAGTCTGAGAACCCACAAACCTATACTATGCTCGACTTTTAAACTGTGATCAGTACTCACTCCCTGCTACTTGACTGCTGAACAAGGAATTGTTCTGTGGAAAAGACTAACATGCAAAATCCTTGTCTGCATCTTTATGCCAGATCCAGTCACAGAATCATAGAATCATTGAATATCTCAAGCTGGAAGGGACCCCTTGGGATCATGAAGTCCAAATCCCTGCTCCTCTTAGGACTAACTAAGAGAAAACCCTGTGACCAAGAGTGTCGTCTAGATGCTCCTTGAACTCTGACCAGCTTGGTGTTGTGACCATTTCCCAGGGAAACCTGTTTCATGGCCTGACCATGCTCTCAGTGAAGTACCCTTTCCAAATGTCCAGTGTGTCCTTCCCTTGATGCTGTTTCATTCCATTTCCTTGGGTCCTAACACTAGTCACCAAAGAGATGGGAGATCGGGATCTCCCCCTCTGCTGCCCATCTTGATGAAGTTGTAGACTGAGATGAGGTCACTCCTCAGACTTCTCCAAGCTGAACAAACAAAGTGACCTCAGTTGCTTCCCGTAAGTCTTGCCCTTAAGACATTTCATTATCTTGGTCTCTCTCCTCTGGACAAACTGTAACAGTCTGATGTCTGTCTTATATTGAAGCACCCAAAACTGCCACAGGACTCAAGGTGGAGCCTCAGTTGTTTGAGTTTAGGTACCAAATACTTCAGAACACAGTGAAGCCCTTACCTACCCTTCTTCATTAAAGTATTCCTCTAGGGTAGTTATCAATCTGTGTGCTACCTTCCTAAGCAGGGTTTTGATTTTCTTTTTCATTGGTTGCTTGCTTTTTTATGTCATGTGTTTGGTTATTCCTTTTATGGATTCTCAGTCAAGAGAGGAAACCTAACTTACCTCCCTGTATTTCTAGTAGACACATCTATGTTGCAATTGATGGTGCAGCTACTGAAATGTTCCATTTTATACTGCTCAATTTCTGTCTCAGGGCTGAACAGTGCCATTTCTTCCCCTGCAACACTTCAATCTCTAACTGACACTTGGCATTCATGATCCAAGAGAACAAAGGTATTCAATGTGAACATGTTTACATGATTTTACTAAGTTTGTGATATTGTTTAGACAAGAAATTTCACTCAGCTTCTTCTGGAATGTCACATAATGTCCTTAGTTTGGAGCAGAAAGCAAAGCAACTGGAATGAAACGTAACTTCCTGTGCGTTTCTAAATGAAAAGTGACCTGCAAGGTGGAAGTTGTCAGAGTGTGTCTGTACCATGCATAGGAAAGGGAAGCTTGTGAGAAACAAAAATTTTACTTTCATATCAGTAACTAGGAAAATCTGCAGTTCTGATGGAATTGTCTAGAGGTGGTTGAAAGAAAAGAAGGCCTTCTACATGGTCGGGTGCACCTATAAGTACAGATGCATTTGTGATGGTATATGTAGGAGTTAGGATGAGGAAAGGAAGAAAAGAATTATTATTTCTTCAAATCATTTTGAAAAATAAGTTTAATATCGATACTAGTTTTCCTTTTGGTTTTATTTGTTTTAAAGGCATGTTTCCTAAATGCAACAAAGTAAAACGTATAATAATTACAGTGAAGGAAGATTTGAAATATCTGCAATAAAATCATGATAAAATAACATAAATATTACAATAGCAAACATATTAAATATTCTAAATGTAAAAGCAAAAATTCCCATTTCTGAAAATAATTATAGTTCTCTTTTTGTCTTTTTTTTGCTCCCTGCAATATGTATAAGATTCTTTAGAATGATGAAGCTCTCCAGTTATTAAGCAGTTTTGTTTGAAGTGCATGACCTAGGATTCTATTAATGATCAGTTCTGACCCCTACACCTCCCTATAGACTCCTAGAGATAATGAGAAGAGCAGGGAATTATTGATTGAAACTAATGTGGCTTCCTTGTAGGTCCTGAGTGTCTGTGTTAAACAAAATCAATCAATGGCAACTGAAAAGCATGTTAATCATAATGTATGAACAAATTATATCTATCCACTAACATCCTATAGAAAGCAATATTGCTGCAATGCTTGCAAAAGCAATTAAATATCACTAAAACTTTAAAAAGTAAAAAAAAAAAACCAACAAAAAAAACGTACTTTGATTTGTAAGAAAAGTTGTCTGAACACTTTGAATTCAGTTATCTGAATAGTCCAAATTTAAGATTTTTGGATATTGGGATTGATCTCCTGACATTTCTCATAGCACTTAGTGGACATAAAAGTAACCAGTATTCAAATCCAGAGCACAAGAATCTTCTAATCACAGAATTCAGGTAAGCACATTAATGATTGTCATCCTAATTTTCTCAAGCAAATAAACTAATTCTCTCATACCACTTTTCCTCTCATCAGCTGTTTCTGTTTTCTGAAAAAAATTGCAGTTTATATTTTATCTATAAATATATATTGGACAGAAGTACTGGAATTATTGAACATTTAAAAGTTCATCACACACTTCTCAGGATACTATACTTGTATTTTAAGAAAGGCTTTGGGATAACAAATCTTATTTTCAGATATATACAATTCTTATGAAAGAACACAGATCATGGGTGCATTTGTACACAAACTTTTATCAAAGACTTTTCATCACTTGCTTTAAAAAAAATTTAAATTAGCAAAAGCACTGTACAAAACCAAAGAATAATTGTTATCTTCCAATCTCTCACTGGTTCCAGCTTAAAAACTAATGAAGCTTAACTGACACGCAGGGAAATTACTCTGGTGATAAACCAGATGCTATGTTGAAATAAAATATCTTATCAAACTAATGCAACTGAGGTCATTGCTATGGAATTTGATCTCAAAAATGGGACTAGGGAACACTAGTTGCAAATAAAAATAATATAATGAAAAGTGCAGGCAAACTACTGTCATAATATCACAAACCCTACATTCATGAATAAAAATTACATCATAGCCAAACCAAATATGCATTATGACTCTGTGGGTGTAGAAATGAAGCAATCAGCGCTAAATCAAGCTTTGAATCAGGGTGAATATCGATGCCATTTTTTCAGAATACATTAGCAATCTGCCATAGTTAAAGATCGCTAGAAAAAAGACAAAGAAAATCAACCCTCTCCATCACACGGAAATATTTCAAGAAAATCTCTGTTCTTCGTGTTCTGCTCAGACCAAGTCCTAAACACTGTATTTCCATTTCTAAGAATTCCAGTTTTATCTATCTGACATTCATTGCCTTTCCTTTCTTAGGAAAATACCTTAGGTGATGCAGCAGTGGAAAGCAGAGTGGATTCTGATAATCAACTTAGGACTTAGTCTAAGAGCTATGTTGACAAGTGCAATCTCAGCTAATGTTTGTAAGGTTTAAGAGCCCTTAAATTACCTACTCTTTTTGCTGCAAGAATTGACACTTGCATTTCAAAGCTCCAAGAAATACATTACACAACTGAATATATTCTAAGGTACTTCTCTCCATTTAACATTGTACAAATGGTAGCCAGGTACAACATGATGCATTTTAATGTTGTAAAAGTTACCAGCTTTGATACTGAATTCTTAAACCACTCTCTTGCCCGAAGCTGCAACAAAATTGTTAGCTAATATTTTCTCACTAGTGGTTAGCAGGTCACACTCATTATGCCTGCTTCCTTCACAAATGACTTTGCATTAAAGGTCTATGGTCTACCTTTGCTTTAGAAATAATCTTATTAAAGTAAAGACTATTTAAAGAATCAAATGAAAAGAACCAAATTTTTGAGCATTTTTTTCTTTTTGATAGCAGAAATGAAATGTCAAATAGCAGTTATATTCTTAAGATCAATTATAATATAAATAGAGAAAAATTTATAAAAGTACATTCTACATTCTGTTTAAGAAAGCTCAGAGAAGGATTTATTTTTTTGTTCAAAAAATGGGATTATTTATTGTAAAAAAAGAAACAGCAATTATGTTTGGTTGTTACATTCCTGAACCAGCAGTGTTTGACTTAATATCGGAGACAAACCACGCTTTCTCATACATAATTTTATGTAGCGTTCATGTCATGTTCAGAATAAAGCATTAAGTAGTTGTGTTTGAAAATTATTATTCTAGAAATGTGTATAAAAATATGGAAGAATTCAGTGCATGTTCTTTAAACAATGAACCTGGTAAATTCACACATGGATACTTGTCAGTCAGTGGCCCATTTATCTGCCAACTTTACTTGCAAGCAGACTAGAGACAAGGTAAAGTGCTTGTTTATTCTTTCCTATATAATGGTGTTGATGGTATGTAAAACTATTTTTTTAACTTCATTCATGACAAAAACCTGCAGATCAAATGTTTGACTTTTGCCTTCATTTTAGTCTGGAAATTTGATATGCAGTTCTAGGTATTATTAACCTTTTTGAACTCTGATTACAAACCATCTCTGACAGTGTTGAGGAAAATAAAGTAGTATGTCCTACATATCTTGTAGTTATCATTCTTAGCAAAGGGCTCAACATCCTAATTGTAAACATTTCACAAAATAATGAAGAACCATTTTATTAGATCTTAATGTCACAGAATCAAAGAATACCAAGTTGGAAGGGGACCTCAAGGACCATCCGGTCCAACTTTTTTAGGCAAAATGCCAGTCTAGAGAAAATGGCCCTGCACCCTGTCCAACTGAATCTTAAGTGTACAATACTGGGGAATCCACCAGTTCCCTGGGGTATTTCAATGGCTGATTTTTCTCATTTTGAAAAAATATAATTTTGTGTCTAATTGGAATATCCCCAGGAGTAACATGTATGCATTATCTTTTCCATGTGACTCTTTGTCAGCCTTAAAAAAAATAATTACAGTATTTAGACACAAATGTTACAGGGAAGCTCTATTTTTCAACTAATGAACTTCCCACTTATTTTTCAAACATGAAATACTACATAAAGAACCTTCTCTGACTACATGATCTATAACCATGGATCCTGTCATTCAGTTGTCTGTTTTCATAAAATGATGATCAAGCACAAGCACAATTTGAAACAGACTTTCTTCTAGAATTTCCCCCCAAAAATAAGTAAAGAAATAAAAAATATTTTCAAATATCAAATTAACTCAAAGCTTCCACATTTGGAAAACAAGCTAATGTAATAATTGAAGGATGAGGTGCAGTCATGCCTTCTGAGTGACATGTACATTCCAGCTATCTAAGTTTCGTCTTGAGACACTCACGTGTATCAAGGCAAGGCAGAAAAATGGTGTGTAACAGAGTGATACATCTGACTTATCTTAGGCACTTAGGATGAGATTGATTACTCTGAGAAGGTGCCTTTTGCTCTCTATTGGGTATAAAGAAAAACTGGAGTTACTAACAACTACCTTTTGATACCCAAGTTACAGCAAATCAATCTAACCATAGGCCAAAATTGACTGAGGAAAAATTATGTTTTGTTCCCATCAGCTGGTGCAAAATCCTTTTTTCTACCTTAGAACTTCATTGTTTTAAAGTGGGAAACACATGTTGAATTTTTTAATTGGTAGTAAGCATTTTTCCTACAGTTGAAACTATAAATGACACAATAAAATCATTCCTTTCTCAAGCAATTAAATCTTATGATCTTACAATAAAACAGGAAAGGAGAATTGCTGGATGTAGTATTATATTATGAAAGAGACAGCTAAGAAACTGTCTTACAGAGTACTAAAAACAGTGAAAGAGAAATTCAAAAATAGAATGTGCATGATGTTCTATATTTAGATTTGTGGGTTGGCTCTGAAATCTCCTTTGAGCTGTCTTCTTTGATAATCACTGGTATGACCAAATTCTGAGGCAACAGTAGGGTGTTCTCCACAATATTTTTATCTGAGGACTCAAACCAGCCAGTATTCAAAGCCAATCCATTAATGTATTATAGTTCTATACATAAGCATCTTTTTTTTTTCTTTCTTACTTTTGTTAATGGAGACAGATCAAAACATATAATTTTACATCATTATTTTCAATATGACTCCAATTTCATTTTTAATATGAACGCTTGCTAAAAGCCTTGCAAGGCAGACCTCTCTTGAAGACTATCCCACTGCTAATGTAACAGAGAATTTCATTTGTCTCAAAAAATTATTTCAAAGTGAAACATTTTCATACCTCCCTGTATGTGAGCAGTTTTCCAGCTACATGCTATCAGTGCATCTGCAGTGAATCATACAGAATATCATTTTAAAGAGAGAAGAAATACTGGACATGTGAAGTACATTCAGATACTGTATTCCAATTATAGCATCAGTGTTTTCTTCAACAGCATTAAATATAACACAGGAGCAGTCACATTAGCCTCCCAGTGACATGCGACCTTTGAGGCTTGTTTGCTGCATTTTTTAAATGTTTTAAGGAATAAAAAAGTAGGGGGAAAAAGAATGACATTTTACTGCTGATTCTATCATCACATACAGAATAAATAACAGTACCATGCCCTTAACATTCAACTGCATATCAAGCTAAAACAAAAGTGAAATTTCTAATTTAAAAAATGTAATTGAAATATCTATACTATTAGTCAGTATTACCCTTTGGGTGAATTTCAATGCTATTGCCGCAGGTAGTTGGGACAACATGAAAATTTCTTCTATAGACTTTTTTGATTTTTGGGTTTTTTTTTTTTTTCATGAGGCAGCACTCTTGTATTGGCAGAAACTGATTGAATAGACTTTTGCTTCTTACCATCAACACACGCTGGCCTTGCTCTTGTTGTACCGGCAATCTGTCCTTTTTTACATGCACAGCGAGCTGTTTGTCGGGCTATAGTCCTTCGGGGCTGACTGCTATCTCTGTCCAAAGTGACAATCTCACATGTACCTGCAGCCAGCTGACCTGGAAAAAAAACCAGCAACAGGTACCAGAGTCACTGAATGCACTACAGGCAATCTATTACAGCCGAATAGAGTCATGGCCCCAAGTCACAGCAGACACTCCACAACAAATGGGCAGCCAGCTGATGGGTATAATAAAACTGAGATGACATACAATTTTTCTTTGTGGTGGACATATGAAGACCCTGCAAACTGGTTCTATCAGAAGATGATTATTGTTCCATAAAAGCCAGAGAGCTGAGGTTACACAAGGTTACTTTTACTGATGTTGGCTAAGTAAAGGAACAATATTTTATGGTAATGAAATTTAAATGGTATGCTCTTCACACACTTTCAGAAAAGAAATTATAAAGTATATGGCAAATAAAAAATTCCCCAAATTTCCATGTGTACAATGAAGTCGTAACTGCTTTGTGTGTTGGTTTTGAGGGAAAAAGTCTCACAAAGCATGCCCATGTTTGCCAAACCGTTGGTCCTTTGGCTCTTGCTTCATCTAAACTGAAAGGTAATTCATTATCTTCCTGACTCACATTTGATGTAGCTGTTATTTTCTTTGTTTTTTCTTTTACTAAATTTACTATGTAACTGTCAAATGGCTTAAATGACACCACACCCTTAGCTCAGTAATTACTCATTTTTATTGATTTCTCCAATATAGGTAGCTTTTCCAAAATACTAAAGAAATTCACACCACCTAATTCTAAATTTCGACTATGCTATGAAAGGCAAACCAAAAACTTCAAAAAAATTATTTTAGGAAGAGCATTAGTCTGAAGTTAATGTTACACTTTTAAAGCAATGCACTTCCTCTGGTAGGCATTTGTAAACACATGTATTATATTCACAACAGTGAACACTATCACCACAGTGTTCAATGGCTGCTGGAAACTAGACTTAAGAGCTATGGTCAGTCCTGTGTTTCTACTCTTTTCCACCCAGTCTGTTAATAAAAACATCTTAGAATAAATATATTGATTAGAGGACTTTTACTCTATTATATGTGGCTTTTTTCTTTGTTCACTCAAAAATACCAGATTAGAATGCAAAGATTTAGCAAGAAAGATAGTGGCACATAATTTTCTAGAAAAAGACAAGGCAGATCCAGCTACACTCAAACATGTTGAACTGAGAAAAATTTAAAAAAAAAGAAATCACATTACTTTTTTGCCCTGGTGCTAGTATATTTCATTCTGGGTTGTAGGAGATGAATTGCTCCTAAGGAAAACAGCTGTCTTGGTAGATCACGTGAAAAAAAAGATAAGCAGAGGTGTATTTAGATCCTGATGCCTTAGGCCACAAAAAGTGGAAGCATAAATATGACACATGTAAGTGTATGGGTTGCCATATTCTCTACTAAACATGAGTATTTGTACTATGGTTTCTTTCATTAAAAGATATGATAAATCATATAATCTAGGTGAATAATTATATACACTCGATTTCAGAGGAAAAGAATCAGATTTACAATACAGTGAAAGCGAATAATGACCATACTCAGAGAAAAAAAACAATGAAGCTCTATGTCAAGATAATTTGTGAAGGCAAAGAGCTTTCCAGGGACTGCAAGCAGTGAGTATCAATAAGAACACCCAATGGTATTTTCTGCTTTTGGACCTGTACCATTTTAGTTCTGCATTTGTTCATTTTGATCCAGCTGAGCTATTTGATTTTTTTCATAGTTATTGTTTTCAGAAATGATAATTTCTTCCAGGCATAGTGACCTTATTTTCTTTATGAATTTTGAAAACTAGGATACCTACACAAGAGTAAATACTGTACACAGATATTTTGTCTGTTGCCTCTCTTTTTTCTATAGATGAAGAAAATTGTAGGTTATTGTAGAGCTACAGGAGCTCTTACATATATGACGTAAATATTTTCTCCTGATTGTGTCACAGGCTACAAAGATTGTAAGCATATTGAGCGCTGCAGCACAGAGTACATCCACTGTTACTTGGCTTTAGATGGCTGTGTAAAGCATGAAAAGTATTAGTTAAGGTTATGGAAGGCCATCTCCAGAGAGACAGTCATCCTGGTGTAAAACATGTCCTCTCTCTCTTTCACTAGATAGAGGGTAAGTCGGCAGGAGTACCTCACTTAGATGACATGTGTGCTACTTTGGCTTTTTAACAATTTAATCTAGAAACATAAGGTACAAAGTAATGGAACTAAATGAATATGCTTCTTGCAAGTACTGAATTGCAAAAATTAGGATACCTTTCATTCTCCGGGAAGTTAACACAGTGACCTCTTTCAAAGATATTAATGAAAAAAGGCTGTTCATCAGTGAGCCTCTGAACACGCTCCACTTCACTCCTAAACCCAGAGAAGAAATCTCAAGGCAGCAATGGGTGGAGCTTTTCCAGTTGAGAGATTAAGAGCCACAGTCCATGAATAGTCATCAAGGCTCCATATTTTCATTACATTTTCTTTATGTTCACACAAAGCCATTCACCACCCTCAAACCTGAACAAAATAATCTTGGTGGAAAGAAAAAGACAGGCATCATTAAAAAACAGAGTCATTCTAGCCTTATCTAAAAGTTTTTTTCCAAGAAAATGTTGGGTTTTACTATTTTATGAAGCAAGCATGAAGATTATTTCAGAAGTACCATAATACACTTTTCCAAGTTAATTAGTAGATATATCTTTTTTGTGGCTACTGTTATTATATATAAATAAACACTTTTTAATATTTATTTTATAATTTTAATCCAGTAATTAAGACCTCACTGGCAGTTTATTTGATTTTGTGTTGTCACCATCTGTCACCATTACTAAGGAGAGAAAAGTTTCAGGTTCTTTAATGCTCTTCTATAATGTTGCACTGCATTTTTAAAATGCCAGTTGATCTCTCCCCTCTCTCTCCCATCACAAACACAAATGTTTCTATATGGAATTATTTCAGGAAAAGGGAAAAAACACAGGATTCTGAATTAAAAATGCAAGTCAAGGTAAACAAAAATCAAAAAAAAATGCACAACTGCTAAATTTTTAAATAAAACAGGATTGGGCTTTTGGCTTGTATCTTGGATTTGTTTACAGTAACTGCTGTATACAGCACTTCTTTTGCTTTTTTTCTAAATGAAGTCCAATTGTGATCAGTCCTCAAACCACGCTTTGTGAGGCTTTCATGGAAGCGTGTAGGAATCAGTGAGTATAGGCACATATATTTAGCAAATGTGCAGGAAATATCTCAAGGTAAAATGACCATATTTTTAATAGATCTTTAGTACTTGCATTCTTGAAATAAAATAATTTTTTATTGAAAAGTTTAAAAGCAAATGGCATTTTTCATGTTTATTACTAAGACTCCTCTTTGAACTACATATCATTGTTGAAAGAACAAAGATTTTGAAAGATCTATTTTTTCTGCAATAGGTAAAAGCCTTAAAAAGTAAATATATTTGTATTACATGGAGGGTACTTGGGATAATATTTTAATTTTCTGTGGCTAAAAATATTTCTGTTCTCCAATAAGAAATATAAATCTATCTAATCCACATTAACTACAGCAAACAAGTTACAGATTTTTTTTTAAATTTATGCTTATCGTGAAGCTGAAGACTTTACCTAAAATTAATTTAAAGAAATAAAATCAAATTATGAACTAATGGAATCTGTGGGTACAATGAAAGTAAGGCTTGATCTAAATACACAGATTTTTCCAGGGGTTGAAATTTCATTCTCATCCAGAAAACCTACTTGTGATTTGTACATGCAGGCTTATATTATATTTTCAGTGAACAATTTTTCCATGCATCACCAATTTGATGCCTAGCAACACAAGCTCTTTTAGTTCAAAATGCATTAAGTTAGATGGTATTAAAATTCTTGGCTAGATTCAAATATGCTTTTGTCAGTGAACACAATGCAGGAGTTGTTTCAAAATCAGATCATAGGAATACATTCAGTAGTTTTCTATTACAATATTGAAGTCTTTCTGACAACAGAGCCATGCCAACTCCTGAGCAGAGCTGAGGATCAACAATTCCTACTGAAATAAGGGGGAACTGAAGTACTTAGTATCACTCATTATCTGCAGTTTGACATTAACCTGAGTAACAAATATTTAAACATAATTCAATTTAAAATATAAAGAGTATATGTTTAAGTGGAATTTCTTTTTTTTTTTGTCATATATCCTTCCTCAAAGAGAATGTTCTGAAAGATCTCTTAAACTGAACATGATCCAACTCCAGACAGTCCAATTACCTTTTCTTTTTCAAATTTAGTTCATAATGAGGGAGATTATTGCAAGGAATTGTTTTGCCTCAAAGAACCACACTCACGTTTAAGCTAAAGCAGTAAAATTTGTGGAAATACAACTAGCACTAAATAAGAAAGAACAACTCCCACAAAGCTTCTGAAAAAAAAAAAAAAAGTATTTAAAATAAAATAACAGAGCAGAACTGGCTTAGCCAGTATGGGGAAAAGCTTTTCAAATTAATCAGCACAATTTGAGAATAACTATCAAATAAGAACATTGTTTCAATTGTTAACTTATGTGATACAAGGGCATTTCAATTTTTCTATGGAACATGTTCAAGGAAATACACTATTTCCCTTTCCCCTTTTCAAAGTCAATGACATTAAAAGCATTTCTTTCCAAGATGTTTCATATGTCATTTTGGACCTTATATCTTCACATTGAAACAAATGTTGTGGCTATTTAAGTAACAAGACTACGCAAAACAATTCTTCATGCTAGTAGAGATAGATAACGTGTTTAAAATAGTCTTTACCAGTTTTTTGTGAAGGTGTGATTCTGCTGTCAGTAGAAGACAGGACCAATGTCACTGAAACAAAAACTAATTTGGATAATCCTTATCTATTGGTGTAACCCACAGGTGCCCAGTAGAGTAAAAACCATTACAATTTTTTCACAAGTTTCCTTACATTTACTTCATTATAGGTTCAGAGCTATATTTGATGAGAGTCACCATTACAATGTGACCTTTGTAGCTTCTCAATCTTAAAAGAAGTTATTTTGAATTTTAGTGATATTAAAGAAGAATATTGGTCTTAAAAGGTGTGGCTTGAGGGGCCATTTTATGAAGAAAAACTCACTGTAAAACTTAATTAGGTAAAAATTATGAATAATGAGAAAAATATGATTAATGCCTTCTCCTTTAAATATTTAGTTTAAATATTTTTCAGAGTTCCACTGCAATGAAACAGTACATTATGTCCCCCTAGTAATTACTAATCTTACTGCAATTTTCAGACTACCACTTAGCCATCTCAAGCACATAAACAGCACAGACATTAGGAGGATAGGAAAATAGTTTTCAGCTCTTCCATTCTGAAATAAGCAGTAAATTTTAATTAAGATTGATCCTACTCTTCTAAGTAGTTGCACAGGAAAGAAAATGAAGTCTGTGGAGATTCAAGATACATTCAGGGCCCATTTGGAGATTTCATTTTTTCCCCGATAAGAGTAATGCCCTAACTTATTGCACCTGATACGGCTATTGCATGTAATTGCTTAATGTTTTGTTGTATAATTAAGAATAATTTCCCCTGCATCTGACTATTAAAAACACAAGAGAAAGAAAAACGAATGTAAAACCAAATTCAGTAAAAACAAACTGAAAGATTTCATATTCCAAATGCAATTCTCAATCAGAATTGGTACACAAAGGGGAATTCCAGACCAGAAAAAGCTCAAAAAGTCAAGGATGTATGAATAAATGTGGAAGCAAGTAATTTGTACTCAGGAACCTAGTTCTAACTAATTTTTCCTCCTTTATTACTTTAAAAAGTAATTCATACAGAGTATGTTGAAATGACAAGGTGTTTGAGTACTTTTCTTTTCAAGTAATTTCTGCCTTGGTGTAAGTCAGTGTGAACTGCAAATCTCAGCTCCACAGAGCTACTTCAAGGAGGACCTGCAGCTCTGAGGGCCTCCTGTTCACTCCTCTTCATACAGGGTTAGTTAATTGCTTCCAGAGGCCTCGATTGGTTACAGAAAGGAAATAACTGCCGGAATTCAGGATTGAACAAAGCTTTGCTTATTTGCATAAGCCATGGAGTGGCTGTCATTCTAGTACTTTCCTAAAAATATTAAAAGATATTAAAAGAAAAAAAAAAGAAAGAAAAAAAATGAAAATAAGAAAAAGGAAAAAGAGCATGAAAATGAAAAAAAAAAAAAAAAGAAGAAAAAGTAAGAAAAATATTCTTCCTATGTTTTTACCAGCCTCTACATGTAAAATAAACCTAGTCTGTTTATAAAACAAACAGAATAGCCATAGGGGAAAAAATGTTATCGAAGGGATGCTGATATTCCTCTTGAGAAAGACAGGAATAAAAAGCACAGGTTTGTCTAAAAAGCTACTGACATTTGTTGGAGCCAGAAGCTGTATGTCAGGAAGGAACAAGTCTGTTGTGTTAGCAAAATATGTCACTGCAGGGAGCATGAAATCAGTTTGAAAGAACATGCAGATAAAGTCATATATCAGAAGTAGATATAATGTAGCAGCTGAGGTAAACAGTTTTTAACTTCTCAGGCTTTCCTTCGTACTATAAAACCAGTATCCTAGGATTAGCTGTTTGTTATTCTAGAAGAACTTGAAAACTACTTACAAATAAAACACAGCCTTTAGAAAGACATCATACAAGTGGCCATCCTACTTGTATCAAGATATGCACAGCAAGATTTGAGGTTCAACAGCAGATTTTAGGTAAAATTTGGTCCAATAAGGGTCATGAAGGAAAGAACTAACGTACTGAAATTTTGTTGTGTTGAATCCTGTTGATATGTCTCAGTCCTTAAACTGCAGAAATAATAACCCCAAAGTCTAATTACCACCCACTAGGAACTAAGTTATATCCTGTGCAACAAGAACTGTGTCATTACTCCGTGCCTGTAGCAGTTTTCAAAACCTGGAGGCCAAAGTAGGCAGCTGAAGACAACAAGTACCTAACACTATCCAGCCTTGCTAACATGCCATATGCTAACTCATACCTATTTATGAATAAGAAATTCAAATTATGAAAATATTCTGTCATTTTTATAGGACAAATATAATCACACTAAATAGCCCACTGTCCTGCTAGTATATCTAAATTTCTTTAAAACAAGGCTGTTTATTTTCTCTACTGCCTGTAACACTACTCTTCCCTTTTCACAAAAGACTATGACAAAAAAACCCTAAAACATTTTCTTTCTAGCAATGGCACTGTAACGCAGTTGGATTTTTTTTTTTTTTTTTTTTGTAATCTAGATGGCAGGCTTACCCTGAAGTCATTAGATAGCAGAGAAAATGTTCTAGTAGCTAGGGCAATTATTTTGCCATCTTTTTTGTTTACAGAAAAAGTCCATAAACATTCTCCATGTAAAATTAAGTTTCTCAAGACTTTGTTGTGCTGTACTTGCTGTGAACATATAGTTACAGCAGCTCATACATAACCACAGAAAAATATAAACTTAGTAACATAGCAAAAGTAAACACTGAAAAAAAAAAGGAAGCTCTGAAGTAGAACAGTATCCATATCCAAGAAGGAAACAAATGTCAACGATTTTGAATGTCTTACTATACCCGAGAAGAAATATTCCCACTGAAAAATATTAACATATTAATTATTAACATTAATTAGAAGTATTATGGATTAATCTAAATCAGAGTCTCATGCTGGGAATCTTGAGCAGACAAAGGATCTTAAAGCCCAAAACTTCAACAGGCAGAATTTGCATCTCTTGTAGTGTGTCTGCAGCGGTCATAAAGGAAGTTTATGGTGCATATGTTCAACTAATCTGGATGCTAGCATGAGTGCTCAAATCAAGCACATCATCAGGACCAGAACAGAACAGCTAGTACCTGCTGTGTCTGCTCTTTCTTCTTGCTTTGCTCTCAGTTTCATCACTGATCTCACAAGAGCAGTTCCTCCATGCTTAACGCAGGGTGCCCCTCATCCAGGTGCTGTGCTGGACACGTGGCTACATTCAGCACACAAGCCCCACTACTGCAGCTACAGCACCAAGGTAAGAGTTTAAAAATACAGATATAGTATGCAAAAGAAATATATCCTTTCTGTTAGACTAATACCAGACTTCAGCACCAACCAGAAGTGAACTTGACAGGCTCCTTAACTGATGATTTTGAGTGATGGCTTTCGTTTTAAAGGTTTGTCTGGGAACAGGGTTTTACGCAAAGTGTGACAGAGAAGCATGAGTATGTTGGCTATTATTCTCAGATGTTCTGCAGACTTGGAGGAGTGATTTTCTATCTGGGCCAGCTTCACTTCTGCATTTTCCATTTTTATCTGTTTTGCTCAAAATGACTTATGAAACAGGTGCATGCTGAAATGAAAAGTTTTCATGGATAAAATCCATGATTTTTATATCCTTATTTCTAGTCCTCCAAGAAGATAACCATTTATGGGATAAGATTCTCTTCTGCACAACTCAGAGGAGGGTGTAAGAAAAAGAGGTTTTAAGTTGATCATGTATCCAAGGCTACCCAAAGTGAAAGCAGCGAACGAGGATGACAGTCATCCCACCCACCTTTACCAATCAGTAAAGGCCTCGAGATTAGAGACAAACGCAACATCTCCTCCTGTGTCCCATTAACCAGGAACAATGCCTTCCATTTACACAACTAAGTGTTCAACCATCACACACTCACAACTCCATTATTTCAACTCTACAACATATAGAGGGGCTTCTGCTCAAAGAAAGTCCGCCATATATATTCAAACTGGATGTAGAATTAATCTCGTTACTGAAAACTTGAAAATATTTTAAGTGTACAAATCCATTTTCTGCTGGACTCAGCAGCTGCAAAATAAACACAAACAAATTATGAACAGAAGGAAAAATTATGTGGTATGATATGTGTTCATACTGTAGAAGGCAATGTCAAAAAGACTTTACACTGATGACCTTTTAAAAAACTTTAAATGAACCTTTTTTATTATTATTATTATTCCCTCTATAACAAGGTTCATCTTTTTATGTACTGCTTATCAGTTTTACTAGCTAATAAAAAGTTAAATTATGCCATCAATTTCCCAATGAATGCCTAATAAATAATACCTCCTTAGTTCAAGGTCCTTAATAAAAAGGAACAAAAATGAGGCCTGACACCATTTTGCTCAGCATTTTGAAGAACTAAATTTGCTATTACTCATGGTGTACCATCATGAAATGTGTTTTCTAATACGTAGAATAGACTGCACTTACGTTTTCTAAACACAACAAAATATGTACTTGGATAAACTCACACACATATAGAGACATTCTTCACAGAAGGATGTGTTGAAGATTATGCAGAATGCATTGCTTCTCATATTGGCCATAAGATGTAAGCAATTTGCTATGGTTCCTCACACAATACTATCATAACAATAACACAGAGTGAATCACTAAGTCTGCTCTTTATCATACCATAGTCAATGGATGCAATATCTTTACTTTACAATATACAACTTTTAGTCCAACCCAGAGAAAAAATTCAAGGCAGAAACTACCTGTGTAAGAAGAATTCCTACTTATTTCTAAGGGAAGGCCATATGCAAAAAAAAAAAAAAGTCAGGTCTGAGTCTGGTGTTGGCTATACTTTGCATTGTTTGTTCTCACCTACCTGCTTGAGCTTTAACACCACAATGCTGACTGTAGACAATGTTTCAGTGTTCTGTGTCTGGTGGATGACACTAAATTTTCCTCTTAAATTTGGGATTAAGTGCATCATAAACCATTATAAACTATACTCCATCTTTCATCAGCTAAGACTCTGACAAGAAAAGCAAAGATGTGAGATTTGATCAGCTCCATGGGTCACACCAAATTAGCACTGACCAGAATTTTCTGGTGCAGAGGACAAGAAGAAAGCTGCCAAGGTAATGAGCACGGAACATAACTAAATGCTGCTCCTCAAACAGAGGAAAAGCTGAAGGAAAACTGTCAACATTATGTAGAAGCATTAACATTTTATGCCTTCCTATTGAATATATTTCAGTTGTTTAGATCAGTGATACTGATATTGTGTTTCTGTGGTAATGGTATGTAAGCAGGGGAAAGTATAAAACTCACCGAGAGGAGAATGATCCCACAGGGATGAGTAAGACAGCAGCAAAGATTTATTGAATAAATGTTTGCACTCACCGGATGTAATAAAACTTGAATGATATCAAGCAACTAATGTACATATATGAGATATACATGGTCATGCTGACCACTTATGGACTGCCCTTCTTATTTTAATTTTCCCAATGGCAATATAGAAACCTGAGTGAAAACTGAGGGTAAGCTGATAGGAACTAGAACAGAAAAGCTAGCAATAAATATTTCATTAAAAAAGGGTTTCTGAAAGGCCATATAACCTTTTGTCTAAATGCCTCAAATCCAAAATGTATTAGGTTCAAACAAAATAAAGTTATTTTAATTAAGTATAGGTAATCAGAATTTATACAGCAACAGATAAAGGGAGAGTGATTATGACACTAGGATAAATCCAATCATTCAGATCAAAGACTGGGCAGGATCTACAGAAAATAGGCCAACACAAGTATGTATTACCTACGGGGCAAGTAAGTGTAGTGAACTGAACGATTAATCACAGCTGTAACTATGCACCACATTATTTGTGTGTTTGTTGATGCACACACATGGATATTTTGGTCTGATGCTGGGGTGGATAGCAGCAGAGGGACACAGTAATTTTGTAATAAAAAGAACATCACAACCCCATTGCAAAAGAAACATGAGCCTAGTTATATACAGAAAGCAGTGACTGTGTTTTCATTGAACTTAAGGAATGCATTAAATAATGATTACATAGTCTTGGTTCTAAACAGGTATGGCAATCAAAAGACTAGGATTCAGTTTCTGACATTGTCATATATCTTCTGTACTAGCTAACCATTTTGCTCTTTTTAACAGGATGATAGAACACTCTTTGCAGTGAAACTACACCATCAAACTCACAGCAGCCCAGAGCTGAAGCCATAAGGATGTGGTAGTAATCAAAATTCAGCTGAAACCTGATGAATTAAAAAACTACAATCCTTCCCTACTCTTAAGTGAAAACAGTAGTACATTTTCTGTACAACATGAATCTTTTCACAATGACTAATCCCGTTCCCAATAAAATCAATGGAAGTCTTACCACTAACTACATGGACAAAAAAAAACCAACGGCATAAAAATCTCCACACTCCCAGCACCAATCCTTTAGCAAATTTGTATTGCATCTCAAATAACTGTCATTCTAACCAAGGACATATGTCAAACAAATTCTTAAGCCAACTGAAAGCTCTATTTTAAGAACCATTCACTTTTTGTGACTTTGTATGTACCACAAGCCACGGCAGTAGTTTGGAACAAAGGTGCCCTGAGATCAGGAGGCAGAGGTACATGTAAAACCAGAGGCACACTTCTTCAGTGTTGCACTTGGCTATGCACTGTATGACAACTCTACAGTCTCTCTATTTTTTTTGGAGTAGATAACCTCCAGGCACCATTCCAAATGAAATCATTCTATGATTAAATGATGAAAATAATGTTCCAGAATACACTAGTGTACACTGTGGGTATAAATGAGTACACACGGTGTCTATATAGTCTTGTATGC
Organism: Edolisoma coerulescens; assembly: GCA_013397115.1. Taxonomy (NCBI): domain Eukaryota; kingdom Metazoa; phylum Chordata; class Aves; order Passeriformes; family Campephagidae; genus Edolisoma; species Edolisoma coerulescens. The sequence goes on along the minus strand of VWZW01004863.1, from coordinate 513,801 downwards.
ATAGCTTCTTCCTTATGGCTGTTGATATTATAGTCTTTAAAACATGTTAGACACACCACACCTATTCTAGCAATTTCAAGTAGACAGTTTCTGTTTTCTACTGTTTCCCATTTTCAGATATTAGTATCACTCTTCTGTAACAAAACTTCTCAATTGATATGAGAGAAGCTTATTCCAAAATCTTTACATTTAACACCTGATTTCTGGTATCTTCAATCAAATGAAGCTGGTCACTGTTGGAGAAGAAAACACAGTAACAGATCCAAAGATTTAATAAGAGTAAGGTGTACAAATAAACTATTTCTGACAATGCTAAACTCCTTAAGAGAATATAGAACTACATGTATTAATCATATAAATATTGTATATATGTAGTATCAGTATGTATAATGCAGAATATAAATTGTCAATACCTAGCAATTGTAGGGGGATATTCTGTACTGAAAAAAATTAGAGATGTACATATCCAGATTTAGTCTGTCCAGATCCCTCTGTAGAACCTTCCTACCCCCCAGGAAACAGATACTTCCACCCAGCTTGGTGTCACCTGTGAATTTACACTCAATCCCATCATCCAGATCATCAATAAAGATATCGAATAGGGCTGGGCCCAATGCTATCCCTGGGGGACACCACTAGTGACAAGAAGTCAACTGGATGCAACACCATTCACAACCACTCTCTGAGACTGGCCATCCAGACAATTCTTAACCCAATAAAGGGGCCACCTGTCCAAGATGTGAGCTACCAGCTTTTCCAGAATGCCATGGAAAATGGCATTTAATGGTTCCCTTTTCCATGTTCATCTGATAATCTTTCCTACTAATGATCCTTTTTACCAAGCCTAGCAGTAAAGACAAGAATAAGAGTCAAGACTGGATTGCCTGCTTAACCCTTCACATAAACTTACACATTGTCAGGTTATAAAGCCTAGACACTCTTTCTCCTCCCTTTTAAACACTACGTAACTGATATCTTGTATCCTCTCCTACACAGAGAGAATTTCATAGTGGTTACTGAGATACATGCCTACACACATAAATGCATGGCCATACACACAACCACAGATGGATATCACACCCTATCCTGTCCTGGGATAAGCCATGTCTCAAGTTTTTTGCCTTCCTCTTATTAGAAAATCCACTGATAATAGTTACTGCATGATCAGTATGCAACTGGGAAAGAAAAAAAAAAAAGAAACAGTAAAAAAGAGAAAACCCTCAAGCTGTCTAGGCAACCAATCCTTTCCACATTACAACAACTCTCAAGCAAAGAGACTTTCTTGGAGTTGGTGAAAAATTAGTCTTTGCCAAAGTCCCTTGGTGACAAAGGAAATGGCTTTTGATACTTAAGCCCTAAACACATATTAGAACCAGCAAAACATAAAAGAAAACAAATCTATTTAATAATCTGATTAATTTTTACCTTCCATTTTTCCAGTGATGGGGCTGTATCCAGAGACAGTGTAAACATTTTACTTTGCACAATACAGGAACCACAATAGAAGAGTGTAATTAGCACTGGAAAGACATTCTTGAGGAAGTACTTTGATTTCAAAAGATTGTTGGAGTGATTGTCACCCCTGCTGTGCTTGGATTCTCTCTTGATGTGCATAAAGTGTGAATGCAGAACGCATTATTATGAAACTCACTCGTCCTTGCATTTGTGTGCTCATTGCTTTGCCATCTTGTGGTAACCAAAAATAGAAACCTACAGAGCAGCATATAATTCACACTAGAATAATGCTGCTGTATCTTTTAATGAATTCTTCAGTGCATTTGCTGGAAATCTACAACTCAAACCATGTTCTGCATTTTGTCATTTATTTAACCAATGTGTAGTCATTTTCCTTTTAAGATTGAGATAACTGAAAAACACGAACTCTACTCTGAACATTACAAATAATCACAAACGTTAAATGATTTAATGTTGCATGAATGACTTCCAAAGAATTTTATCAAAATACACTATGAGTTTGTTTAAAGGAAATAAAGTGATTCTATTCTCTCAGCACATACAAAAGCAATACCTGTATAAAAATTGTCCAACTACAGGACACTTTAATGTGTAATAAAGGAAATTGGTTTCGGACGTCATAAACTAGTCAATAATTATTTATGGAACAAAGGCATTTATTGGCTTTAGTTTGTGGTTTCTCCTTTAAATTATCATAGGAAGAAATGAATATAAAGCAGCTAGCCCTTCTAACTTTAACTTTTAAAATAAGTAGCACATTTTTGAGTTAGTGGTCCCAAGAGAGAGAAGATGAGGCCTTCTGTTGCTAAGCAAGAGTTTGCCAGTTATTTCAAGCTTTAGCTGAGTACAAGCAATAATCACTACTGCCTGAAATATATTGGAATGAAAGTACATGGGACCATTCATGATACTTCATCAGCATGCAGGAGGCAAACAGAGTGACTGCAGTGATTGAATACAGGCTCAGAACTACTGGCTTTAATCTCCATCTCATTCATTCAGCCTTTACTTTTGGCACAGCTGTATGATAAACACTCTGACATTTCTTCCTTGCCCACCCTCCCTTGGAATCCCATGATTGCTGTGTGTATGTCTGTTATGTATTTAAGATCACCAGGTTCGTTTTTTTCTTTCTTTACAGTTTTGGTTNAAAGGCAATAAATGTCTGGGTATGGGTAATCTCCAGGCATAGAATTGTTACTATCAAAACACCATTATTTCGTTGCAGGGAAACTAAGTCATGTTCACTTTGCCTCTGCAGACATCTTAAATTTTTTTTAAAAAAAGCTGAATTCACAATTAATACTAATTCTTCCTATTACCTTCTGTGCAAAATCACATCTACACAGTGAATGCATACATTTATAATAAAGTATAACTGGCTTATAATGGCATTATATAGAATTTTAATATTACTGGTGCCAAAAAAATTCTAATGTTACAGAGAATACAGTCCATTACTCAGTAACGGGGCTTTTGTTTGGTTTCTTTTCTGCTTGTTTGGGTTGGGTTTTCTTGCGGTTTTTAAAATTCTTTTGTTTTACATCACTTATTTTGGCAAAAAGAGCTCATGTGCACTTCCATATCACGTGTTCCTTGAATCTGCCTTGGCTTTGCAGCCACTGGGTTCTAAGGGTCCTGAATACCTTAGGGCCTATTTGGTACCCTAAACATCTTATGATAAAGTTAATGGAATTATACATAAAGCCAGTGAGCACAAGCAACCTCTGAAACTGGGTAAGCAACTATTACACTGGAGTGACACTAGTGTCAAAAAAACAACTTCTAGTTTATGTTACTCCTTCCTCATACTAAAATACCTAAAAGTTTTGGGAAAATCTGCCTAGTCTCCTTCCAGAAATCTGGCTGACTTCTTCTGCTCAGTATGCCAGACTCCTCAAATTCACAAGTCTGCTACACAAAACTATCACAGCTTTTCACTCATTTTGTACTGAAATTGATGCTGTTTGATCACTACAACACTTGTAATTTAATCAAAAAGATACTCTCATGACAAACAAGACACTATAAAGAACCTACTTAATACTCTCCACTCCAAGATGGGTAAGTATTTGCAGTTTTGCTAACTGAAGGCATGTGGCCATTCCTTAATGTCCAGAGGTAAGTGGGATAGAGCTCTGCAGAGGATTGGCTCTAGAGTGCCTGTTACTGATATGAAGCTGCCATTTCTCTTACATCAAGTTTTTCTGCTGCTAAAGAACTATGGAGAAGACAACATAATGAAAATTAAGAAAGAGAGAGCGAAAAAAACAACCCACCTACACCCTTTTCATGCAACATTCAACACCATCTCTCTCAGCTAAGTAAAGAGCAATTGATAGGCTGCATTGAAATCTGGAGATAGCAAACATCACTGAGTGAAGGAGATTAAAAAGATGAACTCTATACTCCTCTTCCCAGGGAGACACAGAAATATCCTTGGAATAGCTAAAATAAATCTTTTAAAGAAAAAATTATTTTGTTAACTACAATGCCACCGAAAGAATGGGACCTAAAACCTATCCCCAGAAAACAAGACAAATTCTGCGTTGTACTCAAGTAGCAGCAAACAATCCAGCACCTTCCACTCCTAAGCACTCTTACCATACTATGCACTTTTAAGGATCAGGTTTCATTAGTTATTTACTTCAATCAGAAAAAAACAAACCCCTGAATATGAAAAAAAAAAATGGCCCATTGACTGTGAGAGATGAAAATCTTGTAAGCAGCAACAACAACAAAGGAACACAACTCACAGTGAAACAGACAAATCTTACTACCTGTATGTCGTTACGGAAAAGGGAGTTAGGATGACTATATGCTGTAGTGCAAATACATTGAATTGTCAGCCAAAGACTGATACCAATATATTTATTCAACACCTTCCTGCTGTGACTGTTCTATCTTTCCTGGAAACAGCCATTCATTAGTAGCAATTGGTCAGCAATATTGAGTGATTTGACTATACCAGCTCACATTATGACTTTTTTATTATTTATTTTAAAAAAGGATGTCACTGCTACAAAAAGACCACAGGTTCCAGAGTCCCCTTCAAAATGTTCATACTGGCTCCTTAACTCAAATAATTTCTCCTTAATTAAAAACAACAGGTTTCCTGCCAAGAAGTTTAATGTATTACCAAAAGAAAACAAAAGCAAACAAAAGCAGAAAAAACAAACCATAGTTGTCCAACAGGGTGCACAATCTGATTTATTTGCAACTGCTTTGAAAAGAAACCCATTCTGGTTGTGAGACATATATCTCCTAAAGTAACCATTCTATCAACTGTTCTTATTTTTAATATAGAAGTTATTCAGGATTTATTTTAACTGGTGGGCTAACAGACTAAACAGACCATAGAAAAGGAAAGCTGACAAGTGATTGCAGGCAACATAGCAGCTTACTGGAAATATAAATGATGAACATCACAGGAGACATCATCACTGCATTGTGACCTGCTTAAAAAAAGAAAAAGTCTTATTTTTTTGATTCCAGAAAAGTTAGGTCTTCCTTTTAGCACCATCAGGCAAAGAAGCCTGCTCATTTTTTTTTTTTTTTTCATCTTATTTCTTTTCCTCATTAAATGTAGGGCAAGAGCAACCTTGCTGCCCAATGTCAGGATTTATGAATTCCCATTCACAGTGTCCAAAGATTTGCAAGACAACCATCCTGACCTTGGTTAAAAAGGAAATCACTCTGAATGAGTTTAATGAGGATTTGAAGAAATGTCCTTGGAGGTGTAGCTTGAATGAAAATGTAATAATGTCTACATTTTGCCTTGTACCTTATGAGGAGGCATGAAACAAATTTTATTCAGCATTTTGCACTGGCCACTTTCAATCTCACTGAAGCTGCTTAACCAAATCTAATAGAAATTGGCTCAATGAGGCATTATTCCTTTCATCTGCAGTATTTCATTCCATTTTTTATGTTGACTTCAGAAATTACGAATTAAGACAACAGAACAGTAAGTCAGTATCACAGTGGGTAAGCTTATCAGACTTTAGAGGCAGCTGATGATTGTTGGTGTCTGAAATGTTCCTTTTGATTTTAGCTGGGAAGTGTTGGGGTTTTTTTACGGTGCTTCTGTTGATTTTTTTTTTAATGTTTTAGGAAGATGGTGTGTTTTTTCTAAACATATATCAGTGCTCCACTGAAATTTAGACACCTATTCTGCCTTTAAAATAAAGTAACTCACCAAGGAAAAGTAGCAAGTGTACTATAGAACATTTTTTCCCCATTTAAATACACTTCAGGCATGTGGTCTTATTTGTCATGTTCTCTTTTGGGATGTCAAGGGCCACAAATGACATCAGTCTGAATTTCAACTGGTATTGCACAGACGTGTCAATACCAATGACACGAGAGATGTTTCTGAAAAAGCTTGTGTTGCTAAACCTTAGTTAGCTACACAAAGCTAAGTAACGAGTTTGTGTAAGACACAGCACAACAACGCCACATGCTTATCAGAGGACAATCAAATCAGATGACATATAATGAGATTTGGCAAGTAAGAATTCAGAGACCAGAATGCTCCACAGTATTGCTTGGGAACACAGCAGGGCTTTTCCACTGACTTGAGTAAAAACTGTAAGACCCTGTGTGATACTATTGTCTGCCCATATAAACTAGTCCAAATTCAGTGTTGAGATTCATACCGCCAACACAAATGGTTTAGTGTAATTTTTAACACATCCTTCTACAGTACTAATTTACATGTCCCCATAATCAGAGTTTGAAAAATCACTAAAATGGTGGAATTTGAATGTGATCTTGTCCTGCAGCTATTTGGACTGCTCTCAACTGCTCCAGTGCCTGACCAGAAGAGGAAGAGTGAAAATAAAACTTCCACCTCTGTGTAATAAACTGGAAAATAACAATCTGTATCTGTCAAATGCTAACCTATATTCTGCAGGTATAAGTTTGAAAACCACATGCTAGGAGAAAAACTTTTAGGCAGAAGGTGCTGCCAGCCTTAGCTGGAATAACCTGTGTTCTTTAGACTTCACAGCTTGTCTCTTGAAAGTTCTCTGGCAACATGTGCTTTTTCACATTTGTCATCTAAATCACAGATCCAAATGCGAAATATAACATTAAGGAACAGTAAGTGCATTTGCGACACTCCTTGGAGAAACCAGGTACGCATAAGGCAATGACTGTATTACATGGAAATATAAGCATCCCCTAATGCGACTTTGCTACACTAATTTAATTAAGGAAGATCAGTTGTCCTTCCTAACATCAGTGCACACCACTGATATTCTGCTTTTCAGAAAACTTTGCAATCCCTAGGTGTCAATGGAACAAGATACATGACAACTTGGCAGAGTAGTTCAAACCACATACTGTTACCCTAATTATTCCCAATCCTGTACAAGTGCAGACAAAGAAGTATGAAAACTGACTCCTCAAATTGTGTGTTCCATTGATTGTGAAATGCAAAGCAAGCAACATATCTACCTTTCATCACTGAAACAGCTCTACTGAAGAACTTAAACCAGAAATTTCCAGGCTGTTTGGACTAATTTCTCATTGTACTCTGCAAAATTGTCTGCAAACACCCAGTACAGCTGCAGAGAGGTAAATGGTAAATTTTACTGTAGTGTGGTTGCACACACCTGCTGCAGGTTGTGGACCACTGACAGCCGGCAGATGAAATTTGGCTTATGTGGCCTACCAGAACAAGTTTATTTAGAATATAGGTCAGGTTTTGTAGAATTTGACATAAAATCAGGCAATCTCTTTGCCTTGAAATAATAATACAGAACATTATATTGCTGAGTTATCAAATCTGGTGTTCAGTTTCAGAAATTAGCTGATGTTGAGGAAATTCCTTAGGCAAAGGACTAATGATGTGGCAACATTTATACATTCCTTATGTAGAAAAAATATGCAAAATACATGGGATGATGCCTTACACAACCAATTTCTCATCACAGTGAAATAGCCCATATGAATTGTGCACTTCCTAAATGGTGCCCGGGATCACTGCATCATAGCAAAAAACCCTAATTTTTAGGAAAAAAAAAAAAGTGCTGTGGAGGGACAGACTTTGAAACTGTTAATATCATCAATGAACAGTATTTTCATCAACAAAACCTGTCCCAAATACTTTTCAGAAACAATAATTACTAACATGAAATAAAATTTTACAAAATGCTTGACGGGCATTGCAGCTGCAAATCCAGCTACATGCTTGCATTAAAACCACAGAGCGCTAGTATGGATCTCACTGAGTACTGCTCTCCAACTTTATTCAAAACTCACAGAGTACCAATCTTGTAAATACTTAACTGCTTTATGAGACATAAGGCACGTAAACTTTTGCATCAGTCACTTTTTTTTTGTGTATTTTTTTCTATTTTCCAGCAGCAATTTAATAACATATATATATTAGCCATTCTTACAAAAAAGTAATCAAATCTATACTAAATGGGGCTATTCCCATCACTACTATCCTTTAAAGGTTTTTATAGAATGAAGTTTTAAATCAAGGAGTTCAGATGAAATCTTGATCTTTTATTTATTACGTTATGAAAAATTCAGTTATTATTATCATGAGGAAAAACCTATAGTTTTCATGCAAGCACTAAAGTGAACATACTTTGTGTATTCCCTGAACACAGAAAATAAGAAGATTCTCAACAATAAGATCATTAAACTAATAACCCTAGTCTTCTCTACTAGGCAATACACTAGACAAGAATATTTTGAAAACTTCATCTTTCTCCATGTTACTTAAAGATTTGCAGCAGATTTTGAAGATTACTACAGGAAATCGTGATAGATTCCATCTGGTGTTAGTGTCATTTCACTAAAATAAAATGAATTACAAAACTAAAAATCCAGTCCTTCAAGGGAAAGGTTTAGTTCATCTGAAAATGTATGTGTATGCTTCACTATTAATCCTATCTTTGTAAAGATGTGGTTTATATTTTCTTAACCTTCTTTAATACTTGTTGCATTTACATGTCAATCACTTTTGACTAACAAAAACAACACTTTAAAAATTCTGCTGAACTGAAAATAAATCTTCCTTTCCAACAGCATTGAAATGTTATTTTGGTTTATAATTCTGTTTTAAAAATGCATATTTACAATCTTTGGATAGAATGTAACTATCACTTTTGGCAATTTTTTTTCTTACTTGTTATTTAGTTTTTTCTGGTAAATCTAGCATCTGGGTTCTGAAGGCCTCTAGTGCATTTATTTTGAGCTCCTACTCACTAATTTGTCTGGAACAAATTTCCTTTTCTTGGTTTTCTATCACATCAGTCCATTCCCTAGGATGATTATGCTCAGATTCAACGTACAGGTTTTTTGCCCATGTAATTAATTTACCTTGAACATTTTCAAATAATGGAATCATATTTTCTTAAACATGTATCATTTAATTATATTTTAAAGATTACTTTGGGGTTTAATGATTATAATGCATAGCCTAGGCAAACAAAACAGAGAAATTAAACATTTTTACCATGAATTTATGCACTAATTAAACACAGGTTTGAGAAGTAAGACAACCTGCATATCTATATATTTACCTATATACGTTTGTATAGCAAATAACTGAGGCAATGCTCAGGAAAAGGTGTTGTGAACAATAAATAAATAAAGATACATTGATTTCTACATAAATGTCTGCATTTTAAGAGCTTTGTTTAAGATTTTTGAAATTAAAGGCTATTGCTGAACATGAGTTTATTTCAGTAGGAAACATGCCTTTGGGCTAGTAAGTGTTCTGAGAACTACCATTTGAATCTCTCCATCTTATTCAAGCTAAAAATAAAGGGTAAAAATCCCCAACCCAACAACAAGAAAAGTAGCCTTCAGTCCACAAATGTAATGAATTTCAGATCCCTCCCCCAGCCGCATCAGGTAGTAGAAAGATACTACATTTTCATAACTCAATTAAGACCTAATCTACACTATATTTTATAAAATTCTGGGGGTTGTTTGTTAATTGTACAAGAGAAACTGCTATGGTGAAGGACGAACTTTTCTTTGTCAGACTAAAGATTTAATTATTGTATCTACACATAATGGTTCACAAAATAAACATAATGTTCATAAATATGAATGTTACATGTATACCCCAATACCATAAGTTACTTTAAGTAAAGATTCAAATGTATTCTGTTTGCTCTTTAATACAAAATTCAGTACATGTTTTATATGTTATGGGAGCAATTAAAGGGATTTATGTGGAAGAGAACAATCTTTCCCTTGTCACTTGCCTTTAAATAATCTATTTTGAAAGAAATAAATTACTTTGGACACAATGTTAAATTGTGAACCAAAGCATAATTAATCTGTATCCTGACTCTGCTTAGTTGTAGGAGGGAATAGGAATTGTTTAAACACATATTCTGAACTGACTCATCTTACATGGCCTACAGAGAAACAGAGAGAACGCATCTTAGAGATATCAAAGTATTTTATAACAGCATCATAAGAGCTCTACTGACACCCATGATTAGCTGGAGCATATGCTGACCTCTTTCAGTTAACATCACTCCATTCTGCTAGTACACATGAGATGAGACAAAATAAACCACCCAGAAGACCTTTTCTAACTTGGGAGGAATATAGATATATTCCCTTTATTTCTCATTCATCATCCTGCAGCAAAGGAAAATAAAGGTAAATCACTCTGTAATTCCTGCTTCAAAATATTCTTTTCTAAATGTGTATTCACAGTGTAGAGTCCATGTTGCTTCAGAAGTATGTATCTCCACCTCTCCACAGTACTGGCTATGAATCAGAACTCTGCCCCAGTCTTAAGTTTGAAACATTCGAGCAGAAGGAGGAAAAGTTGTAAATTTGCAGTCAGATAAATTCCTGAGGAAGGAGTGCTAGAGACAAGTGATCTTTCTTTCTCTCATGCTGCTCTTACTCTGAGCAGTAGTCCCCACAAAACACCATACATGTGAAAAAATCTTAGGATCCAAAGTTGAATAAGGACTGAAAAAGGCCTCCTACAAAAGCAGCGCCACACGAGGTAGGGGTATCTGTTGCAAGGTCGGTGGATTTCAGAAGGAAGCTCTAGGTGGCAAGTAGATGTGCAGACTGCATATGCTGGGGAGGGAGGCATCTGAAGAAAATAAGATAGCTATGTTAATCTAAGGTGGCTGCAGTTCAGCAGACAAACTGCTTCCCACATGCCTAGCTATCCAGTAAGACAATCTGTTGAAACAGCTGATTTCTAGCTCACTTTGTTGTCATATGGACAAACAAGGATTCTTCCTGAAAGGCCTCATCCTGGCAATATAAAACGAGACAGCTTGCCTGGAAAAAGTGTAAGAAGAACTAGCACATACACTGGGGCAAAGATAGGAAGGCTTGGCTTAAATAAAATCCAGTGCCTTAAAATTAAAGGGTGTTTTCTGAGGATAACATATCACAGAAAAATGAAGAGGAGGAGGCTGTAAATATGTATATACACCATATTGGATTATAAAGAATCAGCCGCAGGGATCCAGATTTTTCTCCCTCTCTTGGTTTGAAAGGAATATCCTTAAGGAAAGATGGCAGAGGCTAAAGTTGTTTGAAGGCTCAAAGCACTGACCCACCACTAATCTAACCCTAGTTAGAATAAGCACAGACCCACCCTAAAATAGGTTAAGGTATGGACTATGTATACTGCACAAACTACTATTAGTTTCTCTGATTGCAGATTCACAAGTATGTTTTGCAGGACCCCTGAAGCTGGTCTGGCTCGTTTCATCTCCTTTTGGTAGTCCAGTCAAAACCACTGACTTCAAGATGTGCCTCCACCTTCTTCACCTTTCCTTTATGTTCCTGCTTGTATAGCTTACAGAGTTTACAGCTACTTAACTGTGTTTACAAACTCCTGATTAAGTTATTTGGTGACCGAAATCTGACTGCAGTATGTAGTGAGAAAAAGAAGATTATGTTATTTTTCTTTCTGTAGGGCAAGTTGCAAAATATGCATTTGGTCAACATGATTTGTAGCTGAACTCCTTTCTACACAGGGACGGAAAGCCTGACACATCTCATTAGCATGAGCTTCAAGACAGCGACGTCTATACGGAACTTCAAGGTCAACTGCAGGCTCCGATCTCTGAGCTCACTGAAGTGAAATACCCATCCAAGGAATGCAGAATTAATCACTATTAATTTAAAAAAAAATTAAGTGGAACTGACCCTTATATCCACTATGTGCCACCCATAGGGAAATCTTGCAGAGTTCTTCACTACCCCATCTGTACCAGGAACCTGTGGGGAGCAGGACACCCACCCGTTTGAACAGCGATTTGGGGACCATTTTCCCTTATTAGTGTGTTCTTGGAGATGCTACTTATGTAAAGGCTACTTGCAAGGAGAACTTCCCTAATTACTGAATTTCATCACAGTTGTGTGCATGTTTTCTCAGTAGAAGTTCTCAGTCTCTGCACTGTCCAAAATTTAAATCCAGCCTAAATGGTGGGATTTGATTGAATCACACCACTCTCTAAGGCAGAAAAAGCAATTACTGTGAGTACAGTTTCAGGAATAGTGGAAGAAGTGGTAGATTAAGTCTGTATTACCAGTACTTTACACACTGTACAATTTAATGAGGTAGTTGAAAAGAACTGGGGATGTGGTATGCACATTCATTTCCACTAATGGGTACAAAAGACTGGCGTCTAGGACTTCAAATGTAGGTTCTCTGGATATTTCTGAGGGAAAAGAAAGCCTTCTGTGCTCACTAAAAAAAAACTTCTTAGCTGTGTTTTCCACGATGTTTCCACTGGAAACTGCTTATAGCATGTATCACCAAGTCTCATTGTCATCAAACAAATATTTATTACTAATAAATACATTTTTTCAACATTTTACACCTATAGATCATCCTAACAACCCCTGCTGTTAAACAAATAACTCAAAACACTTTCATGATTACACTTCTGTTCAATTCTTGTCACCACAGATTGATGTCTTATCACTGATAATTCTAAAAATGTCACTGAAATTGGCTTTTCTACAGCAATATGAAATGACATTTTTGTTTAAATTTCCTTTCACCATAATAATTTTTCAATTATGATTCATTGAAAATGCAGGACATTTTCTGGCTAGGAATTAGTCACATTAAAGACTGGCAAACTATGTACACTGATGGTAGCTGCACAGATTTTGAGACATACTGCTATTTGCCATGGGATAAAAACCTATGAAAATACATAATCTATAAAAAATATGCCCATCTTATCTTAAAGATTTTAAAGATTTTAAAAATAACATATTTTTACTCTATCTGTGCTCCTTTGTCATATGTCAACTATAGAATTGGATACAATGGTCATTGCAATAGGACAAAATGAGAGCAACTAAGCCTGAGGTTGGAAGTATGAAGATCTACAGTAACACCGAAAACAACTAACAATAATATTATGCTTTAAATACAGTATAATGCTATAAAAACAGTATAATGCTATAAAGATTCATTGTTTAAGATCACTAATAAAGTTTATGCTATAATTTCATGACACAGGCAGCGGAGACATCTTCCCTGGGGGGGATTTAAAAGGAGAAACTATGTGGTGGGAAGTGAACTGAAAAATCTAGTAACTTTCATCTTTAATTTCTGCAGGGTATGATCTACTTTCAGTTACCCTGGTGTAAACGCCAAAAAAAGAAACCAGAATTGCAAATTCAGATCTTTCTTCAGTTCTTCAGTACACCTCTTATAATAATAAGGACATGTCAAGTGATGAAAGACTGGATATTCCAAATTTGGGACATTGTTCGTCCTGCTAGCCACTCTGCGGAAAGCAGATCCTTTAAAGATCAGTAAATATACTTAGCACACTGTAAGTGAAGCAATATAAGGGACTATGGTTCAAACAGGAAGAGATTTCTAAAATGTGAACTCAATGATAGAAAGTTATGTTCAAATTTAATTTTGCTGCATTGTCTTCAGTCTGAGGAGCATCATTCTCTAAAAGTGATCTTGAAGCCCATGAAATGTGTTATTAAAAATAAATAGTTACTAAAAAATATTTTGGCAGTGAGTAGGAGGCTGGTAACCTCTTCTAACCAATCCAAGAAATAAAGGAGCATACACACAGAGGTTTGGAAGAGTCTGCGTTTCATAGCTGGGGAAAAAAATCTTCATTAGATTCTAAAAAAAAGCCCTATAGAACAAACAAAGGAAAAAAAAAAAAAAGGATAAAAGAAAATAGATTGTGAAAACACATTCCGAATAGGTAAGTCCTACAGCTGCTGTTCCATTCCACTGTTTCCACACACACTTCTTCACTCATAATAATATCTATCAGACGTGCTCATGATGGTACTGTTCACAACATCTCATCCAGCATGATGTCATCACTGGTGAGAGAAGAACTGCACCATCACTCCCATCTTCTTATATGCTAAGAAAATGTGGTATTTAAAGAACCTTAGGCAGCCTGAAAATCTTTGCAGCAGAGATCTAGAGGCACAACAGTGAGTCTGACTTTGTCACTGCCAGATTCTGTCTTTAAAATTCTGGGACAGAAACTCCTTACACTCTGAGTGGTACTCCATAATCACAGAAAATGTAGTGATCACATCATGCAATCAAGATGAGCAGTAGGACCAACAGGTAAAGACAAAAAAATATAAAACTGACAGATAGGGTAACTTGTGGACATTTGCTTCGGCCCTTCATGTACTTTTAAGTACCTGCGTTTCAGCACTCCTCTCAAGAGGTTGTGTGTGTCTGTGCATGTAATTATGGTATAAAACTGATAATATCAAGACTAGATAGAATTAATAACCTTTACTAATTTTACAGTGCAAATAGCAATGTAAATATAATTCAGCTTCAAAATTTATGTCTGATGGTGTCCTGCAAGCCCATCCATTAATTCAAGGAGTGAGTTTATTAATTTTTCTAATAGCTTGGAAAGCACAGGCATGTGTGCTAAGGCTGGCAGATCAATCTAATTCACTTTGCATCACTTTCCCTTCAACATGGCACAATAATGTTGCATTTCTGAAACATAAAACTGTATTTGAAATTATGCGCTGAACTAAAATAGTGGAGAAATTAAGCCCTGTTATTAAAACCCTTACAGTGAAACTGGGACTCAAAATAGTTTTACAATGCCTACTGAAGCATCACTAAGATCAACCTACACGGTGTCCTGCTCAGGTCACTCCCACTGGATGTTCACGGACTGCAGACATGAGGCATCTACTAAATCACACACACTTCTCAACAGTCTAATTCAATCTGGAATTTCCCAAGTGATTGCTAATACAATACCATCACTACCATTTAAATATTCTCATGCTCTTAATAAAGACTCCTTCAATTATTCTTTCAAGCAGTTAAATATTCTTAACTTATATTGTAGCATTTAGGTGGAAGTACTGAAGAAAATCCAATGATAGTCAACGGAAATACACATCTAACCATGAAAGGAGAGTTGAAAAGGGACTTCAGGATTTCTGCACTAATTCTCTCAATTATTTCTGCATCATGTGCTTGCATATTGCAGTAAGATGTGTGCATGCCACACAGAGTAACCAAGCCAATTCCCTAAGTTTAAAGGCATGTCCCTCCCATTCGACCCACTAAATAAATTTTGGTGATACTCAGTTATTCTGCACCACTGAGACAGAATTTAATATTTTGCACTTGCGTGAATTACTGAGTTTAGCTCTACTGACAGAGCTATTGACTCTTTCCAAACACTTGCTTCTAAGTAAAGAATGACAAAAAAAAGTTCATCATTGAAACCAGATGTGATGAAGTAGATAACAAGTGAGCATCTCCTGAATGTTATAGCACGAATGGGAATATGCCACGAAATAACAACACTCTACCAACTTGAAATTGTACCATGTTGGAATGAAGTTCCTGATGCTGATGATAATTCAACAAATGCAAGTTAAATAAAGTATGCCTTACGATTTTACATTACAAAACTAAGGAATTATTTGCTCCACTATCTCAACCACCTGCTTTAAAATTTCATCTGGTTAACAATGAACTGAGAGCAATAATTTGTTCTTGGCAAGAGTCAAATAATTTCCTGAGAGTTATTTAGTTCTAATTTGACAACCTCATGTGATGGAAAAATCACTTGTTTCTCTTGGCAATTTGTCCCAGCAGTTAATCACCTCCCTACTGAAAGTGTTTGCCACATATTTAATTTGAATTTTGGCTTCAGCTTCTACTAACTTGCTTTGCTAAATTAAAAAGCCTTTTATTACTAAGTGTTTTAGACACAGTTAGCAAACCACCTCTCAATCATATCTGTGATAAGCTAAATGTATTTGGATGCATCTGAAATTGTGTATCATTTTCTCCCACCAAAAGCTCAGTTTTAGGTTTCTTTTCTTCACTCTTTATTTTTAATATGAAAAAGAACAACCACAAATGAGTATTAGTTCTGCCACCACTTTACACCGATGTAAAATATCCCCACAATAATTATTTATTACTTTGCTCTACTTCTTCAGATAGCTCAATTACTCTGTTGTCACTGTTGATGTTCATTCTGAACTAATTTGAAATTACAAAGAAGTAGCGTAATTTAAAGACTTAACAATGATAACTTTCCTCTGTTTCAAATTTCCCTCCCCAAAATGTTTAGTGCCTCATTGAGTAATTGATTCTGCATTTTAAAATCTGTATATGATCAGCAATTGATTTGGGCTGGCATGAAATTAAACATTTTACAAAGGCTAAACTATGCTACATTTGCATTGCCATATATCAACCAAACTTCTTGTTTCAAGGAAACCAAATTCATTGGAGAAATGTTAACTGCCTAGAAAAGTCTGCTACTCTTTCTTAAATACATCTTTCCCCCTTAACTCTCCTATTTCTCTTGTTACACAGACTGTTATTTTGCCCATAACTGATAATAAATGAATCAATCATGAAACTACCTCCCACTTGAAATATTCAGAAACGTTGGGCCCTTCTGTCTTCTGGTGCCCTGGGATCTATCAAGCAAGAAAGTCATGAGGCTGGATATACCTTTACCCAAATAATTGAAGAATCATTGCTGGTAACTATCCATAAATTTTAAGGCATGTATTCCTCAGATACATCATCCTCAAGACAAGAAGATAGTAACACAGATACGGCAAGTATTTCTGTTAAATACAGTATACTGTTAAATATAACACAGCTCTGTTTAAAGTGTAAAGAGCCCTATGTATATGATTAGTTTTGTTTATAATTTTTTACTTTAAATACTTTTAAAAGCATCTCCAGTGAAAGATTAACTTATTTTCTTTTAAACTGAGATGGAGGATGCTGTTTAGACAAACATCAACTAAGTGAACACTTCTGTCTATAATCTGAAGAAGGATTATGCGGACTACATGGCAATTTTTTCCATAATATCACATAAGTGCTTTATGATTATAGCATTTCCTGGATGCAAAATTAAAGTAAAGATTATCTTTCTGTAAACTATGTAATATTATGTATAGAAGACATGTAATGAAAGAAAATAAAATGTTTCTGTAATGTTCATAATTATATGCCAGACATCATTAATCTGGCTGCTTGACCTAGATTTTTTTTTATATTGTATACACTGCAGCTGTGGTCACCTTCATATGGAAACTGATGGAAGAGAAATCACACAATATGATATCTGGGTCCAGCAATGATTGTTGATTGTTCACGCCTCTCATTCACAGATACTCCCTATGAAAAGAAAAAAATTGTTTCCTTGTACAAATCTAGTTTTGCCAGAATTACCAAAAAAAAAAAAAAATTAAAAATCAGGCATAGGTGAAATTAATTTTCCATGGAAGGAAAAAAAGTAGTTTTGTTTCCTTGAACACAATTTCTCCAAAAGAGCCAGCGACTAATAATTCTATGTTATTGATTCTGGTTTGTTGATTTACTCATAACGATTTATAAATGATTTAGTAGTTGGTTATTAAGCATGGCAAGGTGATGAAAAATGTGCCCATGCTAGAAGTTTTATATTTTTATTAAACAACCATTAGATATATTCAGTGCTCTGCATGGAACCGCACAAAAGTAGCTGTAGTAATGGTTTAAGTACTTAAATTGCACCTAGAAACACAGGTTGAGAATTCTCTGTATAATACTATAACGTCTTAACACTAACCAGTGCTTACTGACTGTATTGGTTATTTTGGAAAGAGCTGTAATTCTCATAAGAAAGATTCATAGTCTATGAACCAACTTGACAGAAAAGTGCAAGAGTTTCTCAGAAAATTGTGCCACAATTAACAAAAACCCTACTTTTCTCCCAAGAGCTACCACCCTATAGCTTTACAAAACAGTGACTTTTAATACAAGCATTATCTATATTGCCAGATACATTTAATAGCAGTATTACCTCCCACAATCCATTCCAACAGGATATAAGAATGTCATCTTAAGACAGCTATTAACAGAACAGTTTTTTGTTGTCTTCATGACACTAACATAAAACTGCAAATATGTGTTCATATGAAACACACTACTAAAATACACAAATATAATGCAAATACAAAACTACTGATAGATGTCTTTCACATATTCTTAAAAACATGTTCCACAAATTATGTAATAACGAAAAAGGTGGCATTTAAATCATATTTATTTCAATTCTTCATTGTAATAAATAATCACAAGAAAAGAATAATTAAAGAAAAGCCAGTGAAGCCCTGGCAGCTCAACCAGGGAGCAATGGTGTCCACCCAGCAGAAAGCCATGACCTCTCTATGCTCTGCCCCCAAGATGACTCTGCAGCAGCCCAGAGCTCCAGTGGGAGCGTGCTGCCAGCCCGGTGCCAGTGCCAGGCTGCAGGATGTGCCCTGCTCTCATGCCAGGACAGCAGCAGTGAGCACAGGAGTGGAAGGGGCACTGCCCCTGCCTGGGAAGAGAAATTCCCCCCCTTATAGCCAGAGCTCAAGCAGGAGGTGAGCAGGTTGAGGAGTATCAGGGAGTTTGAGAGAGATAATAAGGGAGTCAAGAGGTGCCATTGGAATCACACCCTGCCTTCCCTGAGACAGGCTCAACATGCAGACAGGAAGCATGACAGGGAGGATTCCCTATCCTGTCTCCACCTGCCTGAACACACTGACTTCAGGGATAGGGGAAATGGTGGTGAGTTCCTACCTGGTGCAGCAGGGGCATCTCCTGTATGACTACTCTGCTGTCCTAACATGACTACCTATGCTGGCATAATACCTACAAGGCTCTGCAGGTGGAACTGAACAATAACAAGGATGATGGTCCATTTAGCTTTAAAGTGTCACCAGGGTTAAGATAGCCCATGCCCTGAATTAAAACTATTTCCATAAAGAAAAAAGATGGACCATCATGATAGGAGACGCCCTTCCAAAGGGAACAGAAGGTTCAATATGAAGCCTAGACCCACTTCTTAGGGAGATCTGATGTGTTCCTGGGGTCCGGTTTTAAGATGTGAAGTGAAATTTTCCTATCCTAGTACAGCCCCTGGATTATTAACTATTACTTTTCAGGTAGGAAGCAATAAATTTGCAGGAAGAAGGGAAGTGGTGGAGTGACCATCCCTGGAGTTATTTAAAAGATGTGTAGGTGTGGCAGTTAGGGACATGGTTCAGTGGTGGGCTTGGCAGTTCTGGGTTAACAGTCAGACTCAATGAACTTAACAGTATTTTCCAAGAGAAACAATTTTATGATTCTATGAAAATAAGTCCATAGTAATTAAATTATCAATCAACAATTTGAAAAGTTGGGGTTTTTTCTTCCTGAAATGATGTTATGCTTTTCAGAACAAAAGCACAACTACCCTACTTCTCACAACAAAAAGAAGAAAAGAAAATACAACACTATGAACCCAAGTGTCAGTAGAAATGTATAAGAGAGCATTTACATGGGACAGTCAGATATACATACAAAACCAGAAACATCCTCACCCCACTGAGCTGCAGAACAGACATTTTCTTAACCAGATTTTCTTCAGTATGAGCAATGAATGCTCAGCAGTTTAAAAATTAGGTCGTTTAGAATCAACTGTTTAAAGAGATTATCATAATATTGGTACGGTAAAAACATTATTAAAAAAAAAAAGAATAGCAGTGAACAAATCATATAAATACTGGACAACTGACAGACATAAGACAGACACAAGAGTGCAATAGCATTAATGTCATGATATAAGCTATTTTTGGAAATTTCTGTTGCTTTCTGCGATGGGTAATTTGTTTGTGTTCTGGGGCTCTTTAATTCATTCATATAGATAGAACATGTCTACCTGAAGAAAAGGTCAGCCTTTCACGTACGGAATCAGGACAGCTACTCATGGGATTAGTGGGAGATAGCAGATGAAAAGCCCACTTTTTTCTCCATTGCACAAATAAGCAGGGTTTTACACCCTGCTTTAGTTTTTCAAACAGTATGAGTAGAAATTAGGTTGCTCCTTTAAAACGAATGCTCATATTGGTTCTCTCTTCAAGGCAAGGTCATACAGTGTTTTGAAGGGTACCACTCTAACATGAGCACAAGAAAACAATGTATTTTAAGGAACTATTTGTCTGGGAGCTATGAAAATTGAAATGCTAGGGTAACTTCTACTATATTTTTTTCTTTTTCAAATGCTACTACTCCTTTTGATTCGCATGACTCAACTTTTGCTGCTGGTTTAGACAGATACAACATGGATTGAATACTCCTTTCACAGAACTTGGTGCTCTCTGTGCCTCCTGTGGAGAGTCCTTGTGCTGAAGCAGTGATGGGAAACGTATCATACCAGGTCTTCACAGGGAAGAATTGATAGAAACAGAGGAAGAAGAGCTTTACATAATCCTTCATAAGCTTCCTTGGGGATAGAAGTCAGCTCCTCTGACTTCCATGCAAGCAGTGAGGACATTTACCATAAAAACTGACAAAAAATAAAACCTTTTCCATTCCTACAAAGTTGTCTCAGGTAACTGCTGACTAATGTTGCCTAATGCAAGCCAGAGATAAAAAGCTACTATATTAAAAAACTAGAACTTTGTTATAAGAAAAACATTTTCTAAGAACTCAATAACTAAATGTCACAATATACTCTTAAAAAAACCCCACATAATATATGATCATACAGAATCTAAGATAGATATATATATATATACATTTAATCATTGTTTCTATGGGTTAAGAAAGCTACTTTGAATTCCTCCACACCTGACTCTTTATGTGGATGACATAATGACAGTAATAATGTGCAGTCATATCACAATGCATTTCTGAAAGAGAGGATAGCTGAGCATGATGGTTCTCACAAAATGCTGCTGCATACGTCAGAAAGACTGTACTGATTGTCAACAAAAGGCAAAAAAAAAAAAAAAGGACAAACAAAAAAACAAAGCAAGAGCATTTTGGGTTATTTTGCTGCTAGCTCTTTAAGTGAACTGGAGAAAATGGATCTGGCTTTTTTACTGAAAATAAACCCAAATCAGAAAATATTAATGGTTAGAGGAAAAATCTAAGCAAAAAAAAAAAAAAGAAAAAAAGGTGGAAAATACCCAACAGATGGTACCTCGGAGCTGAAGCTTCTGAACTCAAGGAATAACAAAGCAGGAAGAAAACCAACCCATTTTTTGGGGTTTTGGGGGTTTTTCTATTAAATAGAACTACTTACATCAAGCTGCATGTAATACCAGGAAAAATCTTTTTCAGGAGATATATCTGTTCTCAAAAACCTAAATTAAACAAAGTAATAAGTTTTTTTTCTGAAGCCATAGAACACAACTCACAGAATAATAAATAAATTGCTGATAACAGCTGTCTGCATCTAAAGAAATAAATTCTGCCCATCAAGTTTCAAAATACATCAAGTTTTTAAGTCCAACAAAAGCCACTCAAATATCAGAGTGCCGAACTGGATTACGTGTCCTGAAATCACTTCACCAAGAGAAATTCACTCATTCTGTATTTAACACTGAAATATTATAAGCCTGTGTGAAGCAAAGGCCTCAACAGATCTATGTAAAAAGAACTAGAGGCAATAACACCAAATACTCTATGTGACTACGGCCATTCCTATGCTCTAGTATATTAAGCTGTTAACACTTCATAATGAAAGTGCGTAAGGGAGATTATGGTACAAATTGGTGATAATAAACACAACACTATAACATTGTTTCTCATTTGTTGCAACAGACTTTTTATGTGCAATTATGTAATTATGATTCCTAAAGAAAATTGAGATCTTCATTTCTTTGCTATTGAGAGGTTTAAGTCTTACATAAGCCAAAAAGCCAATAATCATAAATTTGTTGGTTTTAGTCCATTATATTCTACAGATATGATGTGATGAAAAGTTCATACAAATTCAGATTTCAAAAATACATTACTTTGAAGATACCGCTGAAACAGCTACTAGATGACACACCATAAATTTAAGATGTTATTGTTGATATATTTTTAAGTACCTCACCACTAAAAGGTGGATTCATACATTTGGTAAGAAAAAAATGAAACCAGTTTGGTGGCTAGACACCATCAAATATCTCAGAAACATTAGTGTGAGATCACTTACCTTTGAAATACTTACAAAAATAATGAAAAAACAATGTATGAGATATTTTCCCAGATTTAATTTTTCTTTTAAAAAATGCTGACCAAATGAAGCTTCTGTTAAGATGGATAGCAGTTATTTCCTGAAAAGATGCACTGGTACTTGTAGTAAATTGAAAATTGCTGTTTGAGTTCAACTTCTAATGGAATAAAATCAGCTATTATTTTTGTTTGCTTTGAAATTCTGATTATAAGTGAAATAGCCACAAGTAACCTCTTCTACAGTGAACTCTTTGCTCTATTTCCTTCATAAATTTTCAGTATTGGAATTAATAGCCCTAGAAAACTGGAGAAGCAGAAAAAATGAAGTCCTCATGTGATCATATAATTTTGCTTGCTAATATGGCAGCATTTACTAAAGGGTATTAAAAAGAAAATATGGACACTTTTGTTGTTCTCCTTGAGGCAGAAAATACTGCAGTGAAGAGGTTCATTACTAAATATTTTAGCACTGTCCAGTTGCCTGACAGTCAATTATGTTTAGTTAATGTGCATCTTAATAAAGATCTTGACATACAGTTATAATCACAAACTGTCCACTCCAATGTCAGTCTTCAGTTCATGATTGGTACTTTGTTGGCATAATATAACAAACACTTCTAATTACGTTTCAGTTCATTAAAATTAAAACAGAGTTCAATAAAAGCAACTTGCAACATGCTATTTATTTTAGTAAAGACATAATCTTATTCTAGAGAAGAAGATTCAAGAAGTAATAAAAACATGAAAAATACACAGACTAAAACTATTAATATTGTGCCTGGTCAGTACTGAGGATCATTTTCATTTGGTTATTTAAGTTATTATGCAAATATTCCCCATGGTAAATCAACACAATACATCAACGTTGTTTTTTGGAAAAGAAGATATATGAAAAAAAGAATACCCCCAAAAAACAAAAGTACTTCTGCAGCAGATTTCCCTTTGCTGAAACCATGGAGGGTTTTATGCCTGAAAAATAGATAATAGCAGACCTATGAAGATGATTCAGGAAATGAGAATACTGTTAAATGACAGAAAATAAGATATGTGGCAAAACATGCTGTATTGTTTCAAATGAAGATTTCCAATCTGAATATATCCTCTAAGTTATCACTTGTGATACCATGAGAATATCTGTGCTGCAGGTTGTGGGCAGAGTATTAACTAATATCAACACATCCTGCAATCAGTCACGAGGGATGAAGGGGACATTGCCCCATGCCAAAGGAAGGGAAACACTTCGCAGGAAGTATCCTTGACTATTACAGCCTGAATAAAGATTCTGCACCATGCAATCGCCTTGACTTCTTTTGCCCCTTTTTAGATGAAGGTCATTCCATTAACTCACACTGGCAGAAAATAAAATAATGTATTTTTCAAGGCATTAGGAATAATAGGTGAGCTTTGGGGAGAGAAATGGGAGAAGAGGCTGGTCCTCAGTTTTACTGCTTTATGAAGGTACAACTGAGACTTCAGCAGATTGCTACTTCACTGAGACGAGAAAAAAATCCCAGCCTGTAATCAGGAAATTACTGTGATATAAGGAAATCGTATTTCAAAATATCCTCCCCATGGTAGATAGGTCTAGTTACTGCACTAGGAATAAGAATATTGTTGCTTTGAGAAGAATATGTGAATTTTACATGAGTATTTTTACAGCAGAAAATTGCTATTTATCACATGCATTATGCAGTTCTCTAATTTTATCTATTACCATGGACCTCTTGTCGTAAATCTTTCCTAGTTTCCTCATAAGTATGTTCTAATGCAATACACTGTAATTTTTACAGAAGTGCAGAGAATAATACTTCAAGATAACAGTTCCAATATTCATAACAAGACATTATCAGAGTGATGGAATTAAAAGATAATCTACCTATTTTTAACTATTTAATATCCGGGGGGGAAAGGGGGAGGATTAAGAAACTATTAATTCTCTTGAACTCCTAATTAAAACAACAATGAAATTTTTCCCACCTCATCCTGACCCTAAGTGAAGAGTTGCAATAAGATCTTGCTTACACTATTTGCAGCCTGGATATATGCATGACAATTGTATTACCACTGTAGACTTCCAGTCAGTGAAGACTGAGTAGGCAAAACACAAAAATGCAGAAGAATTCAGGCAGTTGGAGAATTTAGAAAAGCCAGGTCTTCCATGTTTAGCACCTGTCCTTCTTCAAAGAAAAAAGTGAAGCAAGATGTGATCGCAAACGTGAAAACCTGTTCTCTATTTGAGTGCCACTCAGGCTGTGAAACAGTTAAAGTTTAATCATTTGAAATCCAAGGAAAGCCTCAACAGGAAATTTTTTTTTTTTAAAATCGACACAAAAGATTGTTTAAAAATGTGTGCTCTGATAGCATTTTCCGATTGTATTTGTTGTGGTATTCATTGAAAAGAAAGGTTGCTTTACATGTGTATCCAAAAAATATCATTCTTCCTTTAGACATATCTCTTGAATGCCCGTAAGTGCTGCAAAGGTCTTAAATCAACAGGAAATTGATTTTTTTCTTTAACCTTTGTATTACTTCTATGTTAATTTTCTCCTTCTCTTCTTTCTGTAAGAAGAAATGGATAAATTTCCTTTGCCTAATGACAGAAATATTAAAACAGGTTTGATTCACCTTCCAATTCCAAGTCTTGTCATGGTAAATGAAACTGAAGAAAATAGATTTCTCCCTTCTGCTGATACTTTGGTTTATACTGTGTTTCCTGAATCTGGCCTACTCAGGCAAGCAGCAGATGCCTCTTCCCCTTATCACTACATGGGGAATAGTTATTTTTGTTTTCTCACAAGTTCAGAATGTAGCCAAGAATGAAAAAAGTCTCAAACACATGCTAAGATTTAAATGATTCAACGTTTTGTAAACGTCATTGTTCTATTGTTCTGCAAGAAGGATTAGTGAAAATGTGCTAGTTCTGTCATCCAGAAACTCAAAATTGTTCACAAAAAGGTTCCTTGGCATAAGCAGAATACTGAGAAGAAAAATACAGATAGTGGTTAGGCCCTGCCTGCAAAATAAAGCTATTTTCACAGTAAAATATCTCAATGTGAAGTTCTCCTAGGGATCAGCACAGAAAAAGTGAAAGCTGTATGTGAGTAGTTGTGTTGACCTCAGCTAAGAGGAGAGCAACAATTATCCCTGCTCTGCTCAACTACATAATTTTCAAATTGACATAGGAAATTCATGAAGGAAACACTGATTTTAGTGGGCAGCTACAGCCTAAAGTATTGAAAGTATTTACCAAGAATCCCCAGGAGTGACTATTAACTGCTTGAAAGTTTTGGTTTTTTTTTTTTTAAATCCAGCAAAGCTGTATCCAATTTCAGTTTGTAGCAGACATCATACATTTTGCTCCTCTTTTTAGCACACAAACCTGCAGGCACACACACATGCAGACATAAGCACACACTTTCTTTCATTGGGAAACAAAATAAAAAATCTTTCTAAACAATTCAAGAATTAACTATAGGTTAACCCAGAAAACCTTGAGAAGAGAAGAAAGATCAACTAATATTTTCAATAACAAAGTGAAACATTTTGAAAGGTTGCAAACTTGTGAAAACACTAAGGACACCTTCTTTACAAGGTACTACATAAAACCCGTGAGATAACAAAAACCACACAGTGACATATTAGCCCCTGTAAGTTGCCTTCATGTACTGCACATACAGGCTGTGTGCTTGAAGCCTGCAGCAGAACTGACCTAAGGAACATTTTGCAAAACAAGGCTCAGCAGGGCTAGGAAGTCCTTCAATGAATCTACTGAATAATCAAAGCTGTGATTACTCAAGTTGTTCATCCTGCAGTGAACAACAGTGATGTGGCATTTTTGGTCCGCAATTATGAAGAATACCAAAACCCATGGAAAATGTGTCAATAAACAGCTAAATTGATGAAAATCCACACCCATGCAGAGAAATAATTTGTTTTCCAACCATGCGATGCACACAAAAGACCTGAGGAGAGCCAACCTTTCTCAGCGTTCTCCTGGTCTTCCACATAGCACCAGGCAGTGAACAATTACCTCCTTATTCCCAGCTTTGCTAGCCAAGTACATTTAGAATTGTAGCACTATTGTACAAGGGCCAACCCATGTAAAATTTAGTGAGTGACCCTAGTCTATCCCATACTGAAAGATTTACCAGCAGACAAATAGTGTAAACCAATTGGACTATGAAAACTTTCTTTATAGTAGGAAAGAAAGTGTAAATTTTACAAACATTTGACTGGCATTTTTTAAAACTGAAACTTGAATCATATAAAAAGGTCTCATGTAGCAACTTTCCTGGTTAGCTGTATTTCTAGATTACCTCCTAAAGAAGACTCTAATGTGCAATGCAACTCCATAGCATCACTTTATCAACCTGCACTGAAATATACCTCAATTCATAAGTTAGTAATTCCACTACTTTAGAATTTATCTCCTGATTTGAAGAGAAATGTTCGAATAAACAAATTCTATTTTTTTTTACTATTTAATGTGCATATTACAAAAATATGTCAGGCACCTTCTGCGTTGCTATGGCGTAACAAATTGTGTTACTAGAAATGGGCACCCACAACACCATATGTAAAAACCTGTCTTGAAGAAGGTAATTCTAGGCTTCTCAAGTTACTTAAGAAAGGAGCTTATTCAAAATCAAATGCAATGTGGTTTTCAACTGCTTCAGTTTACTAAGCAAGAGACAAAACCAAACCTCTGTCATCTAAGTCAATAAAAACCAAAAATAAAATTATTTTTGATCACACTTGATCTAAACAGCATTCTTTCAGAAAACCTGTCATGAAAATTGTCTATTTTCTTTGTAAGCCTAAGATAATAAAATGTCTTTTTATTTTCTTTTCTTTTCAAACAAAACAAGCAGTTAGGGAACACAGGTATTTGAGGACTACCCTAATTCTGTCAACCAAATGCTTGTGAAGTTTTCAAGTGATTTCAATTCCAAGTCGTTGTTTTCTGAGCCTAAAAACATTATTTTTTCTGGAAAACTACTG
This sequence comes from Edolisoma coerulescens, assembly GCA_013397115.1. Classification (NCBI taxonomy): domain Eukaryota; kingdom Metazoa; phylum Chordata; class Aves; order Passeriformes; family Campephagidae; genus Edolisoma; species Edolisoma coerulescens. Next base: position 486,821 of record VWZW01004863.1, on the reverse strand, counting down.
CCACTGGGAGCAGAAAACTGTCACCATGAACCCGTCCTCAAAATAAGATTCTGATAGGGCACTACTAATTTGCTAACTATTGAGTATTGTAGGCATTGTGCAAGCTTTAATGAGTGCAATAAACATAGAAGCACAAACAGGCAATTAACCTCATTTTCTTTGCAAACAATGTCCAGAGAACACTCCTCGTGCTATCATTTACTATATAAAAACAAGTAAGTGCTGGTGAGTTTTTAAGATACAAGCAGGTTTATCTGTCAGCAGCATTACTTTGAAATATTGCATGCTGCTGTTCAAGCTGGAGAAGTGGGCCCCTGCAAATCCCATGAAGTTCAAGAAGGTCAAGTACAAGGTACTGGATTGGGGCAGTCTCTGGTATCAATACAGGCTAGAGGAAGGAGGAACTGAGAGCAGCCCTGCTGAGAAGGGCTTGGTAGTGCTGGTGAATGAAAAGCTGGACACGACCTGGCAATGTGCACTTGCAGCCCAGAGAGCCAATCTTACCCTGGGCTGCATCAAAAGAAATGTGGCCAGTAGGTGAAGGGAGGTGATTCTGCCCCTCTACTCTGCTCTCACAATGGCCGACCTGGAGTGCTGCATCTATTGCTGGAGTCCTCAGTACAAGAAAAACATGGACATGCTGGAGTCCACAGGAGAGTCACAAAAACGATCAGAGGGCTGCAACACCTCTTCTACAATTCCTTGACAGATATAGAGAAGTCATAGGCAAATGTCTTTTACCCAGGCAGAAATAATTCCATACAATATTACAGATGAAGGGCTGATTGCCTAGAAAGCAACTCTGTATACAAAGATGTGGGGTCCTGCTGGACAACAAAATGAATATGAGTCAGCAGTGTGCTCTTGGAGCAAAGATGGCCAGCAGCCTCCTGAGCTGTATGAGCACAACAAACAGATATAATGAAATGATCCTTCCACCATTTGTGAGACTCCACCTGGTGTGCTGAGCCCAGTTTTGGGCTCCCCGGTCCAACAAAGAAATAGATGTACTGAAATGAATCCACTGGGAGTCACCAAGCTGGTCATGGAGGTGGAACACAGGACCACACAGGAGAGACTGAGAGCCGCATCTGTTCAGCCTGGCAAAGAGAAGGCTTGGGAGTCTGCAACCACCAAGTTGGAGGATACAGAAAACCAAGTGCGCAGAGCAAGAGTCAACGGACTTGGGAAGCTCCAATTAGATACAAGGAGGAAAAAATTATCCTGCAAAAGGTCAAATGGCGGAACACGACCCCCAGACACTGCAAGATCTCCACTGCTTGTAGATATTCAAATTCTGGACACAGCCCTGAGTAACTTGATCTAACTGCATTGGCTTTGAACAAGTAGCTGGAGTAGATGGCAGATGGAGTTTCCTTCCAGCCTACACAATTCTGTGAGTCTAAGACCATTTTTGGTTTTATAGTTCTCAACATTGCCTCTCAGTAGTCAGGCACAAGTTTATTTTCAGTATATAACTAAACAACCACTTTTATACAGTTTTTCTTAATAAATCCTATCCCAGATGGTAAGATCAGTCCAAAAAAAGACACAATGCTTTAAAAAACCCTAAGTATCTCTCATGACACAGTAATGAAATTGTTTAATTGTATCTTAAGACAGAATGGATTATTTTAATGCATGAAGTCAGGGTTCTAAGAAGTTATCCAAAATATAATAGTGCTTATAATCTCAAAAAACTATAATGACAATATATAATAAATTTTCAAGGCATATAATGAAGGAAAGTTGCCTAGTGTCCAAATAAATGCTATATTTTTGGGTGTCAAAACCTTATGGACCCCCAGATACTGCTGCTGTTTCACAGCCGAGTTATGCAACTGTATAAACTTTCTTAACATTTTTTTTCTCTCTTGTTGCTAACTGTGTTTTTAAAAATATTCTTTTTCCCTGTTAAAATTAATGTGAGTGTCTCTGTAGTTTAACAGATTGGTTGCAGTAAGCTCAAAAGAACAAAGCCTTTGTCTTTCATATATCATATAGAAGAAGTGAAAACTTTGTCACAGAAAGCCTATGGTGACTCAGAAGAGAGCTTAAGGAACAATCAGTGGATTTTTTTCCCCTTTATCTCCAATATCCGCCCTTCTGATAAAAACTTGGAAGAAAAACAAGAATTAGTAACAAAACTCCAGAACTTCTAGAAGTCTGTCTAAATTCAATAATCCTGAGTGACCAAGGAAGTGTTTTAGATGATTTTGGCAGAACTAAGTAGTCATTAAGGGAAGTTTTGATATGTATTTATGCAATGAAAAAAAAAAAAAAAGCTTTGATACAAGGATGCATTTAAACTAGGTAGTAAGTCAGGAATTTGGTGCCCAAATGTACATGTCAAAAGGCTCTATCTATATGCTTCAGCATCTTATTTTTCAGTGTAATGCTCTCTGGGCACGTAGGGTTTTTCCTCTATCATTATCCCATAACCTGTGGACACCTAGAGTTTTCTCCTTTTTTTTCTACCACTGCTTCAGCCAGAATGTTTCTATCCTTAAATTAATTCCACCAGAGACTACACCTAAGCTGTCGTTGCTAGAACAGGAGTTGAAGCCAGACCTCCCACAAGCCCGGGGGAAAACCTTAATCAGCAGACACTGACTCATGATGCTTCTCACTCCTCTTTGCTCCTCACATTGGCAGTTCTTGGCTGTGCAGAGGAACAACTACCTTCGCAGAGCTGCACAGGTGCTGGGCCTGCCCACCACAGCACACACGACACCCAAGTGCCAGCCTCCATTGCCAGAGCTGCAACTGAACCCCTCAAGGTGAGAAAGAAGCTCATATGAAAAGCCATAATCTCCAAGACAGAAAATGTAGGTACCACTCACCTTCTCATTAACATACATACATATCTCCTTCCATTTAAGAACAACAATAAGTAAACAGGGTTGCAGAAGTTCCGTTGTATGCATCAGGTTGCAGATGGCAAATGGAGGAAGGTGCCATCCTGAACATACTGTGATAATAGAAAAAAGGAGCTTGATCTCCAGGGAGAATAGGAGTTTCAGACAAACCAGCTGTGTTTATCATTTCCTACAGGCTTCTTGCAGATAGTACCAGGCATGCTAGGCAGGTAGCTCTCAGTTTCCTTTAGACCTCATCCAAGGCACCTATTTTTCCCCAAAAACATACAAGAAGTCAAGAAATTATTATGTAGGTTTCTTATTTATCTACCAGAATCTTTTCCCATACCTTGAAACTGGTATCCACTAACAGTTAACTGTGAATTTTACATTACTTCCTTTTTTTTTTTCTTTTTTTTTAATTTACCTGGCAACTGTCATGTCCAAAATCTATAACAAGATCTACATGACCTAGCTAGAGATTTCACAAGTGCATTTTGTCTCCTGAAGTCTACATCATCTGTTCAGTCCTGAACTGCCACACAATAGGATTGTAACCCAGCTTTCAAAAAGGAAATGTGCAAGTGAATTATTTTACTCCAAATTATAATAAAGATACTAGAAAAAAAAGAAAGTTCTTTGCCTATGTCAAACAATGAAAATATAGAACATGTATTACTAAAAGCACAAAACAACAGTGGGACAGTAATTTGTTTTTCAGAAACTGCAACTTATTCACTCAGTAGATGTCTCAGTAGGACACCATAGAATCATAACAACAGATATCCCATAATAATCTTTAACAACACAGTGCAAATGTAGAAAACATCACCACGTAATTCCACAAGATGAAGCTTTTAGTGGGGAGAACTGGCTATACAAGCAGGAATCAGATGACCCAGATTCAACCCAGCTCCTCCACTGGCTCTGGGCTTATCTACCCAGGGAAAACAACCTATAATAGCTTCTCCTACAGACACTCTTATTCCATTAGTCCAAAAATTTCTATGTTCAGGTAATTTAATTCACTTTAGTTTAACTGAAGATAGCATGGAATACTCACCATGTTTAAATTTCATATGCCAGCCTATTTTGCAACAGGTTCAGTGTGTAGACAGGACTTGATTATAAGGCTCAAAATAATCAGTATATCACTTGGTGCTTTGATTTATTCAAAGCGTAGATGACAATAACTTATGTTACATAAACCAGAATAATATTTTGAATCTCTAAATATTCAAGAACTATGTCTAGATCTTCAAATAATGTCATACATATCCAACACAGACATGTAATTGGCAATTTTTTTTCTAAATTGTATAATAATTATGTAAAACACTATTTTCTGATTTTTACTCCTCCATAACTCAAAGAAACATTAGCTAGTTCCAGATACAAAAAAAATTAAAGATATATTTCTGGAAAAAGAAGGCAGAAAGTTGGCTGCTTTCTGGGAAAATTAAGGAGGCTTCCATTAACTATGCACAACATTTTTTGTTAAATTGCATGTGAGGATGAAGTCAATAAACACACTGGATTTAGAAATTATTTTAATTCAAATTGCACTTTTCTATTTTTATGAAGCATCTTTGAACTGTAATTTAAATTTAGAACACTTCCTAAGTGAATATAAGAAGTTTTGTGCTACTCCTATATAACATGCGGAAACCAAAATAGGCAATTGTGTCTTTTCTTGATCAAAACGTAATTTTAAATTACAAAGGTGCTTGGTTTCCATCTGAATTAAATCTCTTAAAGCTACAGATATTCTTACTACTTATTTGTGTTTGTTATGGAACTGACATGCAATAATTATGTTTCCTTGCATACCCGACATTTCAGTAATCAAAATGCATTTTTCCTTCTTTGAGTATACTAAAGCTAAGACTACTTCATCTGACGAGTTTGTTTTCAATAGAAACTTCACCACAAAAGATAAGGTAGCATTGTCTCATGGAATAAAAAAAAAAATCAACTACAACTGAATATCACAAACAAAATAGCACGAGTGGAATTATTAGTGACACATATTTCTGTTGAAGCGTATTACTGCACAGAAGTTTTAATCTGTAAATCTTAGAGATTAAATAAAAGCCATACTGACTTTGGCTGGGTCACTTAAATTTCAGTATAGTAGGTGGTACAGGGATATGTTTTAGATTTGTGATGAACAGTGCTGATAACACAGGGATGATTTGTTCTTGCTGAGCAGGGCATACACACCATCAAGGCCTTTTCTGCTCCTCAGACTGCCCTGCCAGCAAGTAGGCTGGGGGTGCACAAGAAGCTGGGAGGGGACACAGCCAGTACAGCTGACCCCAGCTGACCAAAGGGATGTTCCAGACCATATGGCATTTGTGTTCAGCAATAAAAGCTGGGGGAAGAAGGAGGAAGGGGAGGACATTTGGAGTCATGGCACTTGTCTTCTCGAGTAACCCCCAATGTCTGATAGAGCCCTGCTTCTTTGTCAGATAGCTCCCAGAAACATGACATGATTAAGCACTGAAATTTGCTAGTTACATTACTTATTAAATTCTTCATATGTTGTCTTGTAACAGTGAGATTGTCTAATACTTTTCTCTATTTTTGATAAAAGTTATTTTTTACATTAAACAGTAAGTCTAGGTCTGTGTCCCAGAATGGTAAATTAGGTTTGCCTTTACATCACATAAAGCTTCAATGTGGGATACTAGAAGGAAAAGGAATGAGGACACTTTTAAGAAACTGACTCTTGTAAGGACTTCAAACATTTGACAATTAATACCCACCCAATTTCCATTCTATCTAAAATGCTTTTAAAATGTGGTCTTGCAAGTGAGTGAACAACCTATTTAGATTTGTGGACTGATTCCAGGAAGCTACCTTCTCCTCTCCCTTAACACTATCTTACAGATATTTTAAAAATCAAGTTATCATAACAGTCTTTCTCTTCTCCACCAAAATTAGACTGATCACTGTTACCACTTACTGAGAAAAAACCCCACACCTGATTTAGCAAAATTCACATGTTCAAGTGAAATAAAATTTGTGGCCAACCCCTCTTGGATACAAAGTTTGTTGGTTTTTTGGTTTTTTTTTTAATCCTAAACATATATATATATGTAGATTCAATGTCTGTTTATTGCTGGGGTAAGGCTAATAGCACTGGTACGGCTTTTCCTAACCACAGTCTTAGTCTTCCTTCAGAAGGGGAGGAGGAGGATATGCAGGAAGAATAAGGAGCTGCAATTTTGTAGCAGTCTAAGTCTCTTGCTTCTAATATTATTTCACTTGTTTTCATGCTACCAGATCTTCTTTTCATTCACTGTTTTACTGGCACTATCATTGGACCAGGCTATCAAGGCTTTAGACGGTCCCTTCAAACAGTGATGAATGTTCCTGGTATTCCATATGTTTTGTGACATTTGAGACTCCCAAATACTACATTTAATCAGTGCAATATGCTTCAATGGTTCTCATCGCCACACAATCTCTAAGTCAAAATAACAAAACATCCTCCCTCCAAATCCTTTTAAATGCGATACTTTATCACAGTTGCCAGCATAAATTTTCCGTTAGTGACAGCTCAGTTTTTCTTCCAAATCCACACATGTACCATTTTAAAATATTCATTCTATTTATGGAACACATAGAATTATGCAGTGAGTTATAGTATGTGAACATTCATAGCCAGATTCAAAACATGTCAATGGATTTCACTGAGACATGTGGAACACTCCTAAGCTTTTTTTTTTTTTTTTTTTTTGTTATCTAAAGACAGTATAATTTGAGTAGTTTAATAAAATGCCATTCAATTAGCTGATTAGAAGAATTATTTGAGTCTTACTGACCTAACTATTTTACTATTCATGTCAAAAGACTACCTGTTTAACTCACTCCATTAGAAATTCAATAAATTTCAATTCCAAATATAAAATAATTGGTTCCATTTTTTCCAAATCACTCACTGGAGCTTGAGGACGTGGCGAACACCATGGTGGTGCTGGATTGATGTCTGGACTTCATGATGCTAAACGTCTTTTCCAACCTTAAAAATTATATGATTGCTGATTATTCATTACATCTTCAATACTGTAGGATGTCCTATCTTATTTCTATCCTTTATATATAGATATTATATGAATATATCTGAAAACAGTAGTTCTGCTAACATAAAGTCTTATTGACTTGAATCAGCATGTCAGATAAAATTTATGTGTTGCTCTTCAGAAAACATTTAATGTTGAGGGGTTTTTAACTTTCAAAAGATCAATATAAACCCCCAAAACCTTTCAGAAGTTATTTAAAAAAATCATAATACTTCAAAATTCTAGCAATTTTAGAATCTCTACAAAAAAAAATGGGAACTCACATGGATCCTAGACTATTGTATGATATAAAACCTGCTTTCCTACCTACAGTTACATTTGGAATTCTCAATCCAATAAATCAGGCATTTTCCTATACTCAAAGCAAGAATAGGACCCCAGGAAACTGTAAAACACTCAATCCCTTTTGTGTTGTAACTGATGATTTCCATGAATTCTGCATCCGTAAAAGAAAAAGAAAAAAAAAAAAAAAAAACACGAAAAAGACAACATGGAATTTTTAGTCTGCCTTAGTGTATATGCACCTCACAGAGGTGCTCTACTGACTGCTAAAATGAAAATAAGGTAAAATAAGGATTCATTCCTTCATTCTTAGCATAAAAATGTAGCTCCACTGGACATACAAGTAGAAGAGCAAGAGAAATAAAATAATTGAGAGTGATCATGAAATAAAGAGAAATGGTTGCACATAAAAATAAATATTAATATCAAATCTTCATTAATTTCCTCTCCAAATGTAGCACTGCACCATGGGAAGTTCTCCATATTCTAAAGAGAGATGGTAATTAATTTCTTTGATTCCTTATTCTAACTGGAAATGTCCATTAATCTTTTGTGTGAGCTTTTTTCTAGCAAAGAATGATGGTCCAATATAAGCAAAATCTTCCAAATAAATCTATCTATATTTTAAAGTCTAAGGCCAGTACCAGGACTATTTCTACCACTATTGCTGGCAGCTGGTCTGTCTGTCCAGCGTTTCCTTTTCCTGCACAAGGCTGCCAAAAGTACTGATATGGAACAGAGCTCCTGAGGTTTCTGGCTCAGTAAGGAAGAAGGGCAGCCAGACCTCCAACGAGACTGTTTGCCTCCTCAGCAAACACATGTTGAACTAAGACACAACTGACTCTGTCCCTGAATCACCTATCTGAATATTTGGCCAGCTCTTCTTTTAGGCAACCAGCCCTTGGCCAACAACACGGCCACTTACACTGCTTCTCCCAGGCACCAAGACTCCTAGAACGCCTGGGAAGCAGCTCTGGCAGCCATTTAGAGTGGCAAAAAGCTTTGTCTTTTCTGTTTCTACCATAATCCGAGGTGGTAAAAAATATGAAGTTAAAGGGTTAACATGGACATGAAACTGCATCCAATATTCCAGCAACACTCAATAAAATAATTTAGTAAAATAAAATGACCAAAAAAACCCAACAAAACACAAAATACAACCAACCAGAAAAAACAGCACCCAAACAAAACCCAGATCCAGGGGAAAAAACTGACAAAACAAACAAAACTCAAAAATCCACAGATAAAATAAATTATAGAAAACAGAAATGAAGAGAAAGAAAATTATATATCATAATCAAACCATATAAATTTTTGTGCACCTTGCTCCCTCAAGGTAATCCAACCGCAACCTATTCGGGCAGAAACAATTCTACTGGCTTCAGAAACCACAGAGGAGGCCACATGCTGTCTGTCTTAGAACAAAGTATCTCCTAAATATCACATTAAGGCCCTTCTAAACATTCCAGAGTGCCTACTGTAACTCTTCACATACTATTTTGCAAATATCAGGCACCTCAAAGTGAAGGTAAGGCCAAGTTTTTAAATTAAAATAGGAACTCTGGCTGTTTCACACGACTTCAACAAGCCCAAAGATTCAAACATACACCTTGCTGACTCTCACAACAGCTGGCAGGAGTTTTTCTTCCAAAACTTCATTATGTTCCTTGAAACACAGGCTTAAAACTTTCTTGCTAGGATGCCCTCTCTTCCTTTTGCTAACATAAAACAGTGCTCAACAGAAATACCTACTGTTGCTTCTCAAATCATCTGATGAATTAGTCAACCCCAGAGCAAATTATTTCAGCATGTATATAGAGTATGTTTCAGACCTGCCATAGGTGTGAAATTCTGGAGGATTTTTCCAAGTGCATCAGTTACTCTAGTAAGGGATACTTTTCCTTCTTTCAACAAAGTGCCCAACAAGAGTGGGCAGGATGCCAAAGTGCTCTAACACCATCCTGCTTCCTTCAAATCTTCTCTTGCTGCTCAGACCTGAGCATGTCAGCTCGTTGGGGCAGGAGGTCTTTGGTTTTGCCCTGTTTTTGCACAGCACAAAGAGATTTGAGTCCAGGACTGGGCACTAGGAATATGGCATTACAAAATAAATCCTGTTATTCAGGAATAACATTTAATGTCAGAGTTTGAGCTAAAGTATGATTTTAGAGAAATACGTATGTATTAATATGCATACATTTCCTACTATGGATTCAAGAATTGTACTGTTCAGAAGAAAGCATCCAGTAAATTATTACATTTATTTGATTAGATTTACTAGGATTTATTAGATTAACATTGTATTATCTATGTAATAAACATGCACATAGCATTGCAGTTGATACTTGGCAGACTTGAAAAGAGTAACCATTTGCCTTTAAATATGACTTTTTAAGAACTTTTTTCAGGAAAAATATACCATCTGAATGAGTAAAAAAAAAAAGAATAAAAACTACGATACTTTTTGGATAATACTTTCAAAATTATTCAAGAAAATTGTATTAAGCACTAAACAAACCTGGGCAACATAAGGATGTTAAAACTAGAAAAGAAAAATTGAATACAGCTGTAAGGCTGATTTACAAGTGATTTTGTCTTACAAAGTAACTCAAATACTGCAATAAAAAAACTAGAGGTACTAGAAAACAGTGAGTGCAATATAGTCATATAACAGAACACAGCAGCCAAAGAGCTAACCACCCCTAAGGGTAACCCATGACTGAGTTTTGTGTAAAGGTCAGGAGAGTTAAAAGGCAGTAGAAGGCAATGTGGCATCCCTGAAAAAGGACTAAACTAGCACAGCAGCTTCACCGGCAATTCAGTCTGTAACCTCAGGCATATTTCCCTCCTCATCCTTTGCCTTCCTTTTCTTTCACTCTTTTTGGCAATTTGAATATCTGCACAGATGTGGACAGACACTGAACTCATTCTGACTGCACTGCACAACAGCTGAATGGGAATCATCTCCAACCAGAATGAGATTTAATGACACTGTGCTGGGGTGTTCAAGCCAACAATGCATGCTGACATCTCTCTATATTTACTATCTCTCTGTCCCAACTGGATCATAATGTTTTGTTTTGTAATGTAAATAAAAATATTTCAGACATCAACAAAAAATCAGCAAAAAAAAAAGTATCAAAATACCCACATGTACTGATCTTCATCTGTGTAAATAGAGGGAGTATAGCCAAAGATGCATAACATGTGACAATGTTATAGTATCAATAGGTATCTTTGGGACAGGCCTAAAACACAGCCCCAATTTTCAGTTCAGAAAATGACCCATTCGGGAGTATATTTTCAGATTAGTACCGTCTGTGTTTTCATTTATTTTGGACACTCCAGCATCCAGTTATAACAGTCCCTGAGACATCACAGTTCCTGTAGACAGAAACAGGCAGTGCTGATACTCCTAAACTCAAAAATATAGTGTGGCAGCTAAGGGGAAGTCCAGTTCAGGCTTCAAAGCTTTTAGGTTCAGATAAATATTTTTGTGCCTGGTGAAAGCCAAGCTGCCTGCTGCTGTGGTTCTACTTTTATCAGTACTCAAATCAGCTGTATGAATACTCAAAACTAGTTTGAGCATAAGATTTGAGAGGCCTTAGTATCTCATGTGTATCTTAATCTGGACAAGGGGATCACGTGCTCCCTCAGTCAGTTTACAGATGATGCCAAGATGGACAGGATCATTGATCTGCTGTAGGGTAGGAAGGCTCTGCAGAGGGATCTGGACAGGCTGGATCAATGTGCCAAGAACAATTCCATGAGGTTCAACAAGGCCAAGCGCCAGATCCTGCACTTGGGTCATGACAACCCCATGGAATGCTACAGGCTGTGAGCAGACTGGCTGGAAAGCTGCCTGGCAGAAAAGGATCTGGGAGTGCTGGTTGACACTGGTTGGACATGAGCCAGTGTGTGCCCAGGTGGTCAAATAGGCCAATGGCATCCTGGCCTGTATCAGAACCAGCGTAACCAGCAGGACCAGGGATGATTGTCCCCCTCTGCTTGACATGGTGAGGCCACACCCTTAGAACAAGAAAGACATTGAGGTGCTGGAGCGTGTCCAGAGAAGGGCAGTGGAGCTGGTGAAGGTTCCGGAGCACAAGTCTTATAAGGAGCAGCTGAGGGAGCTGGGGTGGTTCAACCTGGACAAAAAGAGGCTCAGGGGAGACCTTATCACTCTTTACAACTATCTGAAAAGAGGTTGTAGCCAGGGTTTGGTCTCTTTTGCCAAGTCAGAAGAAATAGGATAAGAGGAAATGGCCTCAAGTTTGCTGGGAAGGAGTGTGTGAAGATTGGATATTGGGAAAAATTTCTTCACTGAAAGAGTTATCAAGCATTGGAACAGGCTGCATAGGAAAGTGGTTGAGTCAGCATCCCTGGAGGTATTTAACAGACATGCTGATGTGGGGGGTAAGGACACGGCTTAGTGGTGGACTTGACAGTGTTAGGTTCACGGTTAAACTCAATGATCTTAAAGTTTATTTCCAAGCTAAATGATTCTACAATTTTATGATTCTAAGATGATCATCTTTCCAGTTGTCTCTTTCTGTATTGCTCAAATCAATTTGTTATCTTTCACTAATAACTACTTTCACTCATGTACTTATATTACAGAAAATTCAAGGAGTTTGTTTCCTTTCATAAGCTGGAGAGCCTCTGGCCTTATTTCTGCAAATATAGGTTTTGAAATGCAGCGCTTATCTAAGAAATCTTGTAGAAATTGCTCCTTTGCTAATTAACACAAGTCAAGACAGACAGGAAAATACTAATAGACTGCATGCAAAGCCTTTGCACTATGACAATTATGCTAATGTTCTATGATGCTTTTTCTTATTTTCTTTTTAATTGTACAGACACAGAACATAATCCTGTGAACATCCAAAATTGATGGCAGTTATTATCAAACTGAACACTAGGCAATTTCCTTTCTGAGACCTCACATTTTATGCTGCCAGTATTTTTTGTTTTGTTTTGCTTTTTAAACAGCTGTCTCTAAAGGCTCACAGGCATGAGCAGCTCTAGAAAAGATCCTCTCTTCCAATACTTGGCTCCGTAATTCCGAAGATGCAGCCAGCATCCTCTCCTTACAGACATTCACTAAGGCAAATGGGAAGACTCCTGTGACTCATGGCACAACACAGGCTAAGTCAGCCATTCTTCCTGCACTTCTTTACAAATTTCATGATCAGGAGGGTAGCTTCCATATGCACAGCATGTGAATTACACACAGATTTGCATCATGTCTATCTATGATGGGCAAAACCACAAACTCACCACAACTGTCTATGTATAAAATCTGCAAAATTTTGCAATGTCTGTGCACAATTCTATATATAATACAATGCCTAAAAATCAGTTCTCAGAAATGGAAACTCATGGAAGAGTCATGATCACATAACTGAAGAATAAACTTCCACTAAAACTGTTAATTGGTAAGCAAGGCAGTCCTGTTTTCACTCTCTATGCTGGCATTTCAGGGCTCTGTTCCCCTCCCTCCATTAGTGTGTTTTCAAATCTGTAATTCTTAGGGTTTACTTCCATTGCAGAGGTACAGCTGGCTGCTGCTCAGCTGCATTGCCAGTGTTGTTTGTACTCATCCAACAGTACCTGGAACAAAGATGGCAAAATATCTACTCTCAGCAGGCCATTCTGGGGCATAGGCAGACCTCCTCAGATGGTAGATTAAAATGTTAGTAGGAAATTTTTTCCTGCAATTCCCTGCCCGTGCCCTGAAAGGCTGTCTAATTCCAACAAGATTGTTGGGAGTATGAACTAGTGGTTAAAATACCCAAAATTCAACAGCCTAACATGAGTGCAGAAGTGGTGTGGATGTCATACTTCAGCTTGTCTTTAAAATGTGCTTAGCAAGACATCTAAATTGCGCGTGGCTGTGCAGACAGGTAACTGCCGCACTTGCCCTTAAACCAGTTTTTACAGTTTTCACGTTAAAACACCCAGAAATTTTGCTGGGACAGTACAGGATTGCATCCAGCCTGCTCTGCCAGCAAGTACACTGGCCACAGCAAACTCAGAATGGGAGTGGAGATGCCCACCCTTCCAGACCACAACATACCTTGACGCAAGCCTGCCTTTTGTTTGATGTTTTAAGCTAAAATGCCAAGGAAGTTCCCGGCATAGCTGAAATACAGCACAGGTGTGATTGGTCTGTGTTCTGCACCACCAGTTCCGATGCAATGAACAGTACCTTCCAAAAGAAGCCTTTTAACACCTGAGAGCTGTAACATTTTACAAGGCTGCAGACACATTAACTTTAACTTGTCTATCAAAGCACATATTACCACAAAGGCTTAAGTGCAAACCCTTCTCTCCTTTAGGTGGTCATGACATAGACAAGTAGCCTTTTTAAAACCAGTCAGCAAGTGAATCTAGAAGTTTTCTTTTTTCTGCTAAATCAGACAAAACATTATAGAAAACTAGTTTAAAATAACAAAAAATCCTACATGCTTACCTAAGCTTCCTAATCTTATACTTCAATACAGACTGTGCTATATAAGCTTTCCTTTGAGTTATGGCAATATAAATGATTCAGTTCGAATTTCTGTAGAAAATATCACAGGAGGTTGCTTGCTCATTTCAAGGTTTTCAGAAAGGCTAATCCTGCCCAGATAAAGCAGAGATCACTTTTTATTGCAGTGATGGCTACTAACACTGGGCTAAGACACGAAGTCTTTCTTTTGTCTCAAAGCGGTATTCCATTAGGAAATCCAACAGGCCCCTTCGACTGAAGCAGAGCTGCTGCAGCATTTACAGCTGACAGTGGTAGCTCTTGTCCTTGCTGCAGAGCATACAGAAACACCTTTCCTCTCTCTCTCTCCATCCTTCATTTCCAGACATGCTTCTGGCAATACAGCTACACACCTACTCTCAGAACTGACAATCATTTTCCAACGTTCATACAGAAAGCCATTACAGGACCAATCATATTTGTATATTGTCTTTCTCCTATTAACATTATAGTGACTTACATTATTTTGAAAGCAATATCCTGCTGCCATTTAGCCAGAATGTCTTTTCCATTTATTATGACTAGAGGAGCAAATAAGCACAACTTCTATGCTCCTCAGACCAAAGGTTCCTAATCAATGCACAAAATACCTTCTGCAACAGATTATAGCCACATTTCGAAATCACTACTTAGAAATTTACATTGTATTATATATATCTTTAGGCTAGGATTGCTTTTATTTTTGCTGTATTAAAATATGTGCAAAAGCTAATATTTACTATTGTAAAAAAACGTTCTTTCAGAAGATGAGAAGGCTTAAAACACTTCTGTTACTAAACTGCTGGAAAAATCACAATACATTAGTAATTTCAGTAACAGCTGAACTTGATTTAAAGACGGCATACCTATGGACCTATGGTCTAATTTTCAAAAATTGTAAGAATTACCTCAGTGAAAAAGGTTCACTGTAACTGAAGAACAAATTGGGAACCCAAACCTCCTCTCATAAGCCTAATTTTAAAACAACCCTCCACCCTAGCATACTTATCATCGAAATTGCCATCAACATATGCTGCAGTAAACAAATCTTCACCAGCATGAAAAATATAAAATGTGCCCTTTCACAACTGGCATAAACACCTCACGTAACAGAGCCATCAAACACATGGATCCTGTGCATGCACACATGGAAGGCACCAATATTGGTACAAAACTATGTAGGGCAAAGTGAAGAGACCTTCCTATACCAGCAGAACTCATTTATGAAACAGTAAAAGACAAGACATGCACTTAATGGAAGAACAGTTTTCACAAAACATTTCTGATCATTCAACCTCTTTCTCAACAGAGAGACACAAAATACTTTGAAAAGATAAGCTTTGGGACTAAAACTTATAGCTTTGCCAGATACTAAAAATCATGGACCTAACAATGACACATAATTTCACTCACATCCTCTCCCTAGATAACTTCTCCATGTTCCACAGGTAATAATTATCTGTCTCTTTTCATCCCACAGAGCTAACAACTTGAATACCTCCAGCTTTGCGAGCAGCTTCTACTGTCCCACAGGTAAAAAAAAAAACCTTTCCATTGTTTCTCGAACCGTATATTAAATAACATAATTAAATTAAACAGAGCACCTATTTTCAACATGTAGTGTTTTATTTCAGCTTTGAAGAGATGGTTTTGTATCCAGGAACTGGCTTATTTTTCCAACATCTCTTGCTTATAAAACTCAAATGCACATGTACACACACACACACACACACACACATCTATCCAACCATATATAATGAAGACTTATAAATATATATTTACACATAATGTATATGTGTACATGCATATTTATGTATTTTTAATACATATATGTGTAAAATTCTTACTACATCTTCATAAAAACCTTGTCTTATAAAAGAGTATATAACTGTATTTAACTGTCACATAAAGAGTTTTCTTGCCCCAGATTCCTGGTGTTATGGAGCATGCTGATTAGTTTAGTTTTGTTTGTTATCATTTGGGAAACAGAAACATCACTGCTCATGCTAATCTTTCCTACATTAGAAGACAAACCTTTTTTTGCAATAATATTGACATATATACCTCTCAATCTTTCTACTCAATACTAAGAAATTTTCTTTTGTCCTTCTAATATCTGGTGCTGATTATTGTTTGTCTCCTCTGGAGGCCATCCAATTCATCTATTTCTTTCTCTAAGCCTAATGCCAAGACCAGGCAAAATGCTTCTGTGATATCCCACTCACTGAAAAAAAAAGCTCAGTAGCAACTCCCATGTGTTGCAAATGACATTCCTGTCTGCATGTCCCAGGGCTATTTGCTCTTTTTTATGCAAAAGAATCACATCATTAATTAATTTCAATTTGTAGTTATTCTAACACTCAGATATATTTATACACTACTGCTGCCTACACATTGATTTCCTATTTTGTACATAAACATTTGATTCCTCATTTCTAAGTTTTAGTAGTTAGCATTTATCTTTATTGATCTTCATCTTACTGACTGAAAAACATTCCCCCAATTTATCACTCATTTTGATCTGAGACTAAGTGCTTAGTACTCTTAGCATCTCCATGCTGTCCACAAAACAATAAAATTGCTTTCTATTGTAAACAAATGACCTTTTTACCATTCTCTAGTTATAGCATGCATCATATTATACTCATGGATCAAATGGAATATACAGTTCTCTAGGTTTAATGAACTTTGTGATCACTGTTGAGTTCATGAACATACAGTTTCTAAATATGGTGCATACATTCAATCTCTTAGCAAAAGTGTTCATACAACACTGGAAAGAGGGCTGATATGAAAAAATTTAAAAAACAAAGATAATTCAGTACAAAAAGAAAAAAAAGTTTGTAAAGAATAAAAAAACCTAACTCAGAAAGCACAGAATATGACAAAGAAAAGAAACTGCTATGACTTTCCACAACATGGAAACCCACTGCAAATCAAAACCTGACAAATAAGTCCTGATAACGACAAAAATCCATAGAAAAAAATACCAAAATGAAACAAACAACTTCTGTATGCAGGAAATTCTACAAATCTTTCACCAAATCCACAATTACACATCAACACAACCACCAAAGTAGATTCTGGGAAAACTTTATACTACCTTCAGATTTTCAAATAAATACTTAAAAATACATAGACATGAAATCAGCATATAATTTCTGAAAAAAAAAATCTAAATCTAAAATCTAGATAAGGCTTTTCATATTAAGGAAAAACACATTTTAAAGAGAAAAATGTGTAAATTATAATTTTGCACAGCCTTGTTTCTTTCATAATGGTACAGCTTCAGGCAGAGGATGGATAGAAGAGGAGATAAGGACAGAAGCAGATAATTCATGAAAGACAGCTGTCAATCACATCATCTCCAAGAAAGGGAATGTTGATCCAGGAAGGTCAGCAGGAAAAAGTGAGGTGTAAAAACTGGAGAAAGAAATTTAACTGTGTAAAAGGGTACGTTAAAAGATTTTTGAACTGCACAGAGTAAGGATGAAAAACAGATAAGTAGAACAAATAAAAAAAGAATGCATAAAAATATCCCAAAATCCTGTCTTCCCAATGAGTGCAGTATACTGCAATAAACATTCCTACACTCTAAATCTTATGCAACGCTTACAGAAAGTGATAGTATTTTTGGTTCAAATCTCCCAAAACTCCATTCAAATATGATTCACTTATTTTTACTAAATCTTTACAAGGTAACTATTGTTTGTACCACTTTACAAATGGATTGACAGACAGTGTGCCTTGTCCAGTCTCACACAATAACTATGACAGGATGAAATTATTTCAAAGCCCAGCTCTCTTCATCATCTATGATATCATCCTTCCTCTACATTTTTCCAAGTATTTTCTGAAGACCGGCACTAACATCAACACCTACAGCAGAGTATTCTGTTTCCACGATGTGCCCTCAACTGTGTCACTAGGTATACAAATAGAGTCATACAATCCACTTCTTTTGGAATAAAAGACTTACCAAAAAATGCATTTATAGGTGGGTAACTGAAGCTTGGCAGTACCAAAAATAAATGAAAATACATTCTGCCAGTTTTACTATGCATAAGCCAAATGGAAACCAAACACCCCAGCTCATATTCATGGCAAAACATAAGTCAACTCAATCAAGAGTAGAAATAATTACTTAAGAACAGTTCATAGACACTGATCTTTGGCAGTCACCTTCAAACCCTCATAGCAAACCTGTTTACTTCCTAAATTAAAGAGGAGGATTCAAAGGTTTCTACGTTAAACATTCCAAAATGACTATAAATGATGCATTCTGTAACGACTGAATGAAACAGTTCTGAAATTGACAATTCAAGCATTTCATAAGTTAATAAGTAAAAAATTTGTTCTAACATGGAGAGCCAAAAAGCCGTTAATACATAGAAATAAATGAATAAAGGAAAACCTATCAGTATGAATGAGCAGTTAGCAAACTAACAGTTTTCTAGGAAACTCAGGTCTTACATTTGATGGATCATTGATTCTTAATATTTCTCCATAACTCAGCACTTACTAATAAATGAGCAGCAAAGCCTCATATATTACTATTAGAATTGGATAGTGGCACAATAGGCTGACACATGTTTACACCTACACAAGCACATGGATTTTTCCACCACGCACTGAGCAGGGTGCAGTGATCAGCTGTTGCTTGGAAAGGAGCTGATACTGCAGTGCAGTGCAGCAACTGAAAGCTGCCACTGTCATGTTTTGAAGCTGTTACTTCCGAAGGTAAGGATGGATTGAGATATGCTACAGCTCTCTCAAACCCAGTATGGGATTCTGATAAATTCAGAATTCCCACCTCTCTTGAATGGAAAAGTAAATAAATAATAATAAAAAAAAATGTGTGCAGAGTCTAAGAGGCAAAATATCCTTTCTCTTTTTCTGTTGAGAGAATAACAGAGTACTTTCAGAAGGATGTTTCTTCATATTAATTTACCTTTCAAAATTGAGACTGAGGAAAGCACTGCTATTGCTCAGTGCAGAACTAAAGCTAACTTAACAAGTGATTTCCAGTTTTGAGAATCTCTCAGATTTCAGTATTATTGTCATTTTGAAACAAAACTTCAAACCAAGGCTTCCTCTTTACAAGCAACATCATGTTCAAAGAAGGTAATCACTTTGACTTGAAAATCAGCTTCAAGTGATCAGTTAGTACACAAAGGACAGAGCTTTTACATACCAGTTTCTTCTTTGCACAAGGCTACAATCAATTATATATTTTAGGACTGTATATCCTGTTCTGTTTGTCTCTTGAGATTCAATAATGCAAGTCACACCAAGAGTCTTAAGGGTTAATGAGAATAATTCTTCCTGATCCAGGAAAACTATTTCTGTGTACTATCCTTAAGGAAAATAAAAATGCTATTTCAAGAACTCCTCAAAAAGTCATATATTACCTCTTACTCCCTAAAAGACTGATCTCAACTCATAACATTTTTTCTTTACAGAAGATAAAATTATCTAAGAGAAGGGTTAGTCTACCTCACGACTTTTTAGCTCTGCTCATCTTGTCTACCACTATGTATGTACAATAACTTAGGGCTGAAAAACCAAATTTTAATGCACTCTAATATGCACATATGTGGCTTCTCCACAAGAGACTCCACTGACCCACTGTTCACCATTAAATTCAGAGAAATGCCACTCATCTCTTATTGCTGAACTCTTTGCCATCCTGTATTAGGGCTGTTAAATAGAGATACCACATGATTAAACAACAAAGAAAAAATCTGTGGATCTTACATAAAGATGGAAGCTCATATGGCATGAAGAGACAGGCAGGCTGTGCTCTGCTGCATCTGAAGCTACAGCTTTTATCTAGTGCTCTTTCCATTTCCACACATCTGGAAACAGCATGAGAACTTCTGCTTGTCAGTGCTATTGCAAATTCCCTACGCACACACAAGCATCAAATCCTGATTCAGTAACAACAGCCTGAACCTCAGCCATCCCCAAGTACTCATTCCCTTCATTGCTTCAGCAGCACTGAATTGCTATCCACCGTCTTTCATCCTGTACCTTTCATCACTGACCTCAGTTCCTCCCTTTCGCATACCTAAATCCATGTCCTGTCAGCCACCCACGCATTGCTGCTCTCACTTGCCATGCACCTTTCAGAAGGATTTCAGTATTCCTTGCAGTTCCCATCTTCTATTTCTTGTTTCTTGAGCTGCAAATAGTGCTTATAGGCAGCTTGTACACTCAGGTTCAGCAGAAAATAAGCTGCTGCCATAAATTAAAACTACTCAGCTAATTCCAGTGTAAAGAGCTCATATTTGGAGGGAATGGTGAGACAGACCATGACATCTGGAACAAATAATCCAAGATGTCTTGGAAGTATAAACCTGACTCTCTGAAGCAGTGGGACAGATGTTTTGCTTGAAGATGTGGACTCAGCCTCACTGAAGTCGATGTGGCTGACTCTATACAAAACCGCTTTTAAAATAAATAGTAGCCCAGTAACAACTTCTGTCATTGCTAGCAAAGGCCCACAAACCTGCCCTGAGCTGAAAGCTGGCAGAAGGCAGCAGCCTGGGCAAGGAAACACATGAAAATAAACCCAAGCAGGTTCCAGAACTGAAGAGGTGGGTATTCCCACCTTGAACATCACAGCCTACCCAGCAAGAGCATCAGAACAGTGGTTGTACAGCTCTACTCACCCTGGGCTAAGAGAAGCCACCAGCCATGAACCTGGAAACCCAAAAGGAGCCTGAAAGGGTGAGCACAGGACCAGAGAAAAGACACTAGAGTGGTTTGTTTTTTTTTTCTAGAACCATCTTTATAAAGATATTCAGGCTGTTATTAATGATTGCTTTTTTGGTCCTAACGTCTTCAAGCTCATCAGAAGACTAAAATAATGCAAGAAAGGTTCTAGCTCCTTCAAGGGCTTCACAATCATCAGTTTCAACTTTTGATTTCCTGCAACACTGAAAGTCTGATATCACAAATATCAATTGCCTGATACTCCACAGATTCATATTTTTTGTCATATAAACATGCCAGGGATGAAAGGACTTTAAATCGTGTAGCATAACACATCTTCTCACACAGCTATAAACGTGAGACGTGGCAGGCATTGGATAAATGGGTCCATTGTAACTACCAAGTCCAAATGAGGACATTTACTTGTTTTAAGCCAGCAGGCAGGCTGAATCTAGACTTTATCAGTATATATGCCTCCCCTGTGTACTATAAAGCACATGAGCCAGCTTGTAAGCGACAGGCAAAATGCTACAGATTCCGTTGACACTTGGTTGCAGAACTTCAGAATACTGTAAGGATATGAGACCTCTGATGGACTTGAATTCATCCGTCAGCAAGATGAAGGTGGAAGCAAGTTTAAGTGTATAAATGCCTGCTAGGAAAAATCTGGGAAACTAAGACAGTACTTATGCTTTTGTATTGCCATATCACACACTGAAAATTCCAGTGAAAATGAGGGGTCTCCTCTACCATAAAAACTCCAGGGAAGGAAGAAGCAATTTCACCTTCTACAGTGCAAATGATTGCCACGTTCACTTAACTTTTTTTTTTTTTTTGTCTTCGTTGAAGTACTGAATATATTCTTTTAATTTCAAAGCTCTGTCTCCAACATTGATTCAGAATACACAGAAAATTACTTATGGAGTCAGAGAGGGTAAAGTGTTTCTTTACGTAAATCTTAAAAATAAAGCAGCTTCATAAGACCATTTCATGAACGCACAAAACCTACTAAAGTTCAGAGTTATTCACAGATTGGATTCTGGCTTGAACTCTTCATTGATATTAAAATGAACGTTAACCAACAGAAATTACTTCCCCATAGTGAGTGGGGCTTTCCTGGCAGTCATAGACGATTGTTGAAGGCCACAGTCACTGCCAGGGACAGCAGCTGTACTGTGCCAGTGCTGTGCTCAATTTCATCATTTTTACTTCATTGTGTTGCTTGTTTTCACTCCTCTAAAGGTGTCTTTCTATGCCAATCACTTTCATAATAAAAGCCTGACTGTGATCAAAATGTTGAGGCAATTTCTTCATGAATTGCTCACAGTGGGCATAGCTTGACATTTGATGCATTTTAGAGGTTGCATCAGAACCAAGAGAATACATTTTGGGAGTTAGCTTCCTATTCAACTTCCTCTATGTAATAGGAGAGGACAAGTGCAGGAAACGTGGGTAAAAAAAAAGATTCAGGAAAAGAGACCACTTTCCCAACAAATGCTTATTTTAGACAGAAAGATACTCTTACCCCAAAGAAAGTCACAAACTACAAATTCCAAAAGTTTAAAGTAAAAAAGCTCAAAATCTCCTTGACCTTTTTGCTTAAAATATTTCATCTGAAGGTTTTTAGACACTGAGAGAAAGCAAGTATAATTTTAAAAATTGCTGCTATTAACACTACAGAACTCAAACACATTTTCCATCATACAAAGAGGCATATCCTCATGTGGATTAGAAATGTTAAGGAAAAATAGCAGGTTGAGGTTCACAGTGACATACAGAAGAGAAAACATTACCCAGCAGGCCATTATAAGAATGTAGAGTCCAGGAATACCTGGGGAATATTTTCTAATAAAGCAAATACATATTTTTAGTCCACATTCACAAGCAATATAAAAGACAGACACCAGAATGTGTGCCAAATACTACGCAAACCCCTACGAGTTCTGCAATTTATCACATTAAAAACAACATATGCTTCATACAGTAACAAGAAACTGACTTTACCTTACATTTGTAACATTTTTATTACACTTTGGTCCAATAATCCATCTGTGATCCTCCTAATGCCTTGACTACTAGAGTATTCTACAACAATGCTCTATAAATTTGCCTTTTAAAATTAACTTATAACTCAGGAAGATTACTCAAACTCTCATTTAGGAAAAAAAAGATCTATGAAACAAAAATGAAGGGGGAGAAGCTAGTGAATTTTCTGGCTAGAATTTACTGAGTTTAAAAAAAAAAAACAAAAACACTAGAAATGATGTAACAAAAGTAAATGTTTCTTTTATTTCAACTAAATATGTTCCATATGTGTATGCATATGCATATGTATAATATACCTGCACACAAGAACTGGTAAGAGATTAGATAAAAAACTGAGCTCAATTATACTGTAAAAACAGAATCCACATAATAACTTTTGCTTAAAAGACTAACTGTAAATTTACCCCTGCACGTTCTTCCTTATGTTACCCCGTTGTGTTTCCATGGTTACTCAATTTTAAAAATCACCGAGTCTTACCAGAATATGAATAATGATAATATTCCTTTATCAATACATTTTATGAAAAGATCAACCAGGCTAGATTTCTAAGATGTACAAAGTCATTTTCCCTTCTTTTTTTTTTTTCTTTTTTTTTTTTTTAATTATTATTATTTAAATTCTACATTAGGCACACATCAAAACAAAGCAAACAAGTGGAAAAGAATGTCAAAGAAATATTGTAATTAAAACTGGTTTAGAACTTTAACTTTAATTCCAAATTTAGGTAATAACTTTCTAAAATTCTTTCTAACGATGTGTATATTTATTAAAGACGTTTTTGTTAGTTTCTGGCTCTGACATCTGAAGGGGAAAGGAAAGGGAAAGAAAAGTAATTAATGTTTGATAAAAATATGGCTTTGCAGACTACAGAAAGTAGTCCAAGCAACTACTCTTGATTGAAAGTTGATGTTAGAGACAGGTTATTATATTAATTCTGTTCCTAAATAGATCACAACAAAAGATTTGTTCAAGTTCTTAGCTGAAATCAGTGTGTTGTAGCATGTACACAGATAGAAATCTATCTGCAAATTTGGGATGGCATGATACAGATGCACAGAGAGAATCCTTTTTTTCTGAGCCACCATTTTCAAAATATTACTCATTAGAAAAATTCCTTCCATGTTGAAGGACAGTAGAGATAAAGAAAGACAGAGAGAGTACAGAATCACTGCTTTAAGTAGCTAAAAGTCCAGGAATAAATGCATCCTCCATTTTTTTCCCCGAAGGTATCACCTATATCAGTGCATTTATTTACACACGATTTTGGAGGCACTAGAAAATACCTTTTAACTGTAGTATTTCAGTGTAAGCTATCTACACTTTCCCCTTAAAGAGACAGGCTTATTTACAACTTCAGTGATTGCCACAATTTTCGAAATGTGATTAAGAGCAGTTTAGTAACTATATCAGCTAGTTCCCTCACGACTCTGGGATACATCTCACTGGGTGCCACGGAGTTACACACACTCAAGGTGGATTCAAATAGGATTTTCCTCTACAATGCGGGGGACTTCATTCCCCCAGTACCTGCCCTGAAGTTCAGGGCCTGGAGAGATGTGGAAAAAGAGATTACCATAGAAAACTGACACACACATACACAAAAATCCCTAATAGAAATGCTCTTAATTCCATCCTCTGTCTACAAAACAACACTACATATTACTCTATTAAAAAAAAAAATCAGAATTGGTATCTCTTCACATACATGGGGCTTGGATACTAAATTCTGAAAAAGCTTAGCAAGAATGTAAACAAAATCTCAGTCCCAAGCATCCCAAATACCCTGATAAATAACGGTTCAGTCTGCTAACTCAATTGCAGATAAACTTTTATCACCTCCTTATCACCAGATTCAATTTGCAGTGCTTACTCACTCTTATTCTAGTCCCCAAAACTTTTAATATATTTGCAGAAAAATGCAACATACTCATACAGGCTCAAATTCCCACTGAATGAAATGTGTTAGAATTTTATCAACCTGAATATCACTCAAGGGTCAAGCTTATGTCCTTCCACGTACGACAGAAATCAATTCTTAGAGAAAGCAGAAATCTCTGACTGAATCAAAAGTAAATTGATACTTCAAGGACTGAGGAGGTTTTCTTGGTTGGTTGGGTTGGGCTTGTTCCCCACCGCCCGCCGCTTCTGCCAATGTCTTGTTTGCATTTCAAAAACAACAACAGAAAAAACCACAAAGAAAAAAACCCAAACAAACAATCAAAAAACCAAAAAGAAAATCAAAACCACAAAAAAACCAAACCAAAAAAACCCACAAAACTACAAAAAAACCCCAAAACCAAACAAAAAAACCCAGATCCAAACCCCTGAAATCTTTAGTTCTCTTCAGTGATGTCAGGGCTGGAAACTGTTTATGAATCAGGATGCTCAGTGACCAGCAAATTGTTACATCACTGTGAAAGGCAAGAGCTCAGCAGTTTCCAAGGCAGCACTACTCTTTAGAGAGATGTATCTCCAGGGCCTTTCAGGATAACTTCTTTCAGCACTATCACCTGAAAAAATGTAGAATGAAATCAAGACTGCTGTACTGTGTGGAGGTTCATATGTAGCATGAGGCTTCCATCACTGTGGTGGTTTAACCAAGGGCCACTGTCACCTGAAGTGGCACAGGAACTGATACTCATGATATGCAATGCACTGTCCTCCCTCTTGATGGGACAACTGCCCAGAATATGCATCAGGAACCAAGGAAAGAGAAGGAAAGATGCTGAATCACTTACCACTGCTATTGGACAACACCAGTCCTGGTTCACTGAGCAGGCTGTTGGTGCCCAGGCCTTGGGGGCTGCTGGGGGGTCTGCGACAGGAGGCCGGGACTGCCCTGAGCTGGACATGGGCAGTTCCAGACAACTCCATCCCACCCACCACAGGAAATAGCTGAGCCACTTGCCCACAAAGGGAGCACCTCTGGGAATTTGTATTTAATAAAGAGCAAAGCCACCAGAGACCAGTGAAGTAGGACAAGGAAAAAAGTGTGAGAAACAGCCCTGCAGACACCAGGGTCAGCGACGAAGGTGTGGGAGGAGGTGCTCCTGGCACTGGAGCAGAGATTCCCATGCAATGCCTGGAAAGTACCCCAATGAAGCAGGTTGTCACTCGGCAGCCCAGGGGGAGGACCACAGTGGAACAGATATCCACACTTCAGCCCATGGAGGACCCCCATGCCGGAGCAGGTGGATATTCCTTAAGGAACTGTGGCGCACCAAGAGCCCATGTTGGAACAGGTTTATCCTGAAAGACTGTAAACTATGAGGGTCCATGCTGGAGCAAGGGAAAAATGTGAGGATGGAACTTGAATTTTAGCATTCAGTTTCTAATTATAGGAAAGGTTTATGTTTTTCTTTAAAAACATTCCATTGCTTGTGACCTCAAAACTCTCAGGAAAAATACACTAGAAAACCAAAAATCTACATAAAGGAAAACATGTAATCTCCAAGTAACTTATTGGACCAGCTGTCCTAAATTGGCTTTTTACCAGAAGGGAAAGAAGTAAGGAATTCAAGGCTCTTATAAAATGAACTTGGTTGAAGGAGCTCATAGCACAGGAAAGGAAGAAAGCAAGAGCCATCAGCAAGTTCAACATAATGCGAAGAGAAAAAGAATTTTGCTTCCACACTTATAATTGACTAGACAAGGGAAAATACATTAATACTATCTAATGGAAGATGCAATAAGGTCAGCTACAATTCCAACAGGGTACAAAAAGTAGTAAATTCCAAAAAACCAGTAGCTTACCACAAACTTCAAGAGGTCCCTCTAGGAAAACCACATCAAGTAATTCATGTTAAAAAAAAAAAAAAAAAA
>VWZW01004863.1:411613-460466 GCA_013397115.1 Edolisoma coerulescens | reverse complement strand
AAGAAAAAAAGAAATAATTCAGTTCCACATAATAAATACTCTTACGGGAAAGATAAGGCTAAAATCAAGAGGCTGGCCCTCAGGGCTTTTTCTCAAAGTGGTCTTGATATTTTAGAAGGTCTGAGGGCTGTGATGTGCTCATGACAGCTTCATTTTTCCATTAACTCATTCTTTGGTTTACTTTGCTTAAAATAATTTCTCTTTTAAATCACTTAAAAGGAGCTAATGAAACATTTTATTCCTAAGGAGGGTTTTTTAGGGGCAGTTATTTTTTTACAGCATAGTTACTGAAATCGTAAGCCAGAAAGACTATTAAACCAACTAACTTAGTCCACAAATTCCAAAGAAAAATACTGTCGTTTCTGCACAGATTCATATTTAAATATCAGTGACACCATGACTTTCAAGATGCCATTAAAGGTGTATCCTTCAAAACACTCTACAAGCATCACTCTTTCACATCTGGATGTCTGTCCTGGTCCTCTTCCCACACATTTAAGATACCTCCAAATACCAGTGTAAATGTTTTGATTATTCCATTATACGCCGAAAATGAGTCTATCAATGACAAGACCACACTATAAAACAGTGGGCAAACAAAGTGTTCATCCTTTGCAAAAGCAGTTTTGTTTGTTCTAAAGTAAAAATTGGGGGGGAGGGGAAGAGCATATATGAATTAGATGGGAAGAGTTCCAAACCCACACATTTAAAATGTATCTCAGTGTAGCTCAGTAATGAGCAGAAAATGACATATTATAAAACATGATAAAGCACTGACTTAACCATTGTTGATTTCAGAGTAGAAGCATTTTAAAGGTTATTTCAGCCCAAGTATTATACAGCCTGATCTACAAGAGATGAAACAGTATCTCAGCAAGAACACTTGGTACAATTGCAGTCCTTGGTGCTTATCCTCCTTGGTCTATAACTCAGCTGGAGGCTAGCAGAAATAACCAATGCTTTACAGAGAAACAGTAAACCAAAAATCCCTCATTTTTAAAAGGTAAGATTCTCCCTATGTTATTATTCTTCTGAATTATTGAAAGTACCATAAAACTCACTTTGTCATATTAATGATTTCTATGGTTTTTTGCATTATATATTCAGCTTGAATACTAAGGCTTAGCTAGCCATTTTCTTTTTATTTTATGTCAGTTTTTATCACATATTAGCCATTTTTAACAGGTGAAATTTTAAAACAAACTATAATATATTCTTCAGTTATAACTGATATTGACTAATCCTTTGATACACAGAAACTCCTTACAGACATCTGACTTGAGGTGATGGGTGTCCCTTCACAGCCTCACTAACCACTGTGATTGTTCCAAACAGCTCTTGATCTGCTCTCCAAGAAAAGAGACCTAGCTGTGACTGCCGACTGAAAGTTTCTGTATTCTCCCAGCTATTTGCTGTACTTATTAACAAGACACATCAGGCTGCTCACCATGTGTTGGCTGGTGAAAGTTAGTTAATAGAAACTATGTGTAAGAGAGCCAAGAATAGCCCTGTTTTCAGCTATGATTAAAGTTACTGATACTTCACCCTGAGATCATTTTACTCAATATGACTTTCTCCATGTAGAGAAATCCCAATATTTCATGACAAATATAACAGGTGCACATATAACCCATTTAAAAGCAAAGCATGTCTGTAACAGTCTATTTTAAACATCAGAGCTTGTGCTTTATTTATTGTAACATGCGTGTTTTCAACTTGAACTGTTATCAGAAGACTGCAGCTCCTAACTCAAGGAAACAAGATTGCTGACAAAATAGGTTTGAAACGTAGGAATTTGATAGTTTACCCAAAATGAGCAGCATTTTTATTTACAAAGATATTTAAAATCTTATTATTTTTCACTTCCTTCAACATCTGCTTGGGCCCCAAGAAAAATACTAAACTATGTTAAATATCTCTCTAACAATAGCAGGTTTTCTCATTAACAGGCAATTTCTTCTCACTGACTTTGAGACAGAGTAAAGTTCCAAGTAAAATGTTCTAATTATTAAAATTATACAAAGATAGCTTCTATTTATGAAAATTAAATCATTTAGCAACTTGTATATGGTTAATGGAGCATAATAAATATTAAACTAATGACATTGTAAGTCCACAGAAGACAATATGCCAAAGCAATTCACAGCCATCATTTGCTACAAAGACAAATCCAAATTTTCACAAGTGTCGTCAACTCCCTAAGCAGATATGAGGGATTCATTATTATTATTATTATTATTATTATTATATTGTTGTTGTTGTTATTATTTTTATTATTATTATTACTATTTTAATTATTACTACTATTATTATTATAGCTAGTGGGTGTTTTTTGCATTTTTTTAATTTTGTCACACAGCAATGTTTAGACACCCTATGAATAGCTAGATGTATGAAAGGAAAAATGTAAGATTTATAAAATTTATTATAAAATTTGATAATAAAATCAGATCAAAAGATCTGTTTACAGAAGACGATGATCAAAAATGAGAATGTTTGCAGAAAACGTATATTAGTCAGCTCTTAGTTTTCCTTTCAGTCTTTTGGCGAAGCTAAGGCATTTTCAACTCAAATTAATAACGTGTTTTATCAGGGTTGGACATTATTTTACACACAGCAGGAACCATCACTTGTCTACCTACAAATTAAATATTTCAATGTGAAGTCAAACACTAGAAGCTTTCCTTCCTCTTTTCTCCCCTCCTCAAAGCCAGTAAGAATCAAGTCTTGGACTATCAGCCAGGAGACACGGTGATGTTCCGCCACTTAGGGGAGCAGATCCCTTGTCTTTGCTATCTGCCAAAGGACAAAGAAATTCTGCACGAGGTAAGAAACAAAATACCCACCCCAATTCAAGACACTGTGTTCTTGTCAATGCAGAAACTGGATCTTTGTTCCTTCTGAGGAAGCAGAAGTCATGTCCTCCAACAATCTACGCCCTTCCCAGCAGCAAGAGGACAGCGTGCAGCTCTGGCAGCATCACAGCAGCCCTGACTGCCCCCAAAAGGCCCAGCTCCAGCCCCAGCCCAGCAGCTGAGGAGATGCGTCTTCCAGCCTGGAAGGGACAGGTCTGCAGGGGCTGAAGAGCAGGAGTCAGAGCCAGAGCCAGAGCCCTTGTGGCCCAGGGGAAACAGCCTCAAGAAGTGCTTGGAGTAATCAGATCAAGCAATTCTTGTCAGTGAAATGCTACCATCCATGGGGCAAAATTCATGACAGTCTCACAATTTTAATAAAGTTGGCACATGCTTAAAGTCCTGATCTGGGAAATGTCACTTCTCTTCTGACTCAGGTTATGAGACCAATAATGTAGCTCATGTTATATACTAATGTTCCTCCACATGCTCTGCATCCAATTAGTCACATAATAATAGGAAAAATCAAGTAATCTTTTCTTATGCCATAGATAATTACACATCAAGAAAAATTAATATTTAAGATATATCCTTACATAGAAAGGTTTTCAGAATGGATAAAGCTTAGAAAACAAAATGCAAGAAACTTTTCAGTAGGAAGATGACTAAAGGAAAACATAGAAATATTCCTTATGTTTATATATGTATAAAAATACAGGTATATAGATATAATATTTTATACACTACTGTGTGTGTATATATATTTAATAATCCTATAGCTTACAATTATATGATTGATTGATGGTTATATAGTTTATCATAATTATAATGTTGGGGTTTATATATATGTGATTTTTCAATGATTGTGTATCTGTTCCAAAAAAAAAAACAAAAAACACATTCCCTTTCTGGAATTCTAACATCGTATTAAAAGTTTCTGTTCCATGGATATTTCAATTTTTTTTTTTTCAAGAGTTATTAAAGTTTCCCCTTCCCAAATATTCTGTTTAGACGGGAAGATATCTTGTCAGGAATTATAGCGTAAAATCTCCCTTTAAATCACCCAGTGGCAGACTGAGCATCATTCCTTTGGTAGTTACATCCACCAATATAGAAAGGAATCTTATTACCACATCCAGTTATTAAAATTACAGGACACATGACAAATTAGTTTTGCTCAGATCCTGAAAGATACATAAATAGATGCACATATACACATATATTCACACAGACTACATTAAGTTCACTCCCTTCCAACACACAGAATCAGTTTGGACATCTCTAAATACTATAAAGAACTTCGCTTTAGATTGCACTCACTGTTTTTCATACCTGTCAGAAAAGCAGAAAATTAATGAAATTCCTACATGCTCACTGAAATTTTTATACAAGCTCTAGAATCCCCCTGATCAGGGAGACCTTCGTCCAACAAATGTGTTCTACTGCTGACTTTGAGTACCAAGACTGTGCTTTATAAACACTCCACTGATGTCTGTGACTCAGAAGGAACTACTATGTCCAAGTCAGAACCTAAATAATCTACTGAATTCAAGGCTGATTTTGAGCAAAGTAATTGTGTCCTTGTACATTTATTTCCTTCTCTTTTCTTGGGGGGGGGAACAAAATAGTTGAAACTGTTGATATAAGTAGACCCTGGAGAAATTGTTTCCTCAATAATAAAGCTTCCTTCACGCATGGTAATCTTTGGCTCTTAGGAGCAGATTGTGAAATCTGTGATCTACACAGACTGACAGATTTTCTACAGCATCAAAAATCTGCTGGATGCAGCATATCTATGATGGGATGCCAGGAAGTGTTTTGTGTCCCAGGCTTAGAGAATACAAGGCCTAAACAAGGAAACACTTCTACTTGTCACAATCAGGAACAGCATGCAGTCATAACACAACTAGAGAGACAGCCAGAGTATGCTGTGCTCCAGCTATTTCCCTGGCATCTCCTTTACAGGAGCAGTAGCAGAGAAGGAAGACTAGCATTGACCAGCTATAACTCTACTGCCACTAGAGAAATCAAAATAGGGAACTGCCCTGCCTCGCTCATCTTCTCTGAATGGGAGATGTTCCAGTGGGAACTTTCATTCTCACTGCTAATCCCGGGATGAACCGGCTGAAACAGCTTCCCTAAATGTCTTGCATGATGCACTCCAGTATTCTATAGCAGTACAGATATGACCACTTCAGAATGGAAAATAAGAGTCATCTCATGTAGATTTGCAGTGGCAACCTCCTGAGCTAAAAAATATGAATGCCACTCTCTGACATCAGACATACAAAGGCTGGTTCTTCCAGAAGAGAAAAAAGGAAGTAGAATAGCCAAAAAAAATCATTATCCTGAAAATGACTTTTTTGGTTCCTCTGGTCACTGGACAACATCCAGAATAAAATAGATAGCTGTTTACAGTAACGCAACAACTCTTGAAAGCCTAAGAGTCTTCTTTCCTCTTGATCAAAACTCTCGTTATGCTCTGCCCCTTCCATGAGGATACTTATTCTTATAGTAATGCTGCCAACAGTTACAAGATGTTCCATTCTTGGCTCTACAGCAAATATATTCACTTATTAATCAAAGGGAACAGTCTCCTTAGCACTCTGCTTTTCAGATCTACTGATTCTTGAACTAAAAAGATAAGGAGGGGAAAAAATTTCCAAGGAAGCTGTCAGAAGCCAGAAAGTAAGGGGTCACAAAAATGTTCAATAGGTTGCACTAATACTCTGAAAGTTTCCTGTTTGATGAGCACGGATATGGTTTCCTCAGATTGAATCCCCTTTGATCTCTAAAAAAAAAAAAAGACTCAGAATATTAGTCCTTCTGATGCAGAAATGTCAGGAGGAGTAGGAGAGGGAGGAGGAGTAAAACTGACTCATCTTGAGAGTCAGATTCAACAAACTCTAGAGCTATTATCCATCAAGAAGACTCTAATCAAAAATATGAACAAGAGATTATGCTACATGTATGATGAGCAAGGAATCAGAACTCGACTGGATGCAAGCATCAGTCTGTGGTACTAAGGGAGGTCATTTTGATGTGCTTAGAGATGATACAGGTAATACAGCTTTCCATCTCCTATAGTCAGATCAGATGGTAGGATAACAGTACATTTTCAATACAAGAAAGGCAAAAAGGGAGTCTACTAAAAATTATTATTTATATTCCTAAGGAAAGGAGGAAAAGAAGGGGTGGGAGGAATGTAAAAACTTCACTAGTCAGAAGAAAACAGTCAAAAACCCCCAAACCCTATTCTGCCCACCAACTACTTAGACTGAAATAAAACATCAATCAAAAAAAAGTCCAAGTAAATTTTAATGCCAGTTGGCACACGACATCACTAAAGGACTCTTTCCTGTAATAGTGCTATAGAGAGAATCAGAATAATGATCACATTTGAATTAATTAAGAAAACTTTGAAGGTCCTAGAGATCCCTAATGACCAAACTTTTGCTCCAGATCAGGGCACAGTGTATTTGCAAACTATGTGATGCCCAGAAGCTTCATATTCATTCAGAGCACACTGGTGTAACAGACACAGACACACAAAAGAACTGTGAAAACCCAAGGGGTTCTCTGACCAGGGACACCTTGAAAGAATACTTTTGTTTTCTGAACCCATAAGATATTTGCCCATAAAGTGACTGTAAAAGCAGCTACATCATGAAGAGGCATTATTCCTTCATGTCCAAATTCCTGATTCCAAATCCTTTAGAGCTGCTCTCATTAAAAAAGGAAAAGAAAAAAAAGGAAAAAAAAAAAAAGAAAGAAAATAAAAGAAAAAGCAAATATTGTGCACATATATAAAAAGAAACACAACAGGAAAAGAAAATCACTTAATGAATAACAAACAGAAGCTTCTAATAACAGAAGAAAAAAATGTGTTGGTCATGTTTGTTTCAAATGTGTTTGAAATACATCTGTATTGCACCTCACATGCAAATATCTTTTTTTCTTTTAATCTTCACATTAAGTTTGTCTCCTAAAACTAGGCATGCTTTTCACTTAATTCAAATAAAGTAGTTTAATTACTTCTGCTGTCAGTAATTTATAGCCTGTAGATTCTTACTAATTAAGAACCCTAATCACTGTTTCAATCTTCTCCATCATACCTCTATCACCTGGTGTGATTCATACCTGCTGATTCCCTTAGGCACTAAAGCCATATATCAGAAAGACATTTCCTAGGATAAAAGTAAACTTTTTAAGTATTTAAGAGTTAAATCAAGGAGACTTATACGCCAAAATTTTATCCTTACAAATTTTAAACAAAACATCACAAATCCTGTATTCTTCAGAAAGTCAGTGCTCTGAAAAAGTCTGTAATTCAACTTTAAAAGACTTTTGACTTCTAAACCAAGATGTTTTCAACTGTTTTTCACTGATTTGCTGGCTCTTTATCGAAAACGAAAGGTCAAGGATAGCAAAAATCATCACTATCAAGAACACCAATAGCAAAACCCAAGAATACCAATTCTTACTCACCAATTTAAACAAAGGAAAAAATTAGCAATGGGAAAACAAAATGAATTTCAGAACAGGATTTTTTTTGCTATTTATTTGTTCTGTTTGTTAGCTCCTCAAAATTTCCACACTCACATAGTCCTGTTCAGGATAATCTAGGGATTTTTCAAATATTGCTATGATAAGACTTAGTCCTGCAGTAGTTTAATACATATCCATTTAAGCTTTGTATGGATAATACAGTACTCCTGGAATAGAATGTACTGTAATGAATCCTTTGTAGTTAGGTTTCAAGACTTTAACAATCATAACCACTATGAGAAAAAAAAAAACCAGTGTTAATAAAAATATAGTATAATCAATATAGATTTCAAAATAAAAATACAGGATATCCTAAAAGAGGACAACACCATTTTTGCAATAAAGCATTTTCAATTCTTCTATGCCTTTTTATTTTACTATAAATAAATTATAATATACAGTCTTTCTTATCAATAAGGAGTTTGAAACAAATGGAGGGATGGCTTAAAACAGGTGGGACAGGTTTAATGCACCTAGATGGAATTGCTATTCTTACCGAGCAAAAGAATAGAAACTTCACCAGCACCAAGTATGCTGGTATAGGCCAAAACGAACAGAAAATCCTTTTTATATTTGCCTGTCTTGATTTGATAAAAATACAATTTTTTTAAGGCTAGTTATTTTTATAAAACCACAGCAATGAAAATGTAAAATGAAAACATTTAACTATTAATGAGCACAGTAAATCTAAATTGGATGTATGGAAATAAGGCTTAGTTTGCTTAATTATAGCTAAAAGATCTACTGGAAATTTTCAGTTTTCTTATAAGGCAATATTTTAAAGGATCAAATATAAAAACCTAGATCTTCACATATGTTACAACAGCACTTCCATAACACTCACTCTGAAAACACACTGAAATAAGAGATACCCCTATTTAAATAAATGCTATTACACTTGGTAGAACTTTACTTTTCTCATTTACTAAATTTACATAATTCTACACTACCACATGTGGGTGGAGTAGGAGTTCAAAACAAATGAGTCAATATTTTTCTTCAGGAAAAATACCATTAGCAGAGCATTCATGAGCAATCATATAATCGCAGGCAAGTGTCCCAGACCCATAATATATGACGACAAACACACTTCAAAGAAATATCTCAGACAGAGAAAAAGCTCTCAGTACGGAAAAGCCAAGATGTTACTCCAAGAACAATGAACTTGAGCTTGCAAATTTTCCTGCATCCAGTCAAAACATAGTCGCCCCTCAGCTGTAAAATGAGTTTATTAACATTCCTATTCTGCCAATTTTTACATTTTTTGCCTTGTCATACCTGAAGCTTTTCAGTGCAAGAACTTTCTCTTATGCTTTTAGCTAAGAGCTACCTCAATGGGTCCCATTATGTTCTGTTGAAGAACAGAAAAGGTACACTCGAAACACAAATTCCCATTGTAATATGTTGTAAGAGCTCATACTCCAGAACTGAGCAAGTTAAATGACCAAAGCTACTACTTATTTTTTACCATTTCTTGTGTGCAGGAATTTATGCATAACACCCATAGAAAAGACCAGATTAAATAAATTATTTTATTCTGTAAAAATTTACAGAAATCCAATCCACTATAAAATTTCTAGCTCAGGTTTTGCATGATAAATTTGGAGAACATCTTTCTGTCAAAATTATTGAGAACATTTTTTAGTAAATTGCCCTGCTGTCTGACAGAAAGCATGTATAACTGCAGCCAGATGATCACTGAACCGAGTTCAATACAGACTCAGCAGTGACTGCACTTGTTTCAGTGAAGATACTTTACTATCACCTTTTAAACAGCAAAGTTTTTGTGCCAAACAACACTCTAAAATGGTGAAAGTCTGTATATGAGCAGTCAAGTAAGGGCTTACTCCTGCAATGGAAACAGCATATCCTTGTCAAATGTCACTTCTCCTTGTCATCCTTTACTTATCCCTTGTCCCTGTAAACCTCTGCAGCCCTGCAGGCCAGAAAACACCATATTGCTGCTGCTAGTAACAAGTCACACTGTCTTTGAAACAACCTTTGCATGGCCTTGGGACTAACATGGGTCAGACTTGCTTTGACTGGGCTTGTCTTGGTCTGCCTGGAGCTTTGCTTTAACTTTTCATGGTGGAAACAGAAATTTTCTAAGGTTCAGGTGGCTACAGCCAGATTTGTATTTGAATAATTTTGTGGTACATTCATAATCTTTACAGTCAGGAGTAACAAGTCATTTTCTGAAGACAGAAATATTAGGCCTTGTGTGATGGTGTAGTATAGAGGAACAGAAGCATGATATGATAACAGAGGTCTCAATAGTGGGGACATAGAATGCAGTGTAGTGAGGTGAAAGCATGAGACAATAACAAAGTGGATCCTTTAAGACCCCAGGACTGTAAAAAAAAAAAATTAAAAATACTGAGTTAAAGGAATGCAGACCTGGAAACTGGGCAAAACCAGATACTAGTGCAACAAAAAGCATTAAGAACAGTACCCACCAGTGTGTTAAGACACTGTAATAGATTTGATTCTAATGCGAACTTGCTGACTGAAGAGTTAAACCAAGGTATGACACAGAACGTGCAATAATAGTCCCAAGAGAGCACTAGAGAGAGGAAGAAGAAACCATCAATACCAATATCAGTCCTCCGGGCAGAAGACAAAGGAACCCCAGCACAGACACCATACTCTCCCAGCAAAGTACTTGTGACTGTGCTTCACCAACAGGCTTAGGATACAGAAAAGCATGGGAAAAATGAATGTGACAAAACTGAAATTAGTAGATAGTAGGAAGTCTGTGTATAACAATAAGTGATTTTTTTCCCCTTTACTAGTATTCTTTCCCTTATTTTCTTCTCTTTTTTTCTGTAATAAATAGATCTGGACTAAAGAAGAACTCTTCAATTAGACTGATAAGATTGAAAATACAGTAAATTCTTTATTTTTCACATAATATGTGTTCTTCTGGGCAATAGCAAGACAAGGAGTACAACACCTCCCCAAACTTATATTCTGACCTTGTTCACACGACTGAAAGTCTCCCCTTTTTCATCTATGCCTTCCATTGTGCTTTTCAGTGTTCGGGGTCCTGATCCCTAAATCACTCCAAAAATAAAAAACTCAGATTTGGAAGCCAGATGACCCCAAAAAACTGACCAGAGTATCCACATAGTTAAATTCAGGTTATTCTGGCTTCCTGTATTCCTGATATAGTGACATACGAGTTCTACTGAACTCAAACCAAATTTCTCACTGACCCTTTCAGTGTAGACTCCAGTCTCTGTCTTGTCAAACCTATTGTTCATGAATATATAATTGTTATACATTTTTTTAAACAATAGGTAATCTCTCTCTCTCCCAAACAACCCAGTTCCTTGTTCATATGTTAGTCTCATGTTTGAAACCATAAAATTTGACATGGAACATCACTCAGACTCAGAGTCCTTCAGGAACAGACATGTTTGCCACCCACTGTTGTGAATCATAACGTCATGATTACAAAGAAGTGCTGAAGATGTGGGATGTCTCTTTACAGTAGGGAAAGTAGAATACTTTCAATTGCCCCTCACATTACTTTTATTAGAAGTTAGTTTTGAGAAACTTCAACACAAAAGGATGCCTTTATTACCATAAATCACAATTCTAACTTGTTACACCTTTGCTTAAATTTCAGCTCACTGAAATTTCATATCACTGTCTTTTTTGCTAGACTCATGTTAAAAGCCATAAGTGTTGTCTCAGGATACAGTAGTAAAAGAAAAGAAAAAAACCAACTTGTTTAAAAGTAAAAATTAAATATGATCACAACACATGACAATCAGAAAGAGATCAGATTATTATGAAACAAATTACCTGTAAACTTTGTTCTATATTTTCATATTGCTTGAAGAAAAGATGTTGAAACATAGTTGCTTGATTTCCAGGGATACTCTCACAACTCAAAGACAAATCACCCAAGCCCAAACTATGAGTCTACACACAGCCTTCAAAGAGTAGACAACTGACTTCAATATCTCTTCCTGGATATAAGCAATCAGATACAAGTACTTCTATCTTTTGCCTACTGCAGACCAGTGAATGTAATTTTTGCTGTTCCTAGTCATGTCACAGGCCCTTCCCTGAGCTCAGAGCACCAGTCTCGGGGCTGGCTTGGGCTCGCCTTGGCCAGAGCTGAGCTGGGCTGGTTTCAGCTCTGCCTCGGGGCCAAGTTCCTGGTGCCTCCCCTGCCTGAGCCTGAGCTGTGCCACTGCCTCCATGGGAAGGGTCTGAAACAAAGTTTCTTAGTTGCTGTCTAAGAAACAGGAGTCCATGGGAAGGGTGAGCATAGGGACGGGGCTTTGGGGCCATGCTCACGCTCCGTTGGGAGCAGCCAGATGGCAGCAGTGTGGGAAGGATGTTAACATAAGCAGGATCAGGCTCCACTCCTGTGAAGGAAGGAGATCAACCAACATCAACATAGAAATCACCCCAACAAAGAGGAGTGTCCTGAAGTCCCCCTGCGATCCCTCCCACCACCCTTCTGCCTAAGGAATACTGACACGATCACCACAGAGGGATGCTGGAAAGGTGAGCACAGCACCTGAGAAAAAGGCCAAAGTTTGCAACATTTCCCGTGCAACAATTTTAAAGAGTATTTTGATTAAAAACATTTTGATCGTATTTTTGAATCTGCTTGTTGTCATTTTGATTGAGTTGCTAAGGTTTAAATAGAGCAGCAGTAAATTCTTGGGACCATGTTAAAATATGTTTCCTTTTGCCCAGAATAACACTTCGACTGTAAGATGTCATCATTTATTTTTGGAACAACAGAAAAAAAATCTCAGATGAAATAATTAACACTTATAATTAACTATCCCGCCTCTGCAGGGTCTGCTTCTGATCAGCCTTCTCCCTTATCTGGTTCAAAACCCACAGCCTCTCTCTGGTGGTGAGCGCTCATCCCTCTGCCTTATACTGATCAGAGGTTTTGGAACCACACATTCCAAAACTCACTTCCTCCCCTTGGGGGTGCAAACCCTGCCACAGCAAAGCCCCCCAGCTCCTCCACAAACAGTGAGTGCTTTGAGTCATTAACATTGCCATTCCAGCCTCCCACAGTAGGAAATAGTAATTAAAAAACCCTGTGGGGTTAAGAAACTGCCTATATAGAATAAGAAGGAAACCCTAAGTTAGAATGACACCCGCACCAGTAACAAACTTGTACAAGACAAGCAATATAAAACGTAACGAAATGAGTCTGGGAAAGCTTTCAATGAATCCGTGCTCTCAGCAAAGCATTAACTTTCCATGAGCACAGAAACACTTTTCATTTAACCTTCATGGAGTAATGTTCTGCAGTTGACAGTGAGAGGGAAGGAATGGCCAAGAATTCTCACATTTCTGGTGAAACTACACAGACTTTAAACCATAATAAAGTACTAGATATAGTCATGTCCCTAAACACCATGGACTAGCATGCAGAATCTATTGTGGCACACGGACCACATCTGTACAGAACTACCACGTGTAACTAATTCTAATTTAGAATGTATAAATGAAAAGTGACAGAAAAACCTGTGGATGTTTAGCCTGGATATGCTAAAGATATGAGTACACATAAATAATTAAAATCTAGCCTTGCTGTTAGACACCTGTTTCTTGAAGCATATTAAAAATTAAAGGAATACTATGGATGACAGAAGGAAATTACATGTTTGCATAAGAGCAGTATGACAGTAACAGGAAAGCAAATGAGTTTTCAATTCCAACGGGCTGCAGTTAATTTAGCCAAAAGTTGGTTTTTTTGTAATTTAGTGGAGTACACTAATTTTCCTCTGGGCTGCTTCTTCATAACTTTAAATATTGACCCTCTGGACTAGCTAATTAGCTACTTATCTCTCATTGAAGTAGTTATGAAAGTTACTATCACAATAGTTTTATTTTCATGCTGTGGAAAATATGTATTGTATTTGTTTTAACAGAGTAATGTTATTATTCTATATGTATAAACCCTGGAATGTAAATATTAAGATTTCTATTAACTGAAATGACAAATAAACAGGAAAATACACAATGATGCAAACTCTATATGTATCCCACCTACTGACAGATATGAATTCTCCAAACTCTCATCAGAGCTAATCCCTGGACAACCTCTGTGTTTATGTAATGATTGATACATTGCATAAGAACACTGAAGGATCAGGGACCAAAGCTGATTTCAGTCTCTTCAAAAGACTGCTTGAATCACTAGTCTGAGATCTAGTGACCCTTATGCACTTTCTTTGTTTCAAAAATCCCTCAGTCCCTGGTTCCACTGGGGTCCAGTTTTGACAGGCATAAGGTGCCTTTAGGGGTTTAGTCACTCCTTCAAAGGCTGAGAAGTGTGAAGAGCAAGCTGGTCTAAGCTTATGTGCAGAGAGACAGAAAGCCTTTCTCCAGGGGCTACTGAAAGTTCTGCTCAGAAAGTACTCCAGCAGACACATTTACAAAACAAAGAGAGGTCCCTGAGCCTAGGCCTACCGTTCTCTTTTGGTCATCTCTGCTGAGGCTTGATCAATTTACATATCCACTTAGTCACTTTTATCAACAAATGTATAGAAATCCTAGTAAATCTAGCTTGCATAAATTAGCTGACACCTTCTCTGTAGGTGATAAAGCCTAAAGAGGGTCTTGTTCTTTCTTTTTTCTGACTCATTTCCCTGTTGTTCCCACATCTTATTCAATTTGACAGCACTGAAAATGTTCCAGATATTCAGGGTAGGATTAAATTTATGGATTAAGATTGCCAAATCCAGGTTTGTATTTTAAAACAGTTCCATAGACATGCAGAGAGCTACACTCCAGTACTTAGTGAGCAGAATGCCAACCTCTACCGAGGAATAAAGAGTAAACGTAAGAGCAAAGTTTCCATAAACACGAACCCCAAGCATTATGCCTGAAATCTCTATTCCCTTTTGAGCTGTGAATGAGAGGAGGAGTACAGGGAGTTCAGCTAAGGTGCTGTTCCTCAGATCTCCCTTACATGCAGCTAAGTCTGCATATCTCACCTAAATGTTTTAGTTTCCACAAGAGTAAGGGAACATTCCACTTCTTCTACAGACATTAAACATCACTAGAAGAGAAGGATGTAAGAGGTCTCCAAATACTTCATTTAAACATAACTTTTACCATTGCTTTTTCCCTCTTGGATCTTCTTGCTCTGTAAATAACTCCAGTTACTACAGAGAAATGCCAGTAGCATGTGTGAAACTTGAAGGTTTCAGTTTTGGAGAGAGATTGCAAACTAACAAAGAAAAACCAAAAATGAAACAAAGGCAGTAATTTCACTCCTGTGCATATTGGCAAAGATAGGAGGTGTAGCATTAGCACAGGATCTGCATATCTTAAAGCTTGAGAAGACACACTGGTAAATATTCATACACATTTCCTATCTTAACTACAACAGAAGCTCAAGGACATTTATTTATTTATTGAACCTAAATGCTCAAGTCCCTAGAAATGGCAATTCCCAGTTTAAAAAACCTAATACCAGCCTTAAATGAAGTCTTTGTTAGAGGTTTTTATCCAAAGTAAAAAGTTGTCCAATTTCTAAAAAAAAAAAAAAAAATCTGCTGCCTCTTGTGTCTTTTTTGAACTGCAAACAAGGCAAAAGCAGCAGAAATACATCCTTGAGACATCCTTCTAGACTTTTTTAGATCTTTGGCAGAAGCACCAGACAAAGTTTGCAGTCAGGATATGTCAGCGGTATCTGATTATCGCCTCCCACTGCCACATGTATTGTTACTTGTCTTTTTGCTGAGCCAAGTGGGAAATGCAAATATTTATTTTTATCTAAAAAACTCAGGATACGCAATTTTTCTTTTTATTTCTATGCAATGGACTAATGCCTTCTAAAAGGGAAACTTAACACAGAGAGATAGTTCACCATGATGGCCCACTGAATTTCCCTACTTCTTATGAGCCAAAGAAAGAAATTAATGTAAAGAGTTTTCTATTTTTCATAGCATTGCTACAGTCAGTCTTGTTTGCTTTACTAGATTCCATCTCTTTCAAAAAATTTCAAGATGCAATAAATTTCCCAGTCTCAAAACGGGAACAGAACCTCTTAGCTATATCAGCTTCTTCTGAAATAGATATACTGCATAAAAAGATCGAGGAAAATTATAAATCAAATCATATCTTTAGAGGGATGGTCAGAGAGGGAACCCTGAAATTCTAACAGAGAACTTCCTAAAACTTTCAGTGTAGTCTCTATTTTCCATGATTTCTTAGGATTTCCTTGAATAATATGAACTGCCCTCCTACCAGCAATATAAAAAAACCCCCATTTTATGTGCTTTTTATATGCCCTGTGTTAGCAAGGAACAGCTATAATAAGTTACCGAATATTCTGACAAGCCCTCAGGAATGTATTCTGACTTTATAAATGCATGTTTGATTTTGGCAATGTAATGCCTATGCAATTAAGATAAATGAGATAATCATGCACTTAGAACATATCACACTGAAACTTTAATTGTAGATATCACACAACCCAATAACAAGTTCCTGCTCCAAATGGAGCATACTAATAGATGTATAAGAAGGTTCCCAAAAACTCAGTAGTAGTGCAGTCATGTGAACAGCAATATTGCAGCTCTTTATTGGTTTCACACTGTGAAAGCCACTAACTTTCAATTTTGTGATGTTATTCAACACAATTTGATCAGCTACTCTATGCCACTGTGGATAACAACAACAAAAGATATAAGAGAAGTAATAAAATAAGAATTTGTTAAAGTCAACTGCCTTGTCCCATTATACAGATGATAGGCTGAAAAAGAGGCAGTAAGTTAGATTCAGAATTGTCGGGCTATTAAAAGAAATTAATTTTGCTCTGCTTATGCCAATGAGAGCAAAAGAAAGAAAGAATTAAACAAGACAGCATGTTTTTCAGTAGTTGAAAAAACACTTAGTTCCATAAAGAAAAAAGTCAAAGAATAAATGCTACATCTAAATGATAGTCTCTACATATTTCTTCACTTTTGGGTCCTCGGGTGTGATTCTGAGGACATCGTCCCTGCTGAAATAAGAATAATCCAATGGTGTAACCTATATGTGCTTTCCTTGTTTTGTAGTTTCTGCTATTGATTAATATTTTTTGATTTTTTTAATACAACTAAAGGTTCTTGTATTGGCTTTAGATATGCACTAAAACAAATACACATAAGACATAATTTCCATCTCTTTTGACTGCATATTTACAAATCTTTCAAAGATCTGGAAAACACACAGGGAAATGTTTTTTGATTTTGTTTTTCAGCAGATAACAAAAAAACCCCACAAAACACTAAAGGAAACCAAAACAATCCAAGATGAATAAAATGCTGAAATGTTTGTTTATATAGACACTACTGATAAAATTACAATATTTAATTCCTACAGTTGTGGTCTAACATTATTAGCAAACCAGTCTAAGAATGAAGAATGTCAGAGAGCAACTCTCTTTCCATAAACTACCCTGACATTCAACTAGCAAAAAGTGATTAGCAAGAGTCTGGTGTTTTATTTAAAACAGTTTAATACAGTGTTCACCACCAAAACCCTCTAAAGATATATTGGGTACCCCACACTTTAAAATGCCTCTGAGAGTCCCTTCAGACATTTACAGAAAGTAGCTCTCATAAAATAGCTTTGTAGCTGATGAGTTAATTTTTTTCACAAAGAAAGAAACAGTCATTATAAAATCATAGGATACATATAATCAAAATCAAATTTCAAACACCTAGGCTAAAATAAAATTAATGAGTTACATTATTAATCACCTCAGAGTTAATGTCAGAAAATTTGTATTAAAAATATGTACCTTTAAAAAAAGTAAATTTATTTCCATCAAATCTACCTACATATACACTCAAAGTAGCAAAATAATTTTAACTTTCTGAATTCATATTTCATGTAGAATACATTACATAAATAAATTTGTAAAAGTAAAGTTTTGTTGGGCAGTTTTAAAAACAAAACAAAACAAAAACTTCCTTCCTATTGCACACAGATTATCCCCAAAAATTCAAAGGTAAGCAGAAACAATCTTGTCAAACCTAAAACTGACTACAGAAATAACAGATCAGATACAAAAACTTCATGAAAAATCTCGTTCATTTCCATCTCATCCTACAACTCAAAACAAAACAATATATCAATTATCTGTTCAAGGATCTTATTAAACAACAACTCAGCATTCTGCTCATTGTCTTAATGTTAGGTGAGTCTTTGTAGAGCTGCAACTTCTTTCAATTTGTCCAGGCCCATATGATAATTAACAAGATTATTTCAAATTTCTGCAACAGAAGTCATACATCTCATTCAATACCATCCACTGATTGCTGTGTATTCATATACCATGCTGTCTTTTTGCCTCATCAGAATCCAACAATTTTCAGTAATGCATTATCAGAAAAGAAAAAAAAAAGAAAAGGAAAAAAGAAGTATGTCCCCAAGTGCCTTACAAGGAAATTTACGAAAAATGAGCCTCTAAAAAAATTCATTATTTCTAAACCATATAGACAAACAGATAGAAAGCAAGTTTGCCAGTGTTGATTTGACCTTCTGTTTCCCTTAGGAATTAATACTCCTTTCAGAGAGAAGCAAATGTAGGCACTTGGGCTACTCAAAAGGGTCATGTAGTTATGTTATGACAGGCATTGATTACAGTATTTTGATAAGTCAGCTAATGAAATAGCACTAAAAACTAGCTTGCAGTGGAAGTTTGCCAAGGTTCTATTTAGAAAACCACATCCAGATATATCAAAAACTCTTTACAGATTAATGAAAACAAAACAAAAAAAAAATTTGGCAATATATTAATTATGTTCAAAACTAAATTTTCGATTTAAATGGAAAGAACTGCACTTTGCTTCTCAACATATTCTCATTCTAGTTTTAAAAATAACTGCCTGTCTGAAAAGCAAATGGGAGCTAGAAAAATGCCCTTAAGAAAAAAAAAAAAAAGGAGCATTCTTGGAAACTTCTACCAAGTGCAAACATACCAAGTACACGATGTCTAAAAGAGAACTGTTCCTGTTTTTATGATCCAAATTATCCCAGCGATACCATGACATCCCAAAATAAATGGCAATAAACCATGAGAAGACATTTACATGGAAACACTGATCCAAGAAGAAATAAAGGCA
Organism: Edolisoma coerulescens; assembly: GCA_013397115.1. Lineage (NCBI taxonomy): Eukaryota > Metazoa > Chordata > Aves > Passeriformes > Campephagidae > Edolisoma > Edolisoma coerulescens. The sequence goes on along the minus strand of VWZW01004863.1, from coordinate 441,955 downwards.
GCATTCACTGGGTCTAAAGTTTAATCCCAAATTCAGTGTAAAGGAAATTTATTTTTCTGATTTGCTTCTGGAAACAAAGGTCCCAAGAACAATACATCATTTCAAGCCCTGGAACCTTTTATGCCTTTTCCAGTATGGACTCTACTTCCAGTAGAGAGTAGATACATCTTTAAACCACACAAAATCACCACAATATCCTGCATGGATGCAACTTCTTGGTAGATATAGAGTGCTAATTTTACATTATTACTCTAGAGACCAAGGTCCTCTGGACAGGTTGAAATTGTGAATATCTACAAATGTTGGCAACGCATGCACCCTGATACACACCTACTAATTTAATTAAGGAATTTTTAATGATTCATATGCAATACCATGTAACTCCATGAAAATGTAACATACTTTGAAAACATAACTGCCTCATAAAAATATTAAGTATCAGTTGTAAAGCAGACTGCATTGGGCATGAATTATGGTGTCTTTTAATTCTTGAGGGCCACAGAAATAAAAGTCTAATATAAAAAGCTTTGTAAAATAAATCTCAAACAATGGCATAATCTTCCTCTTGTTCTTCTTCAACTCCATTCTTATGCATTAATATCCACTTCACTTCTTTGTTCAGCCCTCCACTGAATACATACATAGCTCTATGGCCAGCATATATGCTGGGGAGGTGCCTCTAGGAGCACCTTCAGAGGCAACCAAGGAGTCAGTCTGTTCATACTGCATAGCTGTAGTGCATCTTCAGGAGATTGTCCAGCTCCAAGGTTCATCCTTGTTTCCAGCCAACACACCCCTAAAGCCCTGGAGAGAACACCACACAATATGCTCTCCACTACAGCACATGCAACTAATAGTTTTTGTTCAGTACAGACAGCTGCATTGATCCAGCAAAAATGTGAATGGAGGCGTGGCAGAACCTCCCCGACAATCAAAGCACATGAGCGAACACAGCCAGGAAAGCCAATCCTGCACCAGGTTTCCTACAGGCAATTTTTTCAGGTGAAGAACCAGGATTAGCACAGGTCTACAGGACAGGGAAAGCACCAACACAAGAAATAAAAGCTCCTTACATTGTCAGTAACTAAAATAATCAAAACAGCAGCAGTGGGAAAGGAGTGGAAGCATTTGCTTGGAAAGTCCTTGGAAAATGTCAGTTTTGTTAACTGTAATAAGAAGGTAGGTATCTTCTCAGGATGGGCTGAACAGTTTCTTTTCAAAGCAAATCTTCAGCTATCAAAGGCTCAGTCTTTGGGCACCCAGTAAGAACTAAGGATGCGGCTCAAGACCCTTTGGACACTACAATTCACAAGAATTTGGTTGGGCAAGCAACACCACCAAAGCAGGTAGGTATCTTCACATGATACATGTTCAATTCATATATTTCCCTGGAAGAAAAAAAAAAAAAAAAAAAAAAGAACTAAAATTCTGGGCAAACCTCAGACAGGTAGAAGACACTGCCAGTGATCAATAAGGTCATGGAGTGAACATGGGATTTGGTCAAGGATGTTTCTGATTTGCCTGCAGCAAGGCTGTCATGATTCCTGAGACACCAGCCAGGGGAAAAAGTGTTATGTAGAGGATGAGATGTAATGACAATGATGACCATGCAGACTCACTGCAGAACTGCTGTGCTACAGACTGGCACAAGCCTGGTTATGGCGAGTTTCCAGAGCACAATTCCTTTCTGCTTCTGGGCTCTGATTCAGAACTAGAAACAAATGTGCAACCTCCCTCATGTCAAGGGCAATTCATCACAAAGAGCCACAAAGGTTATCTTGCACGTTTAAAAATTATCAGTCATTGGGTGGTTATCTCATGTCTGATCCCAAAAGGGTTTACCAAAAATATGGACAGCCTGTAACAAAAAGTTTTACAGTGCTATACAAGACTCTTGAGAGATCAGTATGGCTGTGGTAGGTTGACCTTGGCTGGATGCCAGGTGCCCACCAAACCCGTTCTGTCACTCCCTTTCTCAATTAGACAGAGGAGAGAAAATAGAAAAAGGCTCATGGGTTGAGATAAGGATAAGCAGAGATCACTAAGCAGTCAGCATCACATGCAAAACAGACTCGTCTTGGGGAAAATTAATTGACTTTAATGTCAATCAAATCAGAGGAGGAATTTGAGAAATAAAATGAAATCTTTAAAACATCTTCCCCTCACCCCACCATCTTCCTTGATTTTACTCCCCATTTTCTCTGCTTTCTCCCTCTCAGTGGTGCTGGGGGATGGAAAACGGGAGCTGCTGTCAGTTTATCCCAAATTTTCTCTGCTGCACCTTTGTCCCCAGGAAGAGGACTCTTCACACTCTTCCCCTGCTCCAGTGTGGGATGCTTCCCATGGAAAATAGTTCTCCACAAACTTCTCCAATGCGTGTCCCTCCCACAGGCTGCAGTTCTGCACAGACTGCTCAAGCATGAGTCTCTTCCACGGGGTGCAGTCCTTCAGAACAGCTCCTTGTGGGGTCACAAGTCCTGCCAGAAAACCTGCTCCAGTCTGGGCTCCTCTCTCCATGCATTCCCAGGTCCTTCCAGGAGCCTACTCCAGCACAGGTTTCCCACAGGGTCACAGCTTCCTTCAGGCAGCCACCTGCTATGGCTGCAGGGGAATCTCTGCTCCACTGCCTGTAGCACCTCCTCCCCTCCTTCTTCACTGACCTGGGTGTCTGCAGGGCTGTTTCTCTCACATATTTTCACTCCTCTCTTCTCCGCCTGCAATTCACCTCTGTGCAGTAATTTTATCCCCTATGTTACCGCAGAAGCTCTACCACCATCACTGATGGGCTCAGCCTTGACCAGCAGCAGGTGCATCTTGGAGCCAGCTGGCACTGGCTCCATTGGACACAGGGGAAGCTTCCAGCAGCTTCTCACAAAAGCCACCCTAGCAGCAACCCCCACTACCAAAACCTTGCCATGCAAACGCAGTGCAATGACCCATGAGATAAGCTGGGCAGGTAGCAGCATAGACAGACAGCTGGTGGCCAGATTCCTACTCCACTTCTAGCCCTTTTCTCCCGTTGTTAACACCAGATTGGTTTACACTCTGATTGTAATAACAAACATTATGCCAAGCTGCAGCAGTAATCAGATCTCCTGAGAACTGTATGACTCAAGGGTTGTACAGAGTAGGTCAAGAGCAGCACACCTGAGAAAGCCTTACACTAAATTTTGTTGGACTGGTGTCATCCCTGAAAGCATCAGTCTGACTTTCAGTAAAGACATCTGAATCATTCTACAGAACCTATGTATCTGACTGATGAACAAACACTCCAGAATGAAACACTATCATTAGCATCACAGACTTTTAGGTTATACTTTTAAGTAAGCAAAACAAGTAGAGCCCCAAATTCTAGGTGAATCTCTAAACCTAGAGATTCTAACTGCGTATCCATTCCTTATGCTCCAGTGCTCCTTAGGCTCTCTTTGCTAGATAGCATCTGATAGCATTAATTTCTCTCCTCACAAATCAAAGCAAAAGAGCAAAATCAGAGGCCAACAGTTTCAACAGACCTATGTTTTATTTTTAGCTCCACATAGGCCTCCCATGGACAACTAACCTGCATATATTGTAATTTAAGCTCTCAAAGCATTATAATAAAAAAACACATACCACCTCAAAAGGTATTGTGATAATTAGTTCATTCATTATAAAGTATTATGACTTTTTCAAAAGAGAAATGCTGCAGAAAGATATTATACTGCTATGAACATAACAATCTTACAGGATAATGTTGACAAAGGGCAGAGGATTATGACCTTCAAGTAAATAATTTGTATTTTTTATCTTGGCATTTTTATGGACCTTATCACTGTAAGGTCTGAACAACTCACAAATGCTAATTAACTGAGCCTTTTTAATTATTCTCCCTGCTTACACAAGGGAAACCCTAGACCCAGTCCAATCTAAGTTCTCCTTTAGCACTAGATGAGTCAGAAGAAAGGAAGGACAAAGCACAGTATGTAATGTTGATACTCACTGACCTAATACATTCTTCCAAGAAGGCTGTGCGAAATGGAGCAATCTCTGAATTATCTGAACTCATACACAAGGTCTCATGGTGCCATACGTGAAACATTTATAAGCCTCTCAGCAGTGGGTCCGAATGCTCTATACTGTGTGCATAACCAATAGGGCTTAAACTTGTAAAACAAGCAATGTATATATTCATATATTCAGTGCTCATTCCCTTGAACCCAAGACTGTTTCTTGAAACATTTGTAGTAAAGGATCATAGATTAAAAAAATCCAAAACAACATGGTATTACAAACCTATCTAACAGATGAAATTATTTCTTGCTAATAGCAGACTGTACCAATCTGTCTGATTCTTCTTGTACATGCTTCACTGTAACTACAAAGTAAGCACTGATGCAACCACTCTGTTTCATTAAGCTTCTAAGAAAAATCTGTAAGTACATATAATACTAAAAATTATCAGGTGGACTACACAATGCTTAACATCTCAACTCTTTTGTTCTAGTCTTGGGGGGAAAAAAACCCAACAGAGAGATGGAGAGATTTAGCTAATTGAAAAATAGAGATTTGTTATCTGCAGTGGAGTTATATTAATTAAGAAAAAAAATACATGCTATTTACTCAGATAGTCAACATGCATCTTCACTGAAAAGAATCTCAGATCATCTAAAGAACTTAACAGATCTCATCTACTTTTGGTTCTGGTTTGGCTTGGTTTTGCGACATTTGGACACTTCAGTCTCTTCCCCCTTTCGAACAGCAAGGGACTGATCCTACAAACAGATTACTTATTGCCAAACTGCAGGTAATATTTCAACTAGAACTCACACGTGATGAGTGGTGAAATAAGAAATGTGTTCTTTCGCTTTTTAAACATAAGCTGCTCTCGCCTTTCTCTTTGAACACAGATCCTTTTCTCTGCTCTTTCTGCCCTCTTTAGTCAGATATCTAAGTCAATAACAGTTTACCTGACCTGCTCATGCCTTAGCTTTGTCTTTCTTTTAGCATTATATGTACGGATATTTTTAGGGCAGAGCCTGTGGTGACAGAAATATTGTTCCTATCAATCTGCAGAGCATAACTAATGTAAAACAACATAATCATGTGAAATAATGTCTGGGAAGGATAGCTATGACAAGCTTGGAATGCAGTATTTACCAGGGGAAAAAAAAAGAAAATATATCACCAATTTTCTAGGTGTATTGTCAGTGTCAAGGCAACACAAAAGTTAAACACAAGCAGTGTTTCTTCATACCAGATCCAGCTCAACTAAGCACAGAAGCAGGAACTGAAGGATTGATATATGCCCTTGCAGAAAGGATTTTGAAGTCATTATTGCACAAGGGGACAAAATGGCAAGAATTCAACAGTACCACTGCTAAAAGGTCTGAGAAGCAGAGGGCCTCTTCTTCCTCCCAAGCCTGTGTCCATACATGAAAAACAGTGTTTCATGAAAAAAAAATACCAGCAAGCTGGATGCCACTGTGCAGGCTTATCAGATACAAATCCCTTCTTTGAGGAGCACAAACTGAACCCGTTCTCTCAGTGAAACTGAAAGCAGTATTTTTACTGAATTGCATGCTCTGGCTTTGGGGTGGGACTGTGTACAATCCTGAAGATACACTCTTAAAGCAGAGCTGCCCAAGAGGTAAAATTAAAGGAGTGCTGCAGGGCAGCATATGCAGCCCAAACAAGAAGCTTCCCTATACAGACATGTAATCCTCACAAATGATAAACTGCCCATTTTGCTGCATTCTACTGGCTAGTTTCAGCCGGAAGCTGTACAAGGCACTGTCCCTACACCAAACTAGTGCAGAAAGGGGGCTGTTGTCCCCATAAGTTCACCAGAGACTGTTTCCTGCAATGGGTATCTAAGAGAAAGAAAGGATGAGCAATCACCAAGTTTTGGACAAAAGTTTCTGCTCCTTAGTAATGACAATATTGCAGTCATTTGTGGTATTACTCAACCCTTTTTTTTCAGGTCCAGAAAATATTCTGTTCCAAATCACAAAACCCTGTTCTCTAAATCAGCCATTTACCTAAAAACCTACCTTCCATTAAAATCAAACAGTTTTAAAACAAGTTATCTGCTGGTTTATTTTGGTTAGCAAGCATTTTCATCTGATTTTTTTTACTGGAAATTGGGGCGGGGGGGGTTTAAACAATTTAATAGCAGGGCTCTCTCAGTTCTTAGATTGAATACCAATGGTAAAATAAGCAGCTGAAAACTCTGCCAATGTTCCATTCCATAACTTTTAGTGTTATTTCCATCTAATGAAAAGATAACTATGGTTTCATTTGTATAAAGTCAAATTGTCTATCAGGTCTAGTTTAAAAACTCTGCCTTGCTCTCTCCAATTGGTTGCATTATATGCAATTAATATTCCAATCCAACATTAACCAATTAGATCTTCCTGACGGGTAGTATCAGTATCTTCCATATACTTCATGACATTGCATACCCTTGTTTATAGTATCCAACAAGGCAAAGCTAACTAAAAGAAGGCTGACAAGCTTCATATTTTCATGACAGAACACAAGGACAAATCCTGTTATTCTTCATGTGCATGTTCACAGCTGGCACACTGTCAAGGGGCATTGTAATATGAATTAAGGTCAGCATATGAATCACAGTGTCAGTGTGTGCACAGCTGGACTCTTAAACAGAGATGCAAAGACTCACATCTTCCTACCACTATGCTCACACATAACCATATCCACTAGTTCATACTTTCAAAAAATAACCATCAAAACAGCAAAACTAACATTAAAGTGCCTTTCTTTGCTTGATACTGTCCCCTGTGAATGCATTTTTTTGACATAAAGAGTAAACAGGTACCATTCTCAGATTATTCAATATCAGATCTATACATAGAAAGATCCTTCCCCACGTGCATAGTTCTTTCCATCTAGTACGGAAGAACCGTGGCCTGTCAGCAATTCTTTCAGGTTTTTGAGGCAATTGACTGTATCTTTGATCACATTTTAGCAGCTGTCCTGCCAGCCTCAGTTCCTGGCAGGAGGAACATAAAGGCCATGAAGTAGATGTCTGTGGTGCAGAGGACTAACCAAGGTTTTTGTCCCCTGTGTAGAAGATCCTGGATACTTGCTTTCACTGGGGCTGGAGTCAACTTTCCTATGACAGTTAAATGAAGAAGGGGGATAATTTCAGTTTAACATCGTAAAGTCAGTTTCTGCTGTTTACCATTAAACAAAAGAAACCCTCCAGGGAGGTGAATCTCCAGCCCTATTGATTTCATAGCAATGGAGCTAATTTACATGGGCTTTTTCCACAGACTGCTCTTTTGCTGCAGACTATTGGCACAGCAGCACAGGTGCTGCCAAGACCCTCAGCAGCCCTTTGCCCTGACTGCCTCATTCCCTGGGAGCAGTGTGATCCAGCCCCCCTGAACCCATCCCTGCTGAAACAGGGACAGGCAGGGGACAGGGTGATGGTTCACCTCTGCTCTTCCATCAGGCGAAATGGAGCTGCCAAACTGAAGACCATCAGGCAGTTTAGATTAAATTAACCCCCATCTCTGAAGGGCAGCCTTTCCCTCTTTCTGCTTGACAAGCATTGTTAATATGCCAGCTATATTCCAAACTTATTCAAAGCCCAGTCCTGTGCAGACTAAATACATTGAGTATTTGGTAATATTTCTTATTTAAAAACATGTCATTTGTGTTAATATCACTTTCTTGTGACTGCAATTAGTTTACACTACATTGAAAAGCCTATTCTATTGACCAAGAAGCAGAGCAATTTGAGAAAATTAATGACATGTTGAAATAAATGACTGCTTTCTCCTCTATTAAGCACGTTGAATTTAGGAAAAAATATACAGATGTAGGACACAAACTGTGGAGCATGGTCTTCTTAACAGTAATACATTAAATAATTGAACAAAAATATGCTAATTCTAAGTCGAAATGGACTTAAATGTTTAAAAAAGGAAGATAACAGAATATTAACAATTATTTGGAAACGTCCATTTTCATACTTCCCTACTTTTGCATAATCACACTAAATAGAGCTCCAGAAATACACTGTGCACTGCAAATTTTAATTTATGCAGCATGTAGCTCAGCTGCAGTTCTGAGACAGCCTTACTTCTTAGAGGATTAGAGCACAGTATTATTTTAATGTTGCTCCACAAAGACATTAATTAAACAGTATATTGATAAGTTCAAAGCTGGTTGAATTTCAGGCCAAGAAAGCTTGCTAGCTATCTTTTTAAATGTCTTCTGTAGACATTTATCAAATTCTGCAGGTTTGCTTGCTGAAACTGATAAATCTTATTTACATTTGAGGAGTTTTAACCCAGCCTGTTTGGTGGCTCAAATGAGCAGTGTTTAGATCAGTTGCACAGCTCTCCAACCTGCACAGAACTTCTCCCTGTGAGAGCTCTTGCTATGCCAGCCAGAATTGGTCTCTGTATCCATTTGCTACAAGCCATGTTTGTGTTAGAGAAACACACGCCAGAATCTTGTCAGCTGAACTCGCTATTGCTGTCTAAGCACTGCTACTGCTGCAGTCACTGAGCTGAATATTTTCATTTGGAGGATAAGATTTATAGCATCTCAAGTTAGTAAATAATGACAAAGCCATAGCATATACAAATCACACCTGCAGGTGCTAAATTCTATAATAGTTTTACTTTTTTTTTTCTTTCTAAGGTTTCAACAGAAAAAACCCCACGAGATTTGAAAGGCATAAAGGTATCCAGCTTTTGCTGCAGTATTCGAGAAACATACATTACAGTTAAAAAACCCAGCCTAAAATAGAAACCCTTCATCAGCGATTCCTGTGGAGCAATGTAAATCCTGATGTATTTACAGATGAAAGCGGGTCACACAACTCAGCCAAAATATTTCATTTTCTGAAAATCAAAATTCCAGTTGAGTTTGTAATATAAAAAAAAAATCCTGTGTGTTTACAGTCAGCTTATAGGCAGCTAGGGTACACTTCCTTCTCCAATAAAATACGTACTTTCATATAAATCAAGTTTATAGTTCACACGGTGCTGCAAATGTGTAAAGTCTGTTCTTTTTAAAAGTGTATTAACAATTTTCAAAGGAAGATAGAAGAAGCCATTTACAAAGCTCATGCCTCCAAAAACCTCCTGAGGGCAAATGACACAACAGAAGGTCCAGCAGGAGGTAATACTTTCATCACTCTCTCTGACACAAGGGACCAGGACAGAATTTTGAGGTCGGTCCATAGGATAAAGGACATACTGCATGAGAAAATTAGACATGAAAAAACAGCTTACAGGAAAACACTTGTTTTTTTCCTTTCTCAGCGTAGTTCATGTGAGCTCATACCCTGAATTCTGCAGTTAATTTCAGGATTAGACATCTCAAGATCTCAGACTATCCAATTTTTACTGGTATTGAATAAAATCAGAAACCTCTTCTTGATAAATGGTTTGGTTCAAAGCTGAGTCATGGTTCACCTAAAAGAATCATGAACTTCTGTTAACCTTTCTGTGAAATTAAGTCACTTAAGTGCTTCCTATAAAAAAATAGAAACTAGTTTCATACCATACACTGCTCTAATCTTCCACTTCAAAGCCAGTAAAAAGTTAGTATTTGTAGTCACTTATGCTGTCTGAAAAAAAAGAAAATTTGAAATGTTCCTTCACAAATGAAAGAGGCAAGCAATGTGAAACAGTCATCCCTAGAAAACCATATGTATTTGGGAATCTAATTTCACCCACTCAATTGCTAAAAATGGTGGGAGTTTATATTGGGGGATTTTTTTGTTTATGGGTTTTTTTTGGTTTTTTGTTTTAATCAAGACAGGTATTTCATTACCAAACCCCAAAGCTTTTCTATCACAATTCATCTTTAACTGTTTCCACTTTATTCAGTAGGGTCTTTTCAGGCCCAGGCAATTTAAAGGAGTTCTTAATTTAAAAAAAATAGAAAAAAACCTCTGAAATTATTCCTCTCCTTTCTCTCCTACACCCTGATCATCTATTTGCAGTTAAAATACCAAAAAATAAAAGAACAACTTGAAAAGCCTGTATCCCTGATACACTGGAAAATATGCAGTCAAATTCACAAGATGCTAAGCTTTTCTTTGTCGACATAAAAGCCGTAGCAATCCCAAACTACATTTCCCAAACAGCAGGTACCAAAAAAGAAAAGAAAATATTGTTGTGCTACTGCCAGAGAACAAATAACCCCACTAATTCTTCTGTTCATACCTTTTCCTAAACTCACCAAGTGAAAACCATTATACATTTTGAGTGGTTTTATAACTACAAACAGGAAGACAAAATACAGAGTATAAAATGAGAGGTGATTAATTAAATATAGACATAGCTAAACAAGTGAGTTCAGTTCTGTTAAAAAAAAAGGAAAAAGAAAAACGAATATGCTTTTTTAATTTAATTATGACAGCCTGAAATATTACAAGATGAAAGCCCTAAAAAGTGAGCTAATAATACCAGCTTATACCACTTTTGATCAAGTCTTCAGACATGCAGACAACAGTTTTAGTTTGGGAATCTCATCTCCAAATGCCAGTTTAAACCCATATCAGATCTTAAATTTTGCTTTTTCCCCAGTGCTTTTTTATGTGCAAAATAAAACATTACTTCAAATGTGGTTACTGAATTCTTTTTATGTTACATCTGAATTAGAAGCTCAAAAGAATTCTGAAACACAAATTTTAGATGCATTGTTAATACAATAAAAGCTTAAAATACGACATAGGAAGAATTGAATGCCTTCCTGATGATGGGTTTAACAGAAGTGGGATGAGAACAATGAAATGGAAAGCCAAGTAGGCAGTAACTAAAAATAGTTTATATGAAAAATTTGGGAATTTACTGGTTGGAAATGACAGAGAAGAAAAAAAGGACTAAAACGAACTGACAACCGATTCATGGTACACTATCACCCTTATGAGGCTATGAAAGGACAACTGCTATCCTAAAAAATGGCAAGAAGCAGAGGTAATGCTAAAAAAGAGAAGCAAGTATTAGTATTAGTATTAGTGCTCAACACAACTGCAAGACAGATAAGGGTAAGATTATACTTTTTCAAGCCACTGTTTGTGGGGAAAAGAAGTAATGAAAAGGGTACTACACGTACACGTTCCAAAGAAAAGCTGGAAAAATATCTATTTTTCTTAAAATAAAGTAAAATAAAGGCTAAGAAGGAAAAAAAAGGTATATTAACAATTTAAGTGGGTACAAATACTGGAAGGAGGGAAAGTGTAAATTAATAAATGTACACATACCACAAATAAATTAAGGTGGAAAATATCAGATTTCCAGTAAAAAGAGCAATGAAAATCTGAAACAGCCTATGATATGATTAAGGCGTGAAAAAATCTTCAACAAACTCAGTTTATAGATAGAATATAATTTAGTTGACTGTTATGGTCTATGAAGTTCTGGTGCTCAACTTGAAAAATTTGATTAGATGAATAAAAGGTGGGAAAGAGCAAGAGAGAGTAAAAGGACTTTAGCAACAGAACAGTTGTAGAGCTGATCAAAAGAGAGATGGGACCTACAGTGTTTTAGACTATTAACTTTACATTTATAAGGAAACACTGTACTTATAGTTAGGGCTGATGAAGCTTTTTGCCAGCAAATGCTTCAGAGTATGCAAGTTCAGAATTTACTGTTACTGACTAGAGGCAGCAATTGTCTTTGACCAGCCAGCAAGTCTAGAATCATTGTCCATCTTCCACCTCTTGTTACAAACCTTTGAAAAACCAAGTTCCTTAAAACTAATGACATATACCAGTAAGTATTTAGTCATAACATTCAAGTCCCTTCCATACTGCATTTATGATATATTTTAAAGTTTCATGTTCACAGTATACATACACCTAATGCCACAGAATATAAACATGCACTTCAAACATGTTAACTCAATTTTCATCACTGAAAATTAAGGATATATAAATGAGAATGTTTTTGCCTGTGCAGAATAGGGAAAGCATGCATCCCAAATATAAATAAACCTTTCACCACTTTCTTGCACTAAAAATTCAATAAGTCTACCATGTATGCGGTTACAATATTTCCCATTTTCACCCAAACCCCAAATTTCAGTCATTATATACAACTGGCATTATGGCACACTTCGTATACTGAGATGCAAATGAACATGTAAGCAAAATATCTTACAAGTACAGCACATCCACACTACTCCTAGCAGTCACTCGCGCAGCTGAACTGAAATTTGGTCAAACTACCATCCACAAATGTGAATTTAAGCCTGTCAAGCCTCAAAAATGTATGTAAACTACCAGAACAGCTGGACTGTGATACAACCAAAATACAAAGTAAAGCCTTGGTAGAGAGGGATGACCAGGAAAGCTTCATTGTCCATTGCGCATTCATTGCACACAGATATCATCTGAGATACTTGCAGAATTTAAAAAGAGTACACACTGTTCAAGCTGAATGAATTTCTAAAAGTTCTGGTTACTGATTTACCTGCAGCATAGCATAGTGCTATCAAATGTCCTTTGAGAAATCAGAATTGCAAATTATGTAAATTATCCCCCAGAAGGACAATGTGGGTCCCATTGACATTGCAGCCTGTCTTTTGCATACAGTAATACAAAGGGAACTTTGTATTATTGCAGTTTTAATGAACCAATATGTTTATATATGACTTAAGCATGACAATATCTGAAATATGAGCTACTTTATCACAGTCACAAGTACAGTCAAGTATTACTTTACTTGTAGGGATGCAAGTCATATTGTTGTAACAGGACAATAAGCAATATATATAGAGATAAAAACCCCAATTCAACCATGTGTAGTTTGCTCCTAATTTCTCCAATTTAAGATGGCAATGTAAAACTACATACTTCCACTACTTTTAAGTGTTTCCTTCTATGTGATACTACAATGATTCCTAAACTGTGTCATGGCAACACAGTCTATTCATTGTAGATGAAACTATGTTCTCCCATATTCAATGTTATTCATTGTCTGAAGCATCAGGTGGAATAAAGGAAAACAGAAAGAAGATAAAAGTACTAGTTTAAAAGTATCCTGCAGTGGATCCTGCATCCCAAACTGCTTCACAAAGCCACATCCATGGAAGAAAACTTCGTGCCTTTCTAAGACTTTCAGGTACTATTAAAATGCAGCAAACCTTTCATTGTAACACAGTTTAGAGAAGGAGGACCTAACTGATAACATCAGTTAGATAACATTAAAGAAAGTCCAATACAGTTCAATTCAGTATTAACCCTCCATTCTTGCATTCCTTTTCTATTCTTCTGAAGAAGTGACATTTTCAGAAGCACAGATCCTACTTGCTTGAAGAACTGACATCGTGCAGCAACGTACCAATCACCCCAAGCACAGGGCTCAATCTGTCTTCAGGTGCCAGTCCCACTGAGCTCCTTCAGGGCCCATTACCACATTCACAGAGTAATACACATGGTTTTAAAAGACAAGTATGTGCTTCGACATAATATGCAAAAATGCAAAATGCAGTGTGTCAATGAATGCTGGTAATCTCCTCATGCATTTATAGCATGGTCAAGGGATTGTCTTAGTGGATCAGCTACAAAAGCAGATACAGCATCAGGGCCCTGAAGGTATCAATGTCCCTGCTCAGCACACTCTGCCCACAGCCCAGGACCTCCTTCCAGCCTGCAGGGCCATCAGCTCCCAACCCAGTGATGCCACAGCAGGACTGGTCTCCAGCCCGCTACAGCCCTTCACTGCCAGCCATGGCCCAGCCTGGCCTGTCCCTGCTCCCAGGGAGGGAACTGGTGTCCTGGATGGGAGCTGTCCCTGTGCCCCTGGCTGCCTGGCTCTGGGCTGGGGTGGGGCAGGCCCTGGCTGCCAGGTCTCTTGGGGAGCCTCAATGTCCCCTGCACCCCAGCCCCGGAGAGCTGCCAGCCTCGCAGCACCCCAACATACAAAAACGTAGAACATGGACTTTAGCTAAGTACATGCGAGGAATATTTCCTCATAGACTTCACCCTCTAACATGACATTTAGTTGCCATCTCTATCATAAAGAAATAAGCTACATATTTGCCAAGACTTTGGAAAACAGAAACACAAAGTGAGACTGCACAGAGCAGCAATTAGAGATGGATGATTTTCAAAAATATTCAAGATTGTCAACAGTAGCAACTGCGTGTCCTAAATACTCCCAAGTACCAAATGTTTCCATAAAAATGGATTTAAAGCATGACTTTTTATATCCCGTTGGATAGAGATTTGCTAGTGACCTCCTTCAAAACTTTCAGAAAATGTATTTCTGGAGAGCAAGATGTGCTGCTTTGAATACCTTCAATACCTCAAATGAAGAGGAACTCATGTATTCTTAAAACAGGAAAAAAAAACCCAGTAAAATTCTCTCTTACACATTTACCTTTCCATGGGAAGCAAAGCAACAGCACAAAGACAGTAGTCACAACATCAAATGAATTGTTATGAACTGTGCTCACAAGACATGTTGCAAAGTCCTGGACAACCACAGTAGGTGGTCAGAGCTTCACGGATGCTACTCCTAAACAGTAAAATGCATGGACTCTGCATTTAAGAACTCTGAAATTTCATTAAATAGCAGCCCATGGCAACTTCTAAAACCACCAGTGGTCTGTTGACCAGGGGTATTTTGGCGAAGCAGAGGATGAGCATATAGGGCAGTATGAAAAGCCATTTTGATGCTGCAGTGACGTGAAGCAGGGGCCTCCCAGGATGTAAAATCTTGAGGATGGGAGCATAAACACAAACCTTTCTATGGCCAGTTACTGGTTACTGAAGGAATGTCAGCTTTGGGAGTTCAGTAGAACAGCATAACAAGGAAAAACAAGGAACATGCATCTCACACATATAAAACACCCTTGTATGANAAAAAATAGGCATAGCAAAATGGGTGCGGCTCCCTCAGGAGCAGAGACCAAGGAATAACAGGATTGTCCCAGCACTGCCTTCTCAGCTAGGGACGGCACACCTCGCCACTGATTCTGGATGTCCTCAGCAAGTCTTCCTCCTCCCCAGCAGGGACTGAACACCGCTTTTTGATTTGCTATTCACCACATTCTGCAACTGCAACCCAGCAATCATACATAAAGTACTATCTTTACAATTTAATAGGGTTAAGTATGTTAGGATTTCAAAGAGCTCTGTATGTGTGTGTGTGCTTTCTGCTCCAGCCTTCCCACATGACAGAATGATTGATACCACAGCAACCACTCAAGAGTAAATGCAGACATAACAGATGAGTGCAGCATGAAAATCTGGGAAAGCTGTAGAATCTCCATCATGAGAGGTCTGAATGCAAAACAAAGGTCTAGGTGTACTCAGATCTGCTGTGTGCTTTTTGACTTACTTTTTATGATTCTATAGGATAGAATAAACGCTAATTAAAAAATATATACTAAAAATTTATAATGGGAAAGGAGACTTCGCAACAGAACTTCAGCTGAAAAATGGTAATGGTGGTTTACATTAGTCCTATCTAGTCATAAGTATTTTCTGTTATTACATTTAACATATGTAAAAATGAGATTTATTTTTAAGTCTAACATACCAGTATGGAAGAATTACCCAAGCTTTAACACTCAACTGTATCAGACATCAGCAAAATCTTCACCTTAAAGTGTTAAATAGCTCAGACCTTCCATGATTTGAAAGGTCACTGGCCATCATCAGTAAAGATGGACCCGACACACCGATATTTAGAAAGCATTAGACAATGGCTGGGTGCAAACATTATTTCATGCATAATTCTTAATCAGTTTTAAATATATAAATAGCACTGAAAATAAAAACTGGCTGTTTGCTGAGAGTTGAGTTACGCAGTAAATTAATTAGTTGAAAAACTGACCCTGCAAATTGCTCGGTAAAAGTTAATTGCTCAGTTTGGCTGCACATGGAGTTAGAAAGGCAACAGAGCAGCCCATGGCACTCAGAAATAGAGTTTACAATACTCACAGTGCATAGTATTAAAACTGGCCTTTTAAAATAGCAAAAATGAATCCTGTTATTAAACTCTATCTTTTCATCTGTTCACCAAAGCACCAATTTTTGTTTCATAAAAAAATATTATTGGTAAGTTTGTTCTAGAGAAAAAAGTTAGCTATTTCATTAGAATTATAAAGAAATTTATGGGAACAGACAGAATATAGTGCCCCAGATGTTTAAAAATCATCAATATTAACTGCACAGTTGCTGAGCAACAGAGATGCAACAAAATCTTATACTGAAAAACACCTATATATTCTACATTTTTTTTAGGGAAAAAGATCCAAAACAACAATTATCTTAGGAACAACATAATTAGAAAGCTGATTGGAAAAGACTCACTTTGCATGACTTACTAATGCCTGCATATTTTTTTATCTTTTGCACAAATTTTTGGCCAAATACACAGAATTATACTCTTATTCACAAAACTAGAGAAACATGTCATGCAAGTTAAGAGTTCCCTCAGTCTAATACATCAGATTTAGAAAATTTTTGCAACCTACATGTTACTATGGCAACTTTTTGTCTTTTCAAAATGTACATTAACATTGAGGCTTCGTTACAGACTTGTATTTCCTTTGTGTTTGTACATAATTTTTTTCATATATTTAATCAGAATAGCTGTTGACTTTAAATGCCTACAGTTTATATTAAAAGATGAAGCTACAGTGAGAAGAAGTTGGGATTAAATCACTGTAAGCATGTCTCTGCTTAACCTTGACTTTTAAACCATAACAATAAATACGTGCAGGAGAAAGCAATCAAACAAATGAGTTCTATGGTAAAGGTTTCTCTCTTTGACTTTTACAAATATAAACTTCTAGAAAATGAAAGTATGCTGCACGTTTCAGTCCTTTTCTTGCTCTTTTTACTGCTAATTCCATTGAAAACCCATTTTACTGTTGGTTTTTTTTTCTCTTTTTCTTAACAAAGATTTTAAAAAGTCTGGAAAAGAAAGTATGACTGCTCTGGTTTTTTATAAAGAAAATTGTGTTTAGATATGCCTCTCTAGTACTGGACAGACTTACTGAATTCAAGAACCTGCCTGTCTAAAGATGCACAGGTGTCTGCTGTTCCCTTTACAGTGAACACTACAGGAATTATGTAAGCCTACAGATAGATCTGACAACTTTATCATCATGTCAGAGAGCCATAGCATTACAATGAATCTGACAGAAAAGCTACTCCTTTTAATTTGACTCTCATTTCTTGTCTGCTGAAAAAGAGACTTGCAAATCTCAGTTTGTGAACTGAGAATAATTTTCAATCTACTAATTAAAATACTTGTAACAAATAGAGACTTTCAATTCATTTTACACCATTACTATTTCTACGAACTGGGTTTAATAGTAAGAATTATTATAAATCCAATGCATTTTAGCTCTTATCATAATGGAGCTCACAAAAGTGAAGAAGAAAACTTTAAAACATGACAATACAATAAAATGCATGTGAAAAAGTAGGAGCTTAGCTACATATAAAATTTGGTCTCCCCAGCATGGGCATCTAAGCAACCTGGTCTAGTAGAAAGTGTCCCTGCCTATGGAAGGGGGTTGGAAATAGATAATCTTTAGGGTCCTTTCCAACCCAAATCACTCAATGATTCTGTGATCTGTGCTGTCCTCCCAAGGGACCAGTTGTCTCGAAGTTTGTAACCGAGTCATCTAGTGAAAAATAACCATCCAGCAAAGGTGAATGAATTAGAAAAAGGGCACAAAGTCCGTGTTCATCCTAGTTCTCTTCCAGTATTAGAAAAAAAAATTCAGACCATATTCTAACAAAATTAAATCAGGATACTGGTAATTCATTATCTAATACACAAAACCCTAATGTCCAGTGAACTAGATCATGCGGCCAGCCGTACTCTAAACTAAAAATTAGACAGTAACAATTTTATAATGGGTAGAGGGACAGCCAAGGCTATACCTATAGTTATACAAGTACACAGGCAGAGTGAACATGGGATTTATTTCTAAGAGAGCCTAGAAACTAGGGGGAAAAAGCACAGTGTTCAGAATCATAAGAGATCCCCTGACCATCTCCTTTTCTGTCCATGTTCCCATGTGTGCATGCAGAATGAAGCTGCATTCTCTTGGGAGTGCATGCAAGACAGAAAATAAAAGTAGATAAGAACTACTAAAGAAATTCAGCAATTCTAGATGAAGAAATGCATTATGCCTGTGAAGAGACTGAGGAGAAATGACATTTCATAACTTCTGTTATTTTAACTACTTGCTCATGTATAATTTAACAATCCTTTTCTTGCACTTCTTCTGTGAACAGCAAGCATCTCTAGATTTGTTAAGTGACTGCAAGGATATGGTTCTGGCTCTAGATAAGGCCTAAGTGCATAATTAAATAGAAGCACATGCTACTAATGCTAATGATTCACTGCATTGGAGCATCCACTTGCACAACAGCCATAATTTTTAGGGTCTGTGGAATAAGGAAAATAACCTCACTTTACCATCAGAAAACAGTGTCATCGGGAGCTGGAGTGCCCAAGTATGGGACAAGGAACTGTAGTGTGAAGTAGAACTTTCCCAGTTAAGTACATGCTTTAATCAGTTGATTTGAAAAGAGTTTCAGTAGGGATTATCTTCCAAAGGCATTTACCTCACACACCTTACAGATGGAAAGGACGCTTTCCAAAGTCAATAAATCAAGGCAAAACTATACTGAAATGGAAATTCAATGCTGCGCAGCACAGCTGAAACAGGAGTATAAATGAAAACAGCAAGAAGTTCAGCATCAATTTCAAGGAGACAAGATTTCATTCCTAATGTCAAACAACCATATTGTTCCCTTCAACATTCATACCTTACAGATTTACTTTCTTAAGGCTGTTACCAAAGTTTAAGCTTACTTAAAATTGAAAAGTCACATGTGGTTTGCAAAATGCTTTTGGCTCAGAAAAGTGCAACAAAAAGGAAAAGCTGCTGCTAATTAAGCATATAATGCCTTTTTAAATAAATACTTTACACTACAAGTGATGCCTATATATCACAACAAACAGATATTTGTCTAGTTATTAATTAACCAGTAATTATAATAAATCTGATGGGCCTTGACATTAAATTAGTAAGTGGGCATGGCCAAGAAAATGCTCAACCCATGTTTTATCATACAGTCTCTAATTGCAGGTAATGGGAGTTCTTGGGTCTTCGGCCCACCTGAAAATCATGCCACTATTCGCTAAATAACAGGTAAAATACGTGTTTAGTGTTTTAATAGTGTTTAGGGAAGACATAGAACTTCTTAGAATATTAAAATACAAAAAGTTTTACTAAAATGTTAATCAAAATAATAGAATGGTGAAAAGATTCAACAAAATGGAGCTGTTACTATATTCTGCCAAAGAAAATAACACACAGCAAAGTGATTTTTATCTTTAAAGACTTTCATCTAAAACTCATCAGCATCCATTATAATTCTATAAAATAATATAAGGCAGCATCTGGTACAATCTATATAGTTTTATAGCCAAGTACACAAAAATGCTTAAAATAGTTACAAGATCTTTTCACAATAAATGAAGCTGAAGACTCTTTACTTTGTCTACCAGCATGTATTACAAAAATAAAAGCAAAAGCTAGAACAAAAGAGGAATAAAAAAGAACATTCATTTTTCTTAATGACTAAAGAATACTTTTAAAGGATTAACAGATAATGGGACCTGCCGATGCACAGGAAGAGAAAGCATCTTCACAACCATTTTAGTTTAATCTCAATTAGTTCATAGCCGTAAGCAAGGTGATACTCAAGCACTGACCATTTCAAACAACTGTTTGATTCTCTTGAGGCTAAATCTATTCCCAGATTCACAATGCACATCTCCAAAACATGTACAACTCTGAATAATGGAGCACAGGTTTGGTTTTTTCTTCCTTAAAGCCATAAATTTGTATTGAAAGAATAATGTAGAAAAAACATGTAATTCAATACAATAAAAACAGTAGCAAATTTCAAAAGATATAACTTTGTTGTCAGGATTAATTAGCAGTCAGCACAAAACCACATAAAATGCAAGTGCTTTTTCAAAAGCTAGTGTAAAGGGACAAAGAAATTTTAACTTGTAATACAGTAACTTCTAAAATCTTTCTTATTTCCTGTCTTTTAAGAAATGTTAGTGCTGCTCAAGAAAACAATAACTAGTACCCAGGTCTTCTACACCTCTAAGTAGAACAACTCTGCAGTGCATAACTGTTCCATAGACACAAAAAAATTCCACACAGAACTTGATCCAAGCACAAACTGTGGACTACGAATATATTTGGTTTGCATGGCAATATTTGGGGAGAGGTGGGGGGGCCTTAGGGATGCCTTCTGTGAGAAGCTGCTAGAAGCTTCCCCTGTGTCCAAGGAAGCCAATGCCAACCGGTTCCAAGATGGACACATCGCTGGCCAGAACCGAGTCCATCAGTGATGGTGGTAGCACGTCTGGGACAACATATTTAAGAAGTGGGGGCAAAAAAATCTATGCAACACCAGGAGCATTCAAAAAAGAGCAGTGAAAATATGTGAGAGAAACAGACAGGCCTGCTGACACCTAGAGAAGAAGGGGGAGAAGGTGCTCCAGGCATCAGAACAGAGATTCCTGTGAAGACCATGGTGAGGGAGCTGTCCCCCAGCAGTCCATGGGGATCCACAGTAGAGCAGAAATCCCCCTGCAGCCTCTGAAGGACCCCCCCATGCTGGAACAGATGGATGCCCAAGGCAGGCTGTGGCCTCATGGGAAACCTACAATGGAGCAGGCTCCTGGCAGGACCTGTGGACCCAGGGAGAAAGGAGCCCACAGTGCAGCAATCTGTTCCTGGTTGACTAAACCCATGGAAGGACCCATGCTGGAGAAGTTTGTGGAGGACTTTCTTCCATAGGAGGGACCCCATGCTGGAGATGGGGAAGAGTATAAAGAGGAAGGAGCAACAGAGATGATGTGTGATGAACTGATTGCAACTCCTCTTCTCCATCCCCCTGCACCACTCAGGGGAGAAGGCAGAAAAATTGGAAGCAAAGTGAAGCCCAGGACGAAAGGAGTCATGGGGTGAAGGTGTTTTAAGATTTGGGTTTGTTTCTCGTGACCCTACTCTGATTTTCATTGGCAATAAATTAAATTAATTCTTTCCTGAATTAAATATTTATTAAGAAGAATTTTTCTGNCCTACAATGGAGCAGGCTCCTGGCAGGACCTGTGGACCCAGGGAGAAAGGAGCCCACAGTGCAGCAATCTGTTCCTGGTTGACTAAACCCATGGAAGGACCCATGCTGGAGAAGTTTGTGGAGGACTTTCTTCCATAGGAGGGACCCCATGCTGGAGATGGGGAAGAGTATAAAGAGGAAGGAGCAACAGAGATGATGTGTGATGAACTGATTGCAACTCCTCTTCTCCATCCCCCTGCACCACTCAGGGGAGAAGGCAGAAAAATTGGAAGCAAAGTGAAGCCCAGGACGAAAGGAGTCATGGGGTGAAGGTGTTTTAAGATTTGGGTTTGTTTCTCGTGACCCTACTCTGATTTTCATTGGCAATAAATTAAATTAATTCTTTCCTGAATTAAATATTTATTAAGAAGAATTTTTCTGTGATGGTAATTAGTGAGTGATCTCTCCCTGTCCTTTTATCAACCCACAAGCATTTCTGTCAGCTTGCTAATTCTCCTTTTTCTACTGGATTTGGAACTATACAGACATCACAAAAATTGGACAGTATTGCATCAAGATACACACCATTGCAGACTGCAACAAGCACAAAGCTTTCAGTGACCCATAGCACCTAACAGGTACATGATAACAGAGAACTTGACAAAGCCATTTGCAGCTCACCCTGTTGTGGGGCGGTTCTGTACTTCCCACACCAGAGGACAGAGTAGCTATCGGGTAATCTGGAGATAAGCCCTTCACATGCTGGGGTAACAAGAGCAGACTGGCAGAAGCAAATAATCCTTAAGACAAATCCTCATTTTATAAGAAATACTAGGATGTGATTTAGACTAATATCCCTACTTCACTGCTCTTGGCATATGAAGAAGCGCAAACAGAGCACGGTCCTAATTCAGGACACCTTTGAGTCCTAAATAGCTTGCAACATAAACAGTACTTAAAAAGTGACCTTTATTTACATGAATCCTGATATTTTCTGTTCCTTTTGTATTGTTTTTGTTTTAAATTACATCTGCAACTCAAAAAAGGTATGATTTAGCTAATAAAATACTTAAAACACTGGCTGGTTTATTGAGAATGTTTTTGTTCTCTGATACTTTCGGATCCTAGGATAATTTCTTATGAGCCTATTCACTTCATCAGTCAACAGAAAATTGCCCTAAAGTTAGATGTTTAAATATCATTCACCTCTGAAGGTTTTAGGTAGGTGCACATTTTGGAGAATCAGACGTCAAGGGACTTTAAGAAGTCGCCTACTCCACCTGTCTGCTTCAACTTAAGAATACTGTTCCCAACAGACATTTTAATCTGAAAATAAAACTCTCCTATTCCACAACTTCTCAAGAAAATCTCTTCCAATGCTTAACTGTTCTTGCCAATGGCAAGCCCTCCCTAAAGCATCAGCACAATTCTGTCCTGCTGCAACCTTTCCCAATGTCTAGCCTAAATTTCCCTCAAATCAGTTTGCATTCATTGCTTCTTGTGATCTTCCCACTTTACAGAAAGGATGGTTTAGTATTCCCAAGGCAGAATTTTACCCACTGAAATCTCTTATCATGCTAGTAATCTCTTCTCTAAACTTGATATCACTAGTGTCTTTAGTTCTTTTTTCTAGGTCATGTCTCCTAAAGATTTAGCTATTCCCTTTGTTCTCCTGTGGATCTACTTAATCTTTTCTCATGTGTGACTGCAATTAAACATCCAGACTTTGAAACATTCCATAGCCTTGTGGCACATTAGAAAGAAGCTGAGATCCAGAAAATAGTTGTCTATTACAAATAAATTTTTTCACCTGATAAATTAATGCAATCTCCTTTCCTTTATGTGGTCAAAAAAAATACATCACTCATGTGAAAACACACATTAGTAAATCGTCCCCTTTAAGAAAATATTTGTATTGGTTATTTATATGGTTATTTGCTGTTTGGACATATTCCAAGCATGTTACTCATTGCTTTTCACAAAACTAACAACAATTAGTAGGAAGATCTATTGTTCTGAGTGAGATTTACTTGTGAACTGATGTAGTGCCAAAGGTAAAATATAATGAATAGGCAGATTCATTATGTTGTGTTGGATTTCTAGAACAAGCATAGAAAGCACATTTAGGCAAATAATAGGATTTTGTTATTAAACAGAACCTACTATTACTATGGGTTATAAGTAGCAAGAGGATATAATTACTAAGAAAAATAAATCTTTACTAAAATGCAGATACTGGATGGAATAGATACCCCAGTTGGCCAGTCATATTCAGCTGAGTGACGAATTCCAACTGGGATATTTAAACACTAGCAGAAAACAATAATAACTACTATAATAAACAATAATAAAATAACTACTGTTATTTTATTTAGAACAATTGTGTCTTTTCTTCATATGATTATAAAGAGCTTTTTTAAAATATATATGTGAAGAGAATAACTTTATCCATATTTTGACTAGTGAATTTAAAAAATTGTGGCTTTACTCAGCAATATTATATTGAACTCAGCTTGTAAATACATGCTTTTTTTTTTTCACTTGGCCTTTTTAGTTCAGTTTCAAAAAGTCTCAGTTGTGTGTGTCTTGTTTTGGCAGTTTAATATTTGATACAGTGTATGCCTGCTAAGAAACGAGAAAAATAAATATTAACCAACAGATCTAAAAAGCAGGCACTTTTGTATGATGTGACTCACATCAGTCTATAGTACTGCCTTTAGGAACAGGTAGTGCTGATAAATGCTAAGAAAGGTCAACAATTCATCACTTGCGCTCCTGGGGTATGAAAATAGGCATTCGTAAAAAGGCTACTGAAAAATCTCGTACTAATGGCTTTTTTTAAGTTGCTCAGTCGGGAAAAGCAGGAGGTTTATACCATCGATGGTGCAGTTCCCTGTGAAGACATACAAGTCGTCCATATTAAACACCCAAAGGGAAAGACTATTTCAAAGCTTCCTCCCATGGGTAGAAAACCTGTCAGACTCCCCCTCTTGGTACATCCCAGCACAGCAGATGCCACATAGAGAAAATCTTTCCTGCCTCCCTGAAAAGAAAATGATTGAGAAATTTGTCTCCATTGCTTCTTTTCACTGCTACACCTCTCTAATCCTATTGAAAAAACAAAGAAACAAAAAACAACGGTCTGGAAACATCAAAACGTTTCAAATACGAAGCTATTTTTTCTCAAAGCATTGAGAAGCATGACCTCTTCTCATTTTTCTGCAGCTCCAGTGTGCCACACACTATCACATAGCCACTGAACTGGGTCTTAATTCTATTTGGTTGCAATAAAACCATATAAAAATGCAAAGAAAGACTGGATACCTTTCACACTTTCTTTTCTATGTAGCCCTTATTCAAGCTTAGGGCTTTTCAACTGCCAATTCTATCTCCTGGATGGGAAGAGTAAACCTTCCACTTCTGCATTCTGTGCCTCTCTCTACCCTGATGTCCAGTACTGATAGTATCGTTCATATCTGCCTCTTCACAACACCCCCCCAAAAATTTATGGAAGACAGACAGTAGAAAAAATTATACTACAGTGCATTAAATGTACCAAACCCTTCAGCAAATGTGCAGCTGGGACACACTGTCCTCAACTCAATTTTACTATATATAGGTAACATATGCAGCACATCTGGTATGCAAGGTATCTTACTGTTTTGAGACGCAGGTAAAGCATAAAACGGCAAACTGAAAAAATAACTCTAAAATAAACCAAAGCTTTTTCTTCCCACATTCTTAAAAGCAATTATCTTTCTGTATTTAACTGGTTCAAGCATTTTTTCATGTTTAAAAGATAAAAGAAAAATGAAAGGCTGGCAATATTATCTTTCATACTAAGTCACATTCAAATTCTTTCTAGGAAAATTTTGAGGGCCAAAGGCTGAAAACCTTTTAGAAGATAACAACTCCTTTCCTCAAAATGTTTTACACAGCAGTAAACATTAGCAATACCAGCTTCCTCAAGCCATCAGGTTATATGAACAGAAAGCTCTTTGAAAAATCATCTTGGGTATACTGTCAGCAGACATTTTCAAACATTAGCAGAGGAGTAGCAGCGTTGTTTGGGGTTACACAGCTAAATAGAATGTGTGCCTTATTATTGTCAGTGTCAAAATGTACACGCTAAAAACAAAAATACACATAAAGCTTTTTCTGTACTTTTAGAGCAGGCTAAAATATTTAAATGTGTATAAAAACTGACAGAAAAAGGATACTAAGTATAACACTTAACCAAGTTATTATGTGTAACATTGCATTCTTCTAAAAGTGCAATAGTATATTGCTGTAGTATTTTTCACTATTGTGACACTAATTCCTATAAATAGGATTGACACAGAAGTGCTTACAAGTAACCAATAACTCCTAATTTTTGTCTGAGGAAAAAAAAAAAGACAACTATGAAAAATGTGCTAAACAGATACCTTATTGATATATATAAGTATACATTAAATCTGCACAAATGATACTAAATTCTGGTTTATAGCCATAATCATCTGGTTATAAAAGAAGTACTGGAATTCTCTTGTCTCTACTTAATTACTGCAGTGTATCAACAGAAAATCACCCTATTTTACTACTGAGCATCTACCCAACAGATTAAGAACATAGTTTTGGGATCTGAATATTTCAATCCTCTATACTTTCAGCAAGATTCTTGAAATTGAATCTATGCTTCTGTGTAGTCCCTTTCCAAACAAGGCTAACATCACCCTAATCTCCTAAAGCATTCAAAATATCAATGCATCTTTTGATAAATAAGACATTTCTATCTCCTAATGAGCAATCAGCACATAAACGAAGCTTTAAAGTATATCCAGGGCTGTAACACACCCGGGCTGCCACGCACACATACCCTTCTGAAGTTACTCCCTAACTGCCCTACTTTCCATGAGATTCAAAGACACATTTAGAAACTGTATCCTTTACCTTTCCCCATTACTGCTGTGTTTGAATGGTTAAAATGTTCAACAACGGGAAAGAGGTCCTTGTCAGGAGCAAAGGAGTTACCACAAGTGATGGAGTGTAACATCAACTCAAATATTTTTCACTTCTCTTTGAATAAATGTGTTAAACAATAATAGATAATGAATCATTTAAAACCCAGACATGGGTAGTGAATGTACTTGGCTACTTTTAATTTTCAATAGTGTATGCAAAAAGTTTTAGATATTGAAATTTTAAACACTCCTTCACACTGACGGCAGCTGACTAGAGTATGTTAAACTGCTTTGCAGGAAGATCAGACAGCCATGGGACTGCAATTATATATCACAATACCCTTTTCTGGGTTCACAGCTCTATTCATCTTTTAGAAACACTGAAGGACAGATTGGACATAGGGGAATGGATTAGCCACAGGACAACCTGTATTTCCACACAAAAGCCTAAGTGTGGAAAAATGGCACCCTGTGTCACCCATTCTTCACTTCCTGAAAAAAACATATTCATGAAAATAGACATTTAAACAGCTCTTTCCCACTTATCTCAGAACAAGCATTCATTGTTTCTTAACACCATTTATATGGTAGTAATGTAATGCTACTAGCAAACTGCTTCAATTCACAAATTTATATAAAAATATCTAAGAATTAAGACAGGGCCACTTCAGCATACAAACTAAAATGAAATCAACATTAATTATGAAAAAAAATCTCAGTTGACTGTTGCAACATACAATCTCATATTTATGAATGGGACTGAAGGAGGATTTTGGTTCCGGTAATAAGTTTCAGCTGGATGTCATGGAAGTTCTACACACTGTACCCATGCAGTACAACTGAAATTATAAAAATACATTGTCCTAATAGGTCATAATAACATACCAGAAAACATCAGTAATTCCAAGCGAGTAAAAGGAAAATGAACACAGAAAAAGTCATGTAGTAATTATATAATTTTGTATGAAGCGAAGATTATGTCAGTTTTCTGTTAAAACCTAGCTCTGGAAAAATAATAAGCAGTAAATACTATGAAACATGCAAAAATGGAAAGAACATTCATTAATAAATTAGGTTTGAACTTTAATTAATTCAACATGTCATTTTTCTAAAATCAATTGTCTTGGATACAAAAGAGATACTTGGTATATGAGCTTGTACTGTCAACTTGTCTCAGGAGACAGGTGTTATCAGCTAATCTGATCAGGCTAGTCAAACTGGTGCCTTATTTGAATGTTCTTTGGGACAACAGGAAATCATCCTTCTGCATAAGCAATAATCAAATTAAAATGTCCAAACATTTAACTTAGGAATTGGACCACACAGCTGAGTTACAAACAGCAAGCCCATGTGGCTCATTAGGCTCCAATGGGAAATTAATCTTTTCACCAGGAAATCAACAGGCTAACATCATGTGCAATGAGATATAGTGTTCCTAACTTTTTAAGAAATCATAATGTAAAGGGATTACTCTGACATCAGAAAACTACTTCAAATCTTATGAAGGTAGTGAGGTAATTCACATGTATCCTTCTTTATACATATTTCCTTAATAAACTAATGTGGTAGGCATATGGTTAAATTATTTGCTACTTTTACTATTTTGCTACTATTACTTTTTCTCTTCATTTTCTTACTGAAAGTAACATAAAACACCAGGTTTTAAAATGGAAAAAAAGAAAGTAAATGTAAATCTTATTTTGCAAACTACTTACAATATGTAGCTTTATTCCAATGTTATCTACTTCTCATTCTCTTATATGCCTTCATTTAAATATCTTATGCTTAAACCATTCATTATTACTGAATATTTTAAAAGTTCTTCATAAAGAAAAAACTCAGCTGCATCATGCAGACTTTCATTCAACTCCACTAAACTATTCAGTGTCCTTATTGAAACTACAGGGAGGAAGGAAAACATACACTGTTGAAGTCATTATATGGAAAGGGTCAAAATGCTATTGTAGAGATTAGCACCTGTCAAGAAAAGTCTGACAACTATGCCAGTACATGTAATTTACAGTCAGGATATAGTTCTCATTGCTAAAGAAAGCAGAAATATTTCAGGAACAAACTGATGTAAGTAAGTTATCCAACAAGCTAAAGAGCTTCAGTTTGCTCTCTGCAGTCCACATTAAGAATGGTTATAATTGCTGGAGAAATGTAAAATGTGTTAAAAGTCCTTCATGTATGGCCATGGTTTCTAACTTTATAAAATAATTTGTTATCTTTCTATTCCTACAAGGCAGGATGAAATATTTTAAGGGAAACAAAATGCTTCTTCCTTTAAGGATTTTTTACAGTAATACAGACCTCAAACCCTGAAAGACTGAAGAAGAAAAAAAGCAGTATAATGGCAAATAGTGTAAAAAAATAGCCTGAAATTTGGCAAAATCTCCTCAAAACAGGCCATGTCATTAGACAGATATAAGTACAGTTGTCTGAGCATTTTCAAAGAATGTTAAATAAGTGACTATGTGGGAGGCATTGCACTTGCCATTATATGCACAATGCAATTATAGCATGGGTATGTTTCTTAAAGGAGAAATCTTTAGCACTGGAGGGATCTGGATAATGCTTCTAAATTAACCAAATCAGGCAAATCAGCATTTATTATTTCAGGAAAAAAAAAAAAAAGAATCTGTGAAAACATAGAGTCTCATGCTTTTCTTTGACAGAAAATTAAAATCAGTACTGATACTTCAGTAGTTGCGAAGCTGTCACTTTGCCCAGCCTCGAGTGAAACTTTGTCCCAGTCACAAAAAAGTTTTCTCCCTGCTTTACACAGCTAGCACTTCAAGCTGAGCTTGGCTCCTTTTTCCTCCAGCTGTAATCTCAACTATATTACAATGGTTAAAAAGAAAAAATGGGTTCACCAAAACCCCCATATTCTTGTGTTACCTTTGTTAACACTGCTTAAAAAACAGGACTGGACTTTCCCATACACCACCAAATATTTATACATTTCTCAGGAGTCACACTTCAATCTCAGACTACAGTTTGCTATACAAGTAACAAATGGATTAATTATTTTCACAGTAGCAGAAGAAAAGAAAATACTAATTTCCCGAGGAAAGAAAACAAAACAAAAAAGGAGCAATACAAGGGTTACTCCACAGGAAAATCCCTCTACTCACTTAATCAAAAACATTTTTTTCCACCCAATTCAAGTAGGAAGCAAAAAAGAAAAAAAAAGAAAAGAGGAAAGCCTGCCCCACAATCCAAATTATTTTCTCCTGTAAATTGTAATCACAATTTTCTGACCATAAGGTGGAAAAAACAGGAGCCTTGAAGCCACGCAAAGGCCTCTTCCCGTTTCGGGGCAGTGAGGAGAAGGAAGATGCTGAATGCCCAGGATTTGCTCTGCCCTGCCCTTTCCATAGAACTTTAGTGCCATCTATTGAAAATGTACTGAATAAGGAAGAGGAAAAGGATGCCTATTGATTTGGTATAAAAATAAGACGTTTACTTGTTAAGGGGCTTTTTTGGTTTATTAATATTCCCATGATGACTACTGTTTTGTGGTCATCTGATGGCAACAAATATTTTCTATACACTATGCATGCCCCATAAAGAAATGAGACGTCAGCTAAAATATCGAATATAAACATCATACAGATTTCATATATATATATATATTTTTTATATATATATAATATATACATTTACCAAAGATGTAAGTCTAAGCCTACCTATTAGCTAAAGCAACAAAACTGAGAAGGCATTAACGGAAAGGAAAAATAGCGTGGAAGCACTGCTGTAAATAGAACATACTGGAAACAGTAAAAATAATTAAGGCACCTCGTAAAGATCTTAGTATTAAAGAACAGGATATGTAGACATGCACATACAATTACCTTCTTTAAGAAACTGTGAGTGGATGACAAATATAAGAAAACAGCAGATCGCTGCTCCTGCTAGTGCCCATAAAGCTTTCAAGAGCTGCATCTCGGTCTGAAACTCAGTAAATACCCAGAAAGTCACACAATGAATTTCCACAGCGATGCATCAACGCTTCCCTCTGTGCGCCAGGCGCGGCGGCTCCCGGCAGGGACCACACTCCCGAGCAGGGCGGGCGAGCCCGGGGCTGCGGAGGAGGGGCCGGGGCTTCACACCCCGCGCGGGGGCAGCGGCAGCGCCGCGCTCTCCTCGCCGAGGCAGCCGGCGCGGGGCNGGGGAGGAGAGAGCGAGCGGGGAGGGGAGGGAGCGGGAGGGAGGGATCTCTCTTTACTGCAACTTCTCCCGGCTGGCGGCAATTTGTTGCACCCCCTTCCTCCTCCCCCGGCTCGGAGGTGCTCTCCAGTGCGG